>OU342733.1:524363913-524779837 GCA_910589765.1 Avena atlantica
GGTACAAAACCGGCCTCCGATGCTGTATTTTAGCACGCCCCTGTGAACGAGTTTTATAGCATAAAACCACCACTTTTGTGCAAAGATTTCAAAAAACCACCAGTTACGTTTGAACCCCCAAAAACCACCACCCTAATGCTAATTTTTTGCAAATTTTTTGCAATGTGCGCTAACTGGCCGATTCAGGGCGATTGACGCTGGATCTGACAGACGGGGCACTAGTCAGGCACGTCCATTATCGACGTTAACGGCAATAGTGGCCCCACTCTTCTTTCCATAGAACGCGACGCTGGACCCCGACCTGGGCAGTTTAAACCCGAATGAACCCGACCCTGACCGCGTCGTTGAGCTCCACACCTGCCGCCGCCGCCGCATCGCCATCGCCGCCAGCGGACCGTCCGCGAACTCCGGCCATGCCCAGTTTGAACGATGGCGAGTCGTCGAGCACTTCTCCGCTAGGGGTAAGTTCTCCAAATCTAAGGTTAGGGTTAGGGTTTACGAATTGGCTTCGATTTTTTTGGATTTGAACTCATTTCTTTGCAATTTCTGTTCGTTTAGCACTTCGTAGCTCTGGACTATGCACCAGACACCTGCTACGACCCCCAGTTTTCATGGGATTGCAGTGGACTGCTCGTGGAAATGTCGTGAGCATGGATTGGTGCCACAGCAGTGTGTCGCCTTTGAAGGGACGAACACTGGAAGAAGGTTTTACATGTGTCAGATAGGGAATGTGAGTTGTACTGAATTGAACACATTTTTCTTCTTCAATTTTTTCATATCTGAAAATGAGATAGGGTTAGCAGACCAGAAAAGTAGATATAGATGCTTGATTTGTTAGCTGGATATGGATATGCTAGTATATAAAATTTGGATATATATTGCAGTAGCTTGCTTATATGTATATTTAGCTTGTTTGGATTTATTATACTGTTGTATATAAATTATCTTCCTTGGATATATATTTAGCTTGCTTCTGTATTGTTGGATATAGCAGTCCAATGTTATTCACTGATTGCGGTTACATTTTTTATAGGAAGTATGAACTGTGGTTTTGTGTCATGGGTTGATGAAGAAGAGTGGCCAGACACAATGAAGAATTCTTTAGATAGGTTGTGGCACATGTACTTTGAAGCCAACAGGCTTAGGATTGAAGACATGATTGACAATGCAAAACTGGTGCAGCAGCTATCTGATGAGAAAACAAAGATAGAGAAGAAGCACAACGCCCTGTTAGATGATGTGTGCAAGTTCATGGAACAAAACAGAGAAGAAGGTGGTGAAGCAGAATTATAAAATAATTCAGTCTGGTGAGGAGTGTTGTGCTTGTGGTGAAGGAAAGAGATGAGCTAAAGGTTGAACTAAAAGCTTTGAAGAAAGAAGTGACTATGCTAAAGCATGTTCAGAAATCTCAAGCAGACATTATGAAGGTGAAGCAAGGAAATGGGATGAGGAAAAGGTGGCATTGAAGGTAGAGAAGAACAAGCTAGAGCATGTGCTGTATGATCTGTTCAATTTCACTGATGGTCTGAAGAAGAAGGTGAAGAAGATAAAGGAACTGTGTGATGAGTGATATCTATTGAACCTGTGTTTAGCTGGAGCATGTCCTTTATCTATTTAGCTTCCTGGTTTGTGTAATGTTTGTTGACTTCTAAGTACCTGTATTAAGTTCTGAGCAGTGTGTGAACTATGTGTGTTGAATTATAAGTACCTGTGTTGAATGCTATGTTTCCACCAGATGTTATCTATATGTGTTGAATTCTAAGTTCTGAGCAGCAGGTATCCTCTTACAAATATGGATCCACCAGTTGTTATCTATAGATGCTATGGATCCACCAGATGCTATATGGATACATAAATATGTAAAGCCCAAACAATCATGTATGTTATCTATAGATGCTATAGATGCTATGGATCCACCGGATAGTTTTAAACAAACATAGTCTTAGAACAACATAGTCTTACACAAATATGGATCCACCAGATAGTTTTAAACAAACATAGTCTTAGAACAACATAGTCTTACACAAATATGGATCCACTAGATAGTTTTAAACAAACATAGTCTTACACCAACCAGAACGACATAGTCTTACACACATTGCTGAAACATGCATAGTTTCAAAGGCACAAACAGCATAGGCCATCACTTCTTTGAGATTCTAGAGACTTTTTAGCTGTTGTGCTTCCCTGCATTGAGGTATCCTTGCATCCTATGGGTTAGTTTGGGCTCTCTTCCACTAGTCCTTGGTGCAAAGAAAGGCCTTCCAGCTGGGTTTGCCCTTGGTGCTGTAGAAGATGATGGTGCTAGAGAAGCCCTTGGTGTTGGAGCCCTTAGTGCTGGAGAAGATGATGGTCCTGGAGCCCTTGGTGCTGTAGAAGATGATGGTCCTGGAGTGATGTTTTCCCTGTTTGACTGCAGAAAACATTTTAGTGTACAAGACATATAGGAAGTATACAAGATGTACAAACATAGGACCATATGAAGCATACTTACTTGGTGTTGATTTTGTTCTAAGTTGCAATTCTGGCTTTAACTGCATAGGACATGAAGGAAACCTATGGCCAACTAATTTGCAGTTGCTACATGTGATACTCCCCATCCTTGAGCTATCCCTAGGTGCAGGCACCTCATGGACACCTTTCCTTCTAACTGTTTGCTTCCTTCCTGGCTTCTCCCTAAACACAGGTGGATCAATGTCCCTAGTATCTGTCTTAGGCCACTCATCAGGTCCAGGGACAGGGTATATTACATGCTTGAATGCTTCTCTATACATGTCCTTTTTGAAGAAGTCATGTACATAATCTTCTGGGTGTTTCTTGATTTTGGAGATAATAGAGATTGCATGGTTGCATGGGATTCCAGTGAGATCCCATGCTTTGCATCCACAAGTCCTGGCTCTCAAATCAACTGCATGTACATTTGTCCCCTTTGTTCTAACTTGCCACAGACCTATGTCAGCATTTTTTGCTTTGCATTCACTGGAATGTTTCTTTGCCTCCTCTAACTTCTCAGCATAGAAAGGAGTAATTTCCCACCTGGTTGTTTCTGTTTTCTGCCTAATCTTACTGTACTTAACCATGAGATTGTCTTTGATTCCATCAAGCATTGTCCTTATAGGCTTACCCTCACATCATCAAGTATCATTTTGTTAAACACTTCACTAAGATTGTTTACAACCAGATCAGTCTTGCAATTTGTGTCAAATGCATGTCTGCACCATGCTTCCACAGGGATTTTCATCATCCAGTTGTGAGCTTCCTCACAATCTCTTCTTAGCAGCTCCATTGCTTTCTGAAACCCTGATTTGGTATATGAGTAACTAGCATCAAATATATGTTTTTTCAACTCTTCCCCTTTAAACCCAACTGACTGAAAATTGGCATAGATATGCCTCAAACAGAACCTTTGTGGGGAATATGGGAATGTTTTACCAATTGCTTTAAGCAGACCCTAACAAACAAAGATATGTGTAAGGAACATGTACTGAAGAAAATACAGAAAATGCAGGCAAATACTAAAGAAAATACAGAAAATGTCCTTACCTTCTGCCTATCAGAGATGAAAGTGAAGCTGCCAAACTTCCCTGCCTCTCCTATACAATATTTCAGCCTGGTGAGAAACCACATCCAGCTAGCAGTGTCCTCTTTGTCAACAACACCATATGCAATTGGGAAAATGTTATTATTGCCATCTCTCCCAGTGGCAGCAAGGATTTGTTGTCCAGTGGTTAATTTCACA
Source organism: Avena atlantica (assembly GCA_910589765.1). Taxonomy (NCBI): domain Eukaryota; kingdom Viridiplantae; phylum Streptophyta; class Magnoliopsida; order Poales; family Poaceae; genus Avena; species Avena atlantica. The sequence goes on from OU342733.1 coordinate 524,367,653, forward strand.
AAACAACCATCCAGACCTAATTCAAATGACAAGCAAATAATTATTCACAATTTGTAGCTGCATTGCAAACATAATTAAAATAGATGCAATAGTAATCAGTAGTAATTATACCTATAAAAGGCCTGCATCCATTTAAGAACCCTTCCTTTGAAGCATTCAAACATATGAAAAGACCATGAAATCTTGGATTGGGACTAGGGTGCTCCACCAGTTCCTTGGTGGTGACAACACATCTACTGCCTGGATTATTGTCTAAGATTGCTTGTAGATAGTCCCTCAACCTTGTGTACTGCTTCTTTTGATCACCCATGACAGATCTGAATGCTTTAATCCTTGCCCTGTAGGCCTTGCTCCTTGGCACCTCAACTCCAAAATTTTGCTTTGCATTGTCAATGAATGTGTCAACACAAGTGTTAGGATTAGTTCTCACTGCTTGCTCAGAGTGCAATAAAATTGTTAGGATCAATTGTTACCCTAGTGTTCTCTCCATGTGGAATACATGTGTGCACACTATTTAACTTTCTAATACAAAAGGTTTTCTCATGGCCAATTGTAGAAGCTGAAATGAAGAAGGGACAAGCCTTGTATTCAATAGCACAGTCAATAGCACATTTCCCCTTTAGTTTAGAAGCTGCTCTCTCACTGCACCATGCAATGATTCTATCTGGATTGTTTCTATGATATGCAAAGTTTCTTAGTTGAGCTACATGGAAATTCCTAAGAGCAATTCTAAACTGATAGACATCCCTGAAGCAAACTTTCAAAGCAAACTGCTCATGTGCATCTGCCCTCATCTCATCATACAAAATCCTCTTCTTAAGCTTCTTCAGCCTCCTCTTGTTCCCACTTGGCAAAGAAAATTTATCTACAAATCCATCATCATCACTGTCAGCTAATTCATCAGGACTGAACTCCTCATCACCTGATGGCACAAAGAAATCTGCCTCTACTGGGTCTGGTTCATAATGTGATCTTCCAGTAGGGCCTGCTCTCTTTGGCACTACCTTTTCTAGCAAAAAATCAACTTCATGGGCTTCATCTTCTTCTTCTTCTTCTTCTTCTTCTTCTTCATCTTCTTCTTCTTCATAAATCTCTTCTACATCAGTTTCCCCTTCAATGTGATCTGGGTCTTCTCTCTTCCTCTTCTGCTGTCTAAGTAGGTCCTTAATCAGCACATTTTCAGGATCTTCTTCTGTCCTTTGCCTCCTCAATTTCTTCATCAGATCAAGCTCCTCTACAACTGTTATGTTATCATCAAGCACATCTACCTGAACATAATCATATGGCATTGGATTCTTTCCCTTGTCCATATTACAGCTCTGTTGAGTGCCAACAAAGAGTGCATCTGAAATGTCAACAGCAACAGGGTAGAACAGATCTTCTTCATCATATGGCACTGGATTCTTTCCCTTGTCCATTATAACTCTGTTGAGGGCCAACAAAGAGTGCATCTGAAGTGTCAACAACAACAGGGTAGAACACTTCTTCTTCATCATCACTAATGTGTGTCACTCCATCCTTATCAATAGAGAGAAAGGCTTCCTCATTTACTGCCAGATCAGCTTCCAAATGATTCCGGTTCAGTCTAGCAGGAATATCAGAGTTGTGCTTGATGAATGTCAATTTCAACACTTTGCTACTGTCATACATTTCTATCATCTGATCAATCTTTGACATGTTGTCCAATGCTTCCATTCCCTCTATTCCTTTTCCTTTCTCTCTAACATAGTAGATTGTATCTTTGTAATCATACCCATGTCCTTCAATCAGTGCTCTCAGATTCATTACAGTGATATCAGATAAGCTCAAGGTCCTCTCTAAATTATCTTCACCAGGGATATTAAACCTGATGTCCCAGATGTTATCGTCCAAACTGAATATAGACAATTACAGAAATACATTCAGTTACCAAAGCACATTCGCTTCATTTATTCAGTTAATATGGGATATGAGAAATTAAAGAAATAGGGGATAATGTAATCACTACAGTAGTGATTTCCAATGATTAAGATGTCCTAACAATACTAATTTCATGGCCCTAAAATCTAGTTAACCCTAATTTTCTATGCATAACAGTGATTTAGAAATAACAGGGGAGAGGAAGAAGAAGAGAGAGGGAAGGAAACTCACTCAACGCCTCCAAAGGAAGATCCCCACCGGTGGCTTCTCTTCGTCGGTGATGCTAGGACCGCACGCGCCAGAGCAGCCACCTCACCATGTGCCGGCGACCGCGTGCCGTCTCCACCTCACCATGAGTCTCGGATGGGATCCGGGATATCACGAGGAGATCCGAATGGTCCGGAGAATAAGATTCATATAAGAAAAGTCCTGTTTCGGAGTTGGGGAATGGTTCCGGTGTTTTCATCGAGAATGTCCTAGAAGGTTCCGGAATGTCCGGCACTCCGGAGGGGAAGGGTACATGAATGTGTTATATCAAGTTGGTATGATTGCATCATGTACTAAGTGTCATCGCTGAACAAAATAGAGGATTTAATCAAATCCTTGTTTGAAAAGTCAAACGCCAATTTGAAAGTCAAACGGCTATTTTTGGGAAGTGGAGGGGAGGTGGAAACCGAGTTAGGGAGGAGTTCCTCCCCTCCACCGCCGGCCCACCTCCAAGCCGAGTTGGGGAGGGACTCCCCTCCCCTTGGCTGGCCCCTCCACCTATATAAGGAGGGGCAGGGCTCCCCTCCTAGACACACAACTCCTCCGCCTCTAAACCCTAGCCGCCGGCGCCACCACCTCCACTGCCGCCGCCGCCTCCCTAGGGCAAACCGCCGCCGCCGCCTAGCTAACCCTAGCCGCCGGCTTGCCCCCTCCTCGCCGTATCTAAACCCTAGATCGTCGAGGGCTCTCTCATAGTCCACCATACTCGCTCCGGCTTAAGGCGAAGCCCTGCGAGATCTCCCCTCTACTTCCGGTACCACGCCGTTGTGCTGCCGGAATCGTGAGGAGAGTGCTACAACCTCCGCTGCCTGCTGGAACAAGGTAGAGGAAGGTCTTTGTCGAGTACCGAACGTGTGACCGACTGCGGGAGCACTGCCGGAACGCAGCGCCGGAAGGATCGTCTACGCGATCTTGAGATCGGGAAGAGTATGACTACATCACCCACGAGAATCCGCTCTCGTTAAACACTTTGGAATCTTCGAGGGTGAGTTATTCCATCGACTCGTTGCTACAATCTAGTAGATAGATCTTGGCTTGTTTGTTTGTATGCGGTAGAAATTTTTTGTTTTCCATGCTAGAATCCCTACAGCGAAATGGATGAAAGAGTTCATTACAGAGCTGGGTGTGGTTCCTAGTGCGCTGGACCCAATGTCTATCTACTGTGATAACATGGGCGCCATAGCCAATGCGCAAGAACCAAGGTCACACAAGAAGCTGAAGCACATCAAGCTACGTTTTCACGCTATTCGAGAACATGTCCAAGATGGGGACATAAAGATTTGCAAAGTACACACAGATCTGAATGTGGTGGATCCGTTGACTAAACCTCTCCCGAGGGCAAAACATGACCAGCACCAAACTGCCATGGGTGTTCGTATATTACCATGTAATCTAGATTAGATGACTCTAGTGCAAGTGGGAGACTGTTGGAGATATGCCCTAGACGCAATAATAAATATAGTTATTATTATATCTTTGCGTTTATGATAAATGTTTACATTCATGCTATAATAGTATTAACAAGGAAACATTAATACTTGTGTGATTTGTAAACTAAAATAGAGTCCCTAGTAAAGCCTCTTTATAATACTAGCTTGTTGGTTAATAAATGATTGTGGTTTCCCTATCATGAACATTGAGATGTTATTAACAACAAGATCATATCGTTAGGAGAATGATATGGTGGACATACTCCTATAGATAAGCGTATCATAAAGATCAAGTCATTTTAATAGTTCAATTGCTATATGCTTTCTGATACATAGTAACCTAATTCCTTCGACCATGAGATCATGCATATCACCTTTACCGGATGGATGCTTTGATGACATCAAACACCACACCGTAACTGGGTGGCTATAAAGGTGGCATTGAGTGTTCGGAAAGTATTGGTTGAGACACATGGATCAAGAGTGGGATTTGTCCATCCATATGACGGATAGATATACTCTGGGCCCTCTCGGTGGAATGTCATCCAATTAGCTTGCAAGCATGTCAATGGCTCACAAGGGATCACATATCACGGGAACGAGAAAAGAGTACTTATCAGTAACGAGGTTGAACTAGGTATGCAGAGATACCGACGATCATAACCTCGGATAAGTAAACTATCGTGAGACAAAGGGAAATTGGTATCGTATGTAAGTGGTTCATTCGATCGCAAAGTAATCATAGAAATATGTGGGAGCCGTATGAATTTCCAGATTCCTCTATTGTTTATTATTCGGAGAAGTGTCTCGATCATGTCCGCATAATTCACGAACCGTAGGGAGACACACTTAAGGATTCGACGTTGTTTGAGTAGTTATGGAATGATGAGAAAGAGACCGAATGTTGTTCGGAGTCTCGAATGGGATCTGGGATATCACGAGGAGATCCGGAATGGTCCGGAGAATAAGATCCATATAAGGAAAGTCATGTTTCGAAGTTGGGGAATGGTTTCGGTGTTTTCATCGGGAATGTTCTAGAAGGTTCCGGAATGTCCGACACTCCGAAGGGGAAGGGTACATAAATGTGTTATATAAAGTTGGTATGATTGCATCATGTACTAGGTGTCATCGCTGAACAAAATAAAGGGTTTAATCAAATCCTAGTTTGAAAAAGTCAAACGCCAATTTGAAAGTCAAACAGCTATTTTGGGAAGTGGAGAGGGAGGTGGAAACCGAGTTGGGGGAGGAGTTCCTCCCCTCCATCGCCGGCCCACCTTGAAGCCGAGTTAGGGAGGGACTCCCCTCCCCTTGGCCGCGCCTCCCACCTATAAAGGGAGGGGCAGGGCTGCCCCTCCTAGCACACAAGATCCCCACCTCTAAACCCTAGCAGCCGCCACCCTCCATAGCCGCCGCCGCCCCCTAGGGTTTCTCCCCTAGCCACCGACTTGGGCACCTCCAAGCCCTAGCCGCCGGCCCTAGCACCTCTTCCTCGGTGTGTCTAAACCCTAGATCACCGAGGGCTCTCTCATAGTCCACCATACTCGCTCCGGCTTAAGGCGAAGCCCTGCGAGATCTCCCCTCTACTTCCGGTACCACGCTGTTGTGCAGCCGGAATCGCGAGGAGAGTGCTACAACCTCCGCTGCCTGCTGGAACAAGGGAGAGGAAGGTCTTCGTCGAGTACCGAACGTGTGACCGACTGCGGGAGCGCTGCCGGAACGCAGCGCCGGAAGGATCGTCTACGCGATCTTGAGATCGGGAAGAGTACGACTACATCACCCACGAGAATCCGCTCTCGTTAAACACTTTGGAATCTTCGAGGGTGAGTTATTCCATCGACTCGTTGCTACAATCTAGTAGATAGATCTTGGCTTGTTTGTTTGTATGCGGTAGAAAATTTTTGTTTTCCATGCTACGAAACCCTACAGTCCCAGCCACAGAGCTCCATGAAAGATCTCCTCCATATTTCGGTAGTTGAACTCCTTTCCCTCTCTACCTCTCTCTGACGACCTTATGACATGGAGATACAACGAGGAAAATCAACTACTACCCCGTGGACGACAACTGCAAGCAACCGGTGCAGAGGTGCTACTATGGGGGCGGCGATGCTGTTGGCGGCGAGCAGCACAGTTGCCAGGCATGGGTCGGTGGTTCACCAGTGATGCGAGGAGCGACGACGCTGCTGCAAGCAGGGAGTGGGATGTTGAAGGTGGTGGTGTAGGGATGTTGCGAGGGAGAGCTAATGACGTCGGCACTGCCAAGGAGGGTTGTCGGTGCTACAACGTTAGAGGCGGCAGTGGTGCTACCAAAGGAAGACCACTATGCTGCGAGGACCACCGCAGACATTGCCATTAAGCCAGTGGCGATGCTGCTGCCAAAGGAAGACCACCATGTTGCAAGGACCAACGTTGTTGTTGGTAGAAAGCCAGTGTGTGGTGGTGGTGCGAATCAAGACAAGTGATAGCTGTCAAGCAGGGCAGATGATGGCCATGGTATTTTTGCTACGCTAGGCTATGATGAGTTGCTGATCGGACACGTGTCGCACTCTCAAGGCGGAGATCGGGGAATTATCATTGGGATGCTCATAATTTGTTCTTTTTTTTTGCACATTTTTCAGCAAATTGCAGTATGCTGTATTGTACAACTTTTTTTTTCGAGTTCAACATTAGGCCATGTTTGGTTAATCCCCTGCCAAAGAGGATTAGAGTGGATTGGGGTGGAATTGGAGGGATTTTGACTTACTAAGGATTTAATCTCTCTCAATCCCTTCCAATCCGCTTCAATCCTAGCTGAACCGAACATGCCCCTAGTGGGTTGAAAGCCATTTTAAAGCCCACCAAAGCACTTGTGTTTCCTGAACTGAACGGTACAGCCCCGGCGGCTCCACCTGTCTCTCCGGTACGAATCCATGGCCGACGCCGACGGCGAGGGCGGCGGAAGCGCCGAATGGCTGCCGATATACGACCGCGTGGAGGCGATGCTGAGCAAGAGCCAGGCGGAGGCCGAGGCGCTCGTCGCCGAGCGCGCGCGCCTGGAGGCGGCCGACATGGTCCAGCGCGAGTCCCAGGAGGCGGCGCGGAGGCTTCAACGGACCGTGGAGGAGCTGCAAGCGGCGGCGCGGGAGAAGGACGGCGAGATCGAAAGGCACCGGGATAGCCCTTCCTGCAGCTCCTTCCTGATGCTAGATTGTGTTCTTGTGGAAAGAAGGCGGATGTGGGCAGGAAGATGAGGTGGGAGGCGGCCTACGTGGACCTGCTTCTCGGTGCTAGTCAGAAGCTCGCCGGTGAGGAGCCCTTGTTTCTTGGTTTGGCTCGATTTCTGTGTGTTGATTTTGTTGGTTAGCGCCGAGCAAAACTCATAGCTAGATATCAATTTCGCTTTTTTTTTCTGTTAAGTGGAGATTAATGTTGGAACGGAGCACCAAATATCTATGAACTTATGCTGCTAGCCTGCTACTGATAGTCATTGCCTTCTTCATTGAATTTAGAACTCAGAGATGGTGACTTGGAGGATTCCAGAAATCGTGCAGAACCCCCTAACCCTAAGGTACTTATATAATTACCAAAAGCTAAGCTGCGTAGCTCAAAACATGCAGTCCAGCTTGTGCTTCTCACTGATTTTCATAATTGTTGAAGGAAGCTGGAAGTTGCTCAAGGCTCAGCCAAAACGTTGTGGATTACATTGGAAGCGATTTAAGTACGGAGCTAAGAATACTAAAGCAGGCTTACGAGACTCTGAGCTCAAAGAAGGACAAGGAAGTTTCTGCACTGCTCTCAGAAAAGGATTCCTTGAGTAACCAGTTGAGTATAATGCAGAAAGATTATGCTAACAAGAAAATGGAGGCAGCACAAGCTACTGAAGCTGCACTAAAGCTTCAGCAGACTGTAGATGAGCTTAAGGTGTTGGTCCAAAAGAAGGATGATGAGATTGTCAAATTTCAAGCAGAAGCCGTGGGAGCCAAATTGAACTTACAGAAAACTTTAGTGAAGAAGAAAGGTGATAATACCCTAAGACTCGAAGAGATCCATGAGTTCGATGACTTTTTCCTAACGCCCATCAAGGCTAGCAACGCGACACATAAAAAATCCAGATCTGATGATCCAGTTGTATATGGCAAATCAAAAAAGAATGTAGGAAAAGATGGGAAAGATGAAACTAGTCAGAAGCGCAGATGTGTCTCTTCTGTATCAAATGTAAATATTCTGTTTCCAGTAACATGGTCTTTGCTCACATTGAACTATGTTTGCTCCTGCATATTGGGAACAACTGATCTTATGATTAATTCCTACCGCTTGTTTCTGTTCTGCGCTGGCCTTGTGTGTTTTGCAGAGTTCGCAAGGAGTACCCCGACCTCATGAGCAACTCCCATCAGCGTCACTGTCAGCGTCAGCATCAACAGCAGCCAGCCTTATCAAGCTCAAGGAGGCAGAACGGGAACCGAAGCGGGAGAAGGTTTAGTGGTCTTTGCTGACTGATAATTCATGCCTGTTAACTATGAATAGCTCATCTGATGATCACTGCCGCTCCTTGTAAATTGATACTTATGTCATGCTTGTGTCTGGTCTGCTCAGATGTCAGTTGCTGAATGATTTACTCCGTACCAATCTCCGATGTTGGATCAGAACATCTGATACATGCGGCATGCATGAATACTATCAGAAGATATTCAGAAGAAAAACAGGAAAACACCTTCTCTTCCAGCCAATCTTCTTTCCTCCAGAGATATTCTAGCTCTCCGGAAGCTTCAATGCTCCAAGAAGTTATTCCTGTAATAGCAGAGTTGATCTCAACAAGACAAAAAAAATCGCCATGCTTCTCAAACTGACACAAATCAAAATGGGTGCGTATTTTATTATAACAGTAACACACGGGAACTTAAGTTACAACAGGAAAGTAGCACTACTAGCGATGTTCTTGAATTCTTTCATTTCAACCTGTATTGAACTGAAATCCAGAAAGTTGAGGGGAAAGATAAGTCCCACTTTGCTCAGGAACAGGAACATATGTGAATACGAAGTATCTAGCCTAACTTGCTCCCCAAAAAGTCAATTTCGAAAAGAACTTACAAATGGAGAAGGTTGAGAGAACACATCAGTGTGAACAGATAGTCTGATCTTTGTGGCATAAAGTAATGGATACCTGTTTTCTGAATCCTGATAGATCATACTATCACTTATCAGTAGAGAAGATAATTATGAACGCTGTTAAAAAAGTAAGCAAACAGTTAGCACAAAGTCTTTTCTGGATATCGTGGGCACAAAAAATAAAAGGGGTATCACAAAGGATGAATGGACTACTCTCCCAAAATTACAAAACTCAAGTGCTCGGCACCCGCGGTGACCCAACAAAGCTTAGCCTCGGCCTTAACGATCACAAAATATGTGCATGGGTGTGATTGTTCATGGACAGGGTTGTGTCGACTGATAGACATGGGCATTGGCATGTGTTTCATAGTGGTTGAACCGGCGAAGCCAGACCTGGTAGCCAGCTTTACTTTGACATGGGCTTTTACCGTTATAAAAAAAAAGCAACCTGCCAATGTCGACCGGTTCGGCTTCCTCTTCAACTGGTTCGGCTTCCTCTTCAACTGGGTCGGCCTCCTCGACTAGCGTTGGGCCGTTGCCACACTCGCCCACGTCTCCTGAATCTACAGTTTCACGATCCAGCATAGAATCTGAATACAAAGCACTTGTTAATGTCACTGGAGAACTCATATGGGTACAAGCTCTTCTTGATGAACTTGAAGTCTCTCAGAGTAATCCTCTTGTTCTTTAGTGATAATATTGGATCGACGTTTCTTTCATCCAATCCCATTTTCCATGCTCATATTAAGCATATTGAGGTTGACTTTTACTTTATTCGTGAACGGGTTACTCAGAAGTTTCTCCAAATAATAAGGTTTATATCTTCTAAGGATCTGGCTGACATTTTTACGAAGCCTCTACCATTTCCATTGTTCCAGCCTTGTGTTCGCAATCTCAACCTTTGTGCTCTGGCTGAGATTGAGTGAGGGTGATACACTATCTAATTGTAGTATTAGGCTAACATTTATTTGTACCAGTATGTGACTACCGTGTCTGTATTGTACACTACCATGTAATTTACCCATATATTAATACAACAGCCGGCCTATGATTGAGCCGTGTGATTCCCTACTTACACATGCGATCAGCCCAACTATTAGCCAGGACCTAAGATTATAGGGAGATTCCTATACTAATACAACTAGTATTTGCGTCTTGTACTCCATGTCTCTAGCTTCACGTATGTCGGCATCTGTATCCTTTCTATATCCGACATGGGTTGCCATTGTGGAATCCTCTAACTCGGCCGCCTGGACACCATCAGTGGGCCATCCAGGTTAGCTCAATTAAGTCCATGCTATGGTGTTACCTATTATGCATATACTCAACAAATATGTGGCTTGCAACTAATCTCGTAAAACCGCTAAAACCTCCTAGAGTGAGACTAATAAATTATCATGAAGTTAGTTTTCAAGAAGACGGCACAAGTATTTTTTTCTCCCTGAGACTTGCAACTAATCTCGTAAAACCGCTAAAACCTCCTAGAGTGAGACTAATAAATTATCATGAAGTTAGTTTTCAAGAAAACGGCACAAGTATTTTTTTCTCCCTGAGACTACTAGACATATATAAAATTTGCCTAGCTGAGATGCTCTATCCGAGACTTGAAGGAGTCAAGGATTTGTTTAGCAGTGAAAGCCTACACTCAAAACTAGGTGTTTGTAATTTTTTAATTTTGGATTTCCATGTATTGCAATGATTATTAATAGATCTGTAAACTTTTTGCAAAAGACCGGGTGTTTGCATTCCTACCCAAATTTCTCGGGGAATGATACGTTTAGAAATAAGCCCTTTCGCATTCCAAAGTAGTCAAACTTGAACCACAATACATAGCAAACTATGATGTTATATGAACACGGTAATAAGGAAAATCTAAAGCAAACACTACAAGGAAAGGACATATGCAATCAACTATAAGAACATAAAACGGCCACGTCATTTCATAATGAGTCGATGTTTGGCCCCTCCTCCTTGTTCCGGGCTTGGGACCGGCTATGCAACATAGAGTGTAATGCATAGGCGGAGTTACACCACCCCACCCAAAAAACCCAGAGAAATAACAGAAATCCTACCACCAAAGCCCAAACCAAAACCCAAGAAACAAGCCTAACTACACACACAAAACAAATGATACGAAAAAGAGCAGAACATTGTTTTTTTTTGTTTTTTGTAAGTAAAAAAACAAAGAACTTTTTTTGTTTTTTAAAGTAAAAGAAGAAGAAGCAATAGGACACTCAATTCAACAAAGCAAGTAAACATTTTTTTGGTGATTTTCGTCGCATGGAAGGCAAAAAGAGAAACAAACATTTTTTATATTTCGGTTTTTTCATTTGCTAGAGAAGACAATAAAGCAAACAACCACTCTTTTTTGCTATTTTCCTTTCCTTTTTCACGAAAGAGAATAATACAAAAATATACCCATTTTTTGTGATTCTTTTTCCTTTGCTGAAAAACCAGTAAAGCAAACAAATGGAGTCCATTTAACTTTTATCTGCGGCGACTTGTTAACACCGAATGCCTTCCTACACAAGCGTATAAATATGGAATATCTGTCACTGAAAGTATACATGTATGGTTTGCAAAATTGCAGGCTGTAAATACATGGGAAAATACACAAGGAGAGGGAGAGCTAGCGTACCTTGATGCACAACGAGCTTGCTTAGCTCTCATGATTAATTGGCCTCTGTAAAAAAGAGACATTACACACATTAAATATAGAACCTGCATCATCACCCGCAATTAATGGACACATGCATATATACTTACCCCAAATAAGGCAAGTATGGGACGGTTGGGAAGGATGTTGATTGCATGGATCACTCCGTTTGCTGCCTCTTGAAGGTCCGCACGAGGGCGAGAAGGTTCATACAATATAATGACTTTGACTTTCTGGAGCAAAGGGAGGTTCGCCAGGCTACCAAAGTGAAAGTGAAGGTTGGTGTCATGCACCAAGTTGAGGCGGAACTCGAGGTACTCAAGCCTTGGCATATCTCCCTCAATAAAACGGCCGGGCGTTCCACTTGTGGAGAAAAACCTCAATCTAGGGAATGCACCTGATGAAGTTCCCATGACATCATGTTGGTGACCTAAAGCTCCCATGGTCAGCCGTAGAGTAACAAGCTCTGGAAACCTCCCAAAGGTCACCATGTCTGGAGTGTCCACCTGAAGTGCTAAATAGGTGAGATTCGGAAGAAGCCATGGATTCGTCCTTGCTAGCAGTCCAACTGGTTGTCTGGACAGCATGCTAAGAACCCGAAGTTGTCTAGGGGGAACATAGCCATCCCAGCAAGAGGTGGCATCATCATCATTTATGTTTGACTCAATCCGACCAATCTGTATGTCTTGGATTTTCTGCAGTTTGGCTATAGACTCTGCCCAAGCTTTCACAGAGCTCGCACTGGTCAAATATAAACTTTTAGTTATGCATAGTTTCCTCAACTCTGTCAGCTTGCCGAGCTCATTACTAAAGTTTGAAGACTCGTTAGCCTCGCTCATCCATAGCTCTTCTAGAGATGTAAGGTTTCCAATCCAGTCTGGCATTCTAGTATCTGTTCCCCCGGCATGCAGAAGCTTGAGGTGACTTAATTGACCGACACTCTGTGGCAGTTCCTTTATTTTGTGATCTCTCATATCTAATGCCTGTAAAAACTTCAAATTCCCTATTTCCATAGGGAGCTCAAGGGTATCCACCCCTCTTAGTCCAAGGTACCTCAAGTGAACTAACTTCCCTAGATTTTCAAGATGACCTCTGTTGTTCAAATTAGAATCACCGGCATCTAGAACTAGGACACGTAAAGCTTGAAAGGATGAAAGAGGCAGCCAGAATTCATCGGTGCACACGGCATTAAATGACCTTACTTGGGACATACACGTGTTGACCACTTGGCTTTTGCCTTTAATGACTAACCTGCGAACATCACAACATATTGAATGTGTGTGTTGCTCCATGCTAGCCAATAGAGTCATAAAGTTTTCTTCCTTCGCTAATGGACGTATCATGTCAAGAATCATATCATGGACACGACAATGAGATATGATACCATGATTCAAGAGGTCTATAGGCTGTATCATGCTTTTATTTACCAAACTGTTGAAGTATCTCTCGGCAATCTCAGATAATCCTACCCCTTCTTCTTCATGGACAAAACCTTCGGCAACCCACCTCCATATCAAACTATCTTTCTCAATCAAAATATCTTCTTGATATTGGCTCAAATACAATAAACAAGTCCTTAGATGAAAAGGTAGGTCATAGTAACTAAATAGCAATATTTTTCTCGTGTTCTCGACATCTTCGTTGTGTTCATCCCCAAAACCTATGGAGTTGTATACCGTTGACCAAAGCTCCACTGGTTTACCAACAAGGACACTAGCTATAGTGATTATAGCCAACGGCACACCACCACATTTATTTAAAATTTTGTTTACCATTGTTGGGTGTTCATAAGGGCATTTGTTTATACCACCACACAATCTTGTATGAAATAACTCCATCGATAAATCATGAGTAAGTGGTTTTATCCTGTATACTTCATCGCTCTCATCGGCGACATCAAAAATACGGGTAGTTGTCACTATCCTGCTTGTGCAATTATTATTCATAAAAGCACATCGGATTATTTTCCATGTTTCTGTTTCCCATATATCATCAATGACAACGAAGTACCTGTCCCGCCATTCATAACACAAGATCAATAATAAATTGGTTGAACTATAAATTTATATGTATCTAAAGTAGCTGGAGAAGGTAGGCAAACATGATATTTACTTTTTTTTTAAAAGGGGCATGATATTTACTTTGTTAGTAAGAATATAAATAACGAGCATATCCTACCCAGACATATCTCTATGTCAAATATCTCAAATAAATTTGAAAACTCATCTTTGTTAGCATACGTTTTTGGATCACAGCCGGAAAAGCACGGAATCGGTCCGCGACACATGATTCGGGTGAGGCACACCCGAGGAGGTATAAACAACGTGAAGATCATGCAATGAGGTACTCAAGAGGAAGACGAAAGAGAATCCTATCAATGATCAAATCCTATTGTCCTAATGTGTCGTACTACACACATATCCGTCTTATTAGTAGCCTCCATGCCTCAGCAGACGGACCGCCTCCCATGTTTCAATTGGTGATCTTACTCCCATGTCCTAGCCAGCAAGTGGGTTGCTATGCTGGAAGACCACTACTTGACATGATCTTACCCGGCCTCTGACCATGCTTAGCGCCAGTTCATGCCATGGTCAGGCTTAACAAACAATTCAAGGTGATTCATGGAGCAAAGCCGGAACAAGAGTCATAGGGCCTAGCCTACTATGTTGCCAACTCTGAACTAATGTTTAAGATGGAATCATCAGAGCACCACGGATGACCACATATGACAAAGAGCCCAACATGGAACTTGAGTGTTCCGTCCAGACGTACAACTTTGTTTTTGAGTCATATTGATCCAAGTAAGTATGCTACCTCTGAAGCCAAAGGGAGGAATTATATGGAAGCCAAGATGTTGGGCCAAATCCAAGTTTGTGATTAAAACGAAGTCAGACCGGCATGACGACGGATTTAGATGGAAAAGTGGTCAACATAGGATTTGTTCATCTCGTCAAGGTGAACCAATTTCTCCTATAGAGTAGCTCCATTCGAGTCATAAGTAATCTCTACGGTTAAGGAAAGAGACATGACAAAAACTTAGTTGAATCTGGACTGTGTCCAAGTTAGGCTAGAACTAGTCCTTTACAAGGTGGATTTACCCTTAGATCACGCTTCTCGTTTTTCCTTAGTTCCTCATGTCGGAGGAATGCGAATGCACGAGGCTCTAGGTGTGTTCAGACCAACCTGTAGCAGCCCATAGCCATCGTTAGCCCTGGCAGGGTGCCTCAAAGGAGGAAAGCGGGGTCTCTGTTCTATAAAAGCGTCCACCGGATGCTTTGGTTGTCAAGCTTCCGGCCAGGTCTCATTTGGAGGGACACAGTGACATGTTCGGGCGCGAACAGTCTCAAACTCGTAACATCGTGAATTTTGGTGCTATTTTACAAAGTACTCTATATTACTATATAGTATATGGGATTTTTTTTTTGAAATATTTGATCCATATGAACAACTACATAATATGATGCGTACGTACCTCTTGTCCTTAAGTAATCCTCGGAGTTTGTCCATCAACTGTCTTTCATCCAACATCGGGTACATTTGCTTCTCAATTTCATAGAGAATGTCGTTGAGCAGTTTCTTGATGCTAGGTTTCCTTCCCACGGAAACAAAAGCTCTGCAATCAAATTGAGCTTGGAGCTTATCATACACTGCTTTTGCAAGAGTTGTCTTTCCGAGGCCTCCGAATCCAAAAATAGATAGTATCTTGAGTTTCTTGGACTCATCATCACCACCATCCCCAACATCGAGCTTTTTGGTTAGCTCATTCAATGCCATATCAATGCCAACGAGCTCTTTCTGATCCTTATAAAGAGCCAACATGCGTGGATCAACCGTGGTTGCCCCGGCTGGGTTAGCAAGCACCTCGTTGACCCTGTACCTATCACGCCGGTCAGCCACCTCCTGGACGCGGGCCTTGATCTCTTTGGAGATCTCATGGCGAGTCTTGCCTTTGGTGAACAACTCGCCAATTTTCTTCATGAGCCATATGATGAGCTTGTTGTGTGTCTCGAGAGTGGGCTCGGAGCCATCAACACGCACCACGAACTTGTCAATGGCGTCCTCCATATTGTACGCCAGGTTCCTGACCTCGCCAGCCCAGAGCTTGACATGCTGGTCAAGCTGGTCCCGTGGTACGTCGCCAACTTTGCGAAGGTCAGCCTGCATGCTCTTCAGTTCTCTCTCGAGATACTCGATGTCTTCCTTGACACCCGTCTGCAGCATGTACTCCTCCTTGACGAGCTCGCCAAGCTTCAGGAGCAGGCTGCCCATGGAACCTGTTGCGAAGTCGACAACCTTTGTTGCGAGGTCCATGGCCCCCTTGGTGAGGTCCATGGTTCTCTGTTAGTAGCTTGTGTTTTTGGTTGATATATAATTGGGAGAGATAGTACTTCCTTCCTTTGAGGTGAGTGGGTGAGTGGCTATGGGTAGGGTCTTTATAGGCAGACGAGTACAGTCTATAGATGTATTACAAGCTAAGATATATGGAGTTTATGTGGACACCGTCTAAACCGTGTTGGAATTATTGCACTTATGTACCATGTGATGTGCAGGCAAAGTTGCAATCCTTAGGATTTGAATTTGTGCGTGGGATTCACTCCAAGATTAGTATGTATTTTTTAAGTACATTCATTGGCTGAACGTCCAATGTTCAGTACAAACAAGAAAGGCAGACCGCGAAAATTCAACGTCAACATTCAACTGACCATGCCATTTATCTAGAGTGTCTGAGACGGTCCCAGTCATGGATGCCGAAGACGAGGTAGTTGCAGGCACACGACAAGAACATAGGGACAGAATGACTGTGGCCCTAAAGCGATGGAGGGGAACTGGACACCATGTCGGTATTCCAAGACTCGTTTAGAGTTAGTATTGCACATCTAAATCATGACCCCCCTCCCCCCTCTCCGTGTGTGTGTTTCTATGACAACCGATGAGATACACATGATTATTTTGAACTTATATTTTTGTGTGATGCAACAAAATAACCTCTACTAGTTACACATACATGTGCTTCTGCTCAATATTCCAAGATCAATACATATTATAGATGGAAATGGCTAGCTAGAGGCTGGTATTTGTGTGGACAAGGACTCTTACAGAGTTTGCTGGCACATCTAAATCAGGACCTCTCCCTCAATCTGTACCATGTGATGTGGAGACAACTTGGAATCTACTGATTTTGTGTGTACAATTCACTCCAAGACTTGTACGTGGTTTCTAAGCACATTCATTTGTGAAACGTTCAATGTCGATTACAGACCACACATGTACATTCGTTCCAGAAAGCCCTGAATGTCTAGTACAGACTACAGACAACAAAGGTACTTTCGTTCGGAAAACCTTAAGTGCTGAGTACACACTAGAGACAACAAAGTTTGTTTATTCAGGAAACCTTCAAAGCTGAGTAGATTCAACAAAGGCAGACCGATAATTCAATTTTAGTGTTTAACTTTTAGTACTGGTGACTACGCCATTCGTCTAGAGCGACACAGACAGTCTCTTGAAGACGCAGGCGATGGAATCGTCGCCGCCCAAAACTCGCCTTCACTTCATAAGTGGGGTGCTGATGTGTGTATTTCTCTTCTTATTTTTTCAATTTAGAAGAGTATTTTTCTTCGACTTCTCCGGTGTACAGATTGGAGAGATCCAGCAAAATCAGTAGAGGCTCCCATGAGTTATCACAATTACTCCCTCCATTTTAAAATATTCTTTGAAAACACATGTATCTAGATTTTTTTAGTGCGTAGGTTCACTCGTTTTGTTCTAAACCTACAAACTAAAATACACCTGGATACATGCGTTCTAGAAAAAGGCTAAAACATCTTATATTTTAAAACATAGAAAGTACTATATGGTCATTCAGTTGCACGAATCAAACCCAAACCCGATAGGCAAGTTTGGGGATGGTGGAGATTCAGTGAATCTCTCCATTTCACCCAATCTCACATTTCCCAACCCCCTTTGGTTATTTTAATTTCTAGGATATAAGGGCGGAATGCACCGTCCACTTCCCGGAGGACGTCAATGCCGAGGTCGCCTTCTATGTGCAGAGGAAGGAGGAGTGCAAGGTGACTCGCATGGCGAGAAGGGTGACAAGGAACACCGTCGGGCATTCATCGAGGCGTAGCTAGCTGGTCCGCAGATGATCGACGACGGCAACCACTAGTTGGACCAGTTCTCGTCTACACCGGTGGAGTCCTCGATGGAGGATGATTCAGATTTTGACATGTAGACACCAACGAGACCACCTCCGACGATGGCGAAGCGTATAATTTAGGGTTTATGTTTGCACTATGTTTTAAATTTATGCACCACATGTTAAACTATGTTCTATGTAATATATCTAGTCTATTTCTTTTAGTTTATCTGATCTATGTTTGAAGCGTTTTTGGTACAAAACCGGCCTCCGATGCTGTATTTTAGCACGCCCCTGTGAACGAGTTTATAGCATAAAACCACCACTTTTGTGCAAAGATTTCAAAAAACCACCAGTTTACGTTTGAACCGCAAAAAACCACCACCCTAATGCTAATTTTTTGCAAATTTTTTGCAATGTGCGCTAACTGGCCGATTCAGGGCGATTGACGCTGGATCTGACAGACGGGGCCCACTAGTCAGGCACGTCCATTATCGACCGTTAACGGCAATAGTGGGCCCCACTCTTCTTTCCATAGAACGCGACGCTGGACCCCGACCTGGGCAGTTTCAAACCCGAATGAACCCGACCCTGACCGCGTCGTTGAGCTCCACACCTGCCGCCGCCGCCGCATCGCCATCGCCGCCAGCGGACCGTCCGCGAACTCCGGCCATGCCCAGTTTGAATGATGGCGAGTCGTCGAGCACTTCTCCGCTAGGGGTAAGTTCTCCAAATCTAAGGTTAGGGTTAGGGTTTACGAATTGGCTTCGATTTTTTTGGATTTGAACTCATTTCTTTGCAATTTCTGTTCGTTTAGCACTTCGTAGCTCTGGACTATGCACCAGACACCTGCTACGACCCCCAGTTTCATGGGATTGCAGTGGACTGCTCGGTGAAATGTCGTGAGCATGGATTGGTGCCACAGCAGTGTGTCGCCTTTGAAGGGACGAACACTGGAAGAAGGTTTTACATGTGTCAGATAGGGAATGTGAGTTGTACTGAATTGAACACATTTTTCTTCTTCAATTTTTTCATATCTGAAAATGAGATAGGGTTAGCAGACCAGAAAAGTAGATATAGATGCTTGATTTGTTAGCTGGATATGGATATGCTAGTATATAAAATTTGGATATATATTGCAGTAGCTTGCTTATATGTATATTTAGCTTGTTTGGATTTATTATACTGTTGTATATAAATTATCTTCCTTGGATATATATTTAGCTTGCTTCTGTATTGTTGGATATAGCAGTCCAATGTTATTCACTGATTGCGGTTACATTTTTTATAGGAAGTTATGAACTGTGGTTTTGTGTCATGGGTTGATGAAGAAGAGTGGCCAGACACAATGAAGAATTCTTTAGATAGGTTGTGGCACATGTACTTTGAAGCCAACAGGCTTAGGATTGAAGACATGATTGACAATGCAAAACTGGTGCAGCAGCTATCTGATGAGAAAACAAAGATAGAGAAGAAGCACAACGCCCTGTTAGATGATGTGTGCAAGTTCATGGAACAAACAGAGAAGAAGGTGGTGAAGCAGAATTATAAAATAATTCAGTCTGGTGAGGAGGATGTTGTGCTTGTGGTGAAGGAAAGAGATGAGCTAAAGGTTGAACTAAAAGCTTTGAAGAAAGAAGTGACTATGCTAAAGCATGTTCAGAAATCTCAAGCAGACATTATGAAGGTGAAGCAAGGAAATGGGATGAGGAAAAGGTGGCATTGAAGGTAGAGAAGAACAAGCTAGAGCATGTGCTGTATGATCTGTTCAATTTCACTGATGGTCTGAAGAAGAAGGTGAAGAAGATAAAGGAACTGTGTGATGAGTGATATCTATTGAACCTGTGTTTAGCTGGAGCATGTCCTTTATCTATTTAGCTTCCTGGTTTGTGTAATGTTTGTTGACTTCTAAGTACCTGTATTAAGTTCTGAGCAGTGTGTGAACTATGTGTGTTGAATTATAAGTACCTGTGTTGAATGCTATGTTTCCACCAGATGTTATCTATATGTGTTGAATTCTAAGTTCTGAGCAGCAGGTATCCTCTTACAAATATGGATCCACCAGTTGTTATCTATAGATGCTATGGATCCACCAGATGCTATATGGATACATAAATATGTAAAGCCCAAACAATCATGTATGTTATCTATAGATGCTATAGATGCTATGGATCCACCGGATAGTTTTAAACAAACATAGTCTTAGAACAACATAGTCTTACACAAATATGGATCCACCAGATAGTTTTAAACAAACATAGTCTTAGAACAACATAGTCTTACACAAATATGGATCCACTAGATAGTTTTAAACAAACATAGTCTTACACCAACCAGAACGACATAGTCTTACACACATTGCTGAAACATGCATAGTTTCAAAGGCACAAACAGCATAGGCCATCACTTCTTTGAGATTCTAGAGACTTTTTAGCTGTTGTGCTTCCCTGCATTGAGGTATCCTTGCATCCTATGGGTTAGTTTGGGCTCTCTTCCACTAGTCCTTGGTGCAAAGAAAGGCCTTCCAGCTGGGTTTGCCCTTGGTGCTGTAGAAGATGATGGTGCTAGAGAAGCCCTTGGTGTTGGAGCCCTTAGTGCTGGAGAAGATGATGGTCCTGGAGCCCTTGGTGCTGTAGAAGATGATGGTCCTGGAGTGATGTTTTCCCTGTTTGACTGCAGAAAACATTTTAGTGTACAAGACATATAGGAAGTATACAAGATGTACAAACATAGGACCATATGAAGCATACTTACTTGGTGTTGATTTTGTTCTAAGTTGCAATTCTGGCTTTAACTGCATAGGACATGAAGGAAACCTATGGCCAACTAATTTGCAGTTGCTACATGTGATACTCCCCATCCTTGAGCTATCCCTAGGTGCAGGCACCTCATGGACACCTTTCCTTCTAACTGTTTGCTTCCTTCCTGGCTTCTCCCTAAACACAGGTGGATCAATGTCCCTAGTATCTGTCTTAGGCCACTCATCAGGTCCAGGGACAGGGTATATTACATGCTTGAATGCTTCTCTATACATGTCCTTTTTGAAGAAGTCATGTACATAATCTTCTGGGTGTTTCTTGATTTTGGAGATAATAGAGATTGCATGGTTGCATGGGATTCCAGTGAGATCCCATGCTTTGCATCCACAAGTCCTGGCTCTCAAATCAACTGCATGTACATTTGTCCCCTTTGTTCTAACTTGCCACAGACCTATGTCAGCATTTTTTGCTTTGCATTCACTGGAATGTTTCTTTGCCTCCTCTAACTTCTCAGCATAGAAAGGAGTAATTTCCCACCTGGTTGTTTCTGTTTTCTGCCTAATCTT
Organism: Avena atlantica; assembly: GCA_910589765.1. Taxonomy (NCBI): domain Eukaryota; kingdom Viridiplantae; phylum Streptophyta; class Magnoliopsida; order Poales; family Poaceae; genus Avena; species Avena atlantica. Next base: position 524,388,448 of record OU342733.1, read on the forward strand.
ACTGTACTTAACCATGAGATTGTCTTTGATTCCATCAAGCATTGTCCTTATAGGCTTACCCCTCACATCAAGTATCATTTTGTTAAACACTTCACTAAGATTGTTTACAACCAGATCAGTCTTGCAATTTGTGTCAAATGCATGTCTGCACCATGCTTCCACAGGGATTTTCATCATCCAGTTGTGAGCTTCCTCACAATCTCTTCTTAGCAGCTCCATTGCTTTCTGAAACCCTGATTTGGTATATGAGTAACTAGCATCAAATATATGTTTTTTCAACTCTTCCCCTTTAAACCCAGCTGACTGAAAATTGGCATAGATATGCCTCAAACAGAACCTTTGTGGGGAATATGGGAATGTTTTACCAATTGCTTTAAGCAGACCCTAACAAACAAAGATATGTGTAAGGAACATGTACTGAAGAAAATACAGAAAATGCAGGCAAATACTAAAGAAAATACAGAAAATGTCCTTACCTTCTGCCTATCAGAGATGAAAGTGAAGCTGCCAAACTTCCCTGCCTCTCCTATGCAATATTTCAGCCTGGTGAGAAACCACATCCAGCTAGCAGTGTCCTCTTTGTCAACAACACCATATGCAATTGGGAAAATGTTATTATTGCCATCTCTCCCAGTGGCAGCAAGGATTTGTTGTCCAGTGGTTAATTTCACAAAACAACCATCCAGACCTAATTCAAATGACAAGCAAATAATTATTCACAATTTGTAGCTGCATTGCAAACATAATTAAAATAGATGCAATAGTAATCAGTAGTAATTATACCTATAAAAGGCCTGCATCCATTTAAGAACCCTTCCTTTGAAGCATTCAAACATATGAAAAGACCATGAAATCTTGGATTGGGACTAGGGTGCTCCACCAGTTCCTTGGTGGTGACAACACATCTACTGCCTGGATTATTGTCTAAGATTGCTTGTAGATAGTCCCTCAACCTTGTGTACTGCTTCTTTTGATCACCCATGACAGATCTGAATGCTTTAATCCTTGCCCTGTAGGCCTTGCTCCTTGGCACCTCAACTCCAAAATTTTGCTTTGCATTGTCAATGAATGTGTCAACACAAGTGTTAGGATTAGTTCTCACTGCTTGCTCAGAGTGCAATAAAATTGTTAGGATCAATTGTTACCCTAGTGTTCTCTCCATGTGGAATACATGTGTGCACACTATTTAACTTTCTAATACAAAAGGTTTTCTCATGGCCAATTGTAGAAGCTGAAATGAAGAAGGGACAAGCCTTGTATTCAATAGCACAGTCAATAGCACATTTCCCCTTTAGTTTAGAAGCTGCTCTCTCACTGCACCATGCAATGATTCTATCTGGATTGTTTCTATGATATGCAAAGTTTCTTAGTTGAGCTACATGGAAATTCCTAAGAGCAATTCTAAACTGATAGACATCCCTGAAGCAAACTTTCAAAGCAAACTGCTCATGTGCATCTGCCCTCATCTCATCATACAAAATCCTCTTCTTAAGCTTCTTCAGCCTCCTCTTGTTCCCACTTGGCAAAGAAAATTTATCTACAAATCCATCATCATCACTGTCAGCTAATTCATCAGGACTGAACTCCTCATCACCTGATGGCACAAAGAAATCTGCCTCTACTGGGTCTGGTTCATAATGTGATCTTCCAGTAGGGCCTGCTCTCTTTGGCACTACCTTTTCTAGCAAAAAATCAACTTCATGGGCTTCATCTTCTTCTTCTTCTTCTTCTTCTTCTTCTTCTTCTTCATCTTCTTCTTCTTCTTCATAAATCTCTTCTACATCAGTTTCCCCTTCAATGTGATCTGGGTCTTCTCTCTTCCTCTTCTGCTGTCTAAGTAGGTCCTTAATCAGCACATTTTCAGGATCTTCTTCTGTCCTTTGCCTCCTCAATTTCTTCATCAGATCAAGCTCCTCTACAACTGTTATGTTATCATCAAGCACATCTACCTGAACATAATCATATGGCATTGGATTCTTTCCCTTGTCCATATTACAGCTCTGTTGAGTGCCAACAAAGAGTGCATCTGAAATGTCAACAGCAACAGGGTAGAACAGATCTTCTTCATCATATGGCACTGGATTCTTTCCCTTGTCCATTATAACTCTGTTGAGGGCCAACAAAGAGTGCATCTGAAGTGTCAACAACAACAGGGTAGAACACTTCTTCTTCATCATCACTAATGTGTGTCACTCCATCCTTATCAATAGAGAGAAAGGCTTCCTCATTTACTGCCAGATCAGCTTCCAAATGATTCCGGTTCAGTCTAGCAGGAATATCAGAGTTGTGCTTGATGAATGTCAATTTCAACACTTTGCTACTGTCATACATTTCTATCATCTGATCAATCTTTGACATGTTGTCCAATGCTTCCATTCCCTCTATTCCTTTTCCTTTCTCTCTAACATAGTAGATTGTATCTTTGTAATCATACCCATGTCCTTCAATCAGTGCTCTCAGATTCATTACAGTGATATCAGATAAGCTCAAGGTCCTCTCTAAATTATCTTCACCAGGGATATTAAACCTGATGTCCCAGATGTTATCGTCCAAACTGAATATAGACAATTACAGAAATACATTCAGTTACCAAAGCACATTCGCTTCATTTATTCAGTTAATATGGGATATGAGAAATTAAAGAAATAGGGGATAATGTAATCACTACAGTAGTGATTTCCAATGATTAAGATGTCCTAACAATACTAATTTCATGGCCCTAAAATCTAGTTAACCCTAATTTTCTATGCATAACAGTGATTTAGAAATAACAGGGGAGAGGAAGAAGAAGAGAGAGGGAAGGAAACTCACTCAACGCCTCCAAAGGAAGATCCCCACCGGTGGCTTCTCTTCGTCGGTGATGCTAGGACCGCACGCGCCAGAGCAGCCACCTCACCATGTGTCGGCGACCGCGTGCCGTCTCCAGATTCATACCCGCGGCTCCTCCAATCCATGTCCTTGACGGACGAATCGAATTCTCCGTCGCCGAGAGGGTCACCGCCGACGAGAGGGCCGCCGCCGAGAGGGTCGCCGCCGACGAGAGGGCCGCCGACGCCGGGAGTACTCGCCGCCATCGGGGGGTGGGGGGTCAGGACGAGGGGAAGTACGAGGCGGTAACTGAAACCTACCGCCCTTTACCCCTACACAGACAAGCCGTTAACGGTCGTTAACAGACGTGCCTGACTAGTGGGCCCCGTCTGTCAGATCTAGCGTCAATTGCCCTGAATCAGCCAGTTAGCGCACATTGCAAAAAATTAGTAGTAGAGTGGTGGTTTTCTGCGATTCAAACGTAAACTGGTGGTTTTTCGAAATTTTTGCACAAAAATGATGATTTTATGCTATAAACTCCCACATTCCAGCGCTAAAATTTACCGTGCCCGATGAAGCGCCAACCAACGCCGCGCACGAAAGCAGCAACACATCTGGTGTGAAATTGTTTTAGCGCTCGTTATGGAGTTGCTCTAAGTATGGTTGTGTTACGCGAGACAAGAAGAATAAGGTATTCTTGCCTCATTGTCCACTTCGTCGGTGATGATCTCGCCAGTGGCCTAGAGGAGGGCAGAGAATTGCTTGTTGCCGCTCCTATCAAGTGGTTGATCTTGTTCAGTTTACATGTTTTACATGTTTGGTGTCAGAGATTCATATTAATTTAAGAGTTTATTGATGACAGACTTTAGCTTTAGAGCGCTAGTCTATAAGGACACGTGCACGAGTAGGGATGTAAACGGATTAGATCGGATCGGATACTGCTATTACCATATCCTTTACTATTTTTGGCGGATTCAGAGCATAGCGGATAATAGCCGGATGCGGATTATATCGAATTGTGGATATGGAGCGAATTCGCAGCGGACTCGGATCGGAATAAGATAATCGAACAAATACACATAGAAAAATAAAATTTTATTTAGTTTATGGAAAAGAAATGACAAGAAAGCGTCCAACACTAGATTGCAGTAGTATAAAAGTGCAAGATTGATAATAACATAATATAACATGCATAGCCAGCGGATACATTGTCTAGATATTAGGTTGTGCTAAATTTATCGGATTATCCTATTTAAATGTCTCGGATAATCCGCATAACCCCGTCAGATATCATCAATACCACTAGCATATTCGCCTGATATCCGCTCGACAAAATATCCGCATCCGTATCTATATCCGTGGGATATCTAAAAATGCAAATCATATCCTTAAAAACGGACGTCTATTCGGAACAGAAATGGACATCAATGTGCCCAAAGGCATCTTAAGCCCAATGTAGAAGAAGAGCAAATGAAGTGGAAGCCCACCAAAGCCCATTTTTTCAGTTTCGTGGACAGAACGGCGGCTCCGGTTCGAACCCATGCCCGACGGCGAGGGCGGCGGCGGAGGGGGAGAGGGAGAGGGCGGCGGGAGTTCCGAGTTTCTTTTTGGCCTTCCCATGGACGAACTGGTGGAGGCAATGCTGAGAAATAGCCAGGCACTGGCTGAGGCTCTGGCCGCCGACCGCGCGCGCCGGGAGGCGGCCGACAGGATCCAGCGCGAGTCCTGGGAGGCGGCGCTGAAGGAGAAGGACGCCGAGATCGACAGGTTGCGAGCAGAAGCCGCCGAGGCCAACAAGAAGCTGCAGGTGGTTCGCTCACGCCCTAGCACCTTCAATTCCTCTCTGGGTTTCTCTTACGCTCTTCCTGATGCTAGCAGGCGGATGCGAGCAGGAAGATGAGGTGGGAGGCGGCATACGAGCTGCTTCTCGGTGCTAATCAGAAGCTCGCCGGTGAGGAGCCCTCGTTTCTTGCTGCTCTTCAGAGGATATTTCAGATTTCTTAGAGATTTCTTAGGGTTTATGTCCTGCTAACTGTCGATTTTGTTGGGTAGCGCGAACAGAAACTTATAGCTAGAGAAAATATCTATATATGTGAAGATTAATGTTGGAACGGAGCACCAAATATCTATGAGTTTGTGCAGCTACTGATAGTCATTGGCTTCTGCGTTCAATTTAGAACTCAGAGATGCTGACATGGAGGATTCCAGAACCTGTGCCGAAACCCCCAACTCTAAGGAAAGTACCAAAACCTAAGCTGCATTGCTCAAAATATACAGTTCAGCTTGTGCATCTCATTGATTAACATAATTGTTGTATCCTATAGCTGAAGGAAGTTGAAAGTTGCACAAAGCTAAGTCAAAACACCGTGGATCACACTGCAAGCGACTTCAGAAAATTAAAGGACGATTATGAGACTCTGAGCTCTAAGAAGGACAAGGAAGTTTGTGCACTACTCTCAGAAAAGGATTCTCTGGGTGACCAGTTGAGTATAATGCAGAAAGATTATGCTAACAAGAAAGTGGAGGTTGCACAAGTTACCCAAGCAGCACTGAAGCTTCAGCAGAGTGTAGATGAGCTTAAGGTGTTGGCGCAAAAGAAGGATGATGAGATTGGCAAATTTCAAGCAGAAGCTGTGGAAGCCAAAATGAACTTACAGAAAATGCACTTGTTGGTGAAGGAGAAAGATGACAAAATCCAAAGGCTCAAAGTTCGGCACCCTGAGTCTGTTCTAAGGCACATCAAGGATAGCAATGCGACACATAAAATATCCAAGTCAGATGATCCAGCTGTAGGAAAACATGGGCAAGATCAAACTAGTCAGAAGCGCAGGCGTGGCTCTTCCGTATCAAATGTAAATATTCCTGTTTCCAGTAACATGGTTGTGCTCACATTGAACTATGTTTTCTCCTGCATATTGGGAACAAGTGATCTGATGATTAATTCCTGACTTGTGTTTCTGTTCTGCATTGGTCTTGTGTGTTTTGCAGAGAGCGCAAGGAGTACCCGGACCTCATGAGCAACTCCCATCGGCGTCACCGTCAGCATCAGCAGCAGCCGACCTGATCAAGCCCAATGAGGCAGAACAGCAGCCGAAGCAGGAGCAGGTTTAGTGGTCTTTGCTGACTCATAATTCATGTCTGTTAACTAGGAACAGCTCATCTGATGATTAAATCCACTTGCTTGTTTCCGTTCTGAGTTGGTTTTGTGTATTGCAGCGGTTGCCTGAGTGCCAATACATTTTCTGGGGTCGGGGCCGTGGCGGCCGTGGTCTTCTTAGACGTCTCCAGGCTGAAATAGGAAGTCAGATCGAGGTTGCGGGGGAGGAGAAGCTGGTCTGATCGAGGTTGAGGAGAAGGAGAAACAGCAGCCCGAGGAGGAGAAGCTGGTCTGATCATCCTTGGCCATTCACCGCTACTGCCTTTTAAGAACATCTCATCTGATGATTAATTCGTGCTGCTTGCTTCTGTTTTTCAGCATCAGCATGGAGTGGCCCGACCTTGTGAGCAACTCCCATCAGCGTCAGCGGCAGCCGGCCTGATCAAGCTCAACGAGGTGGAACAGCAGCTCTAGCGGAAGCGTTTGGCTGTCAGAAAAGTTCGAGGTCATCACACTGTCTGAGTTAGGCTTGTTTGGGCTCGGCTCGAGGCATAAACAAGCCGAGGTGATGCCTAGGAGAACGGGTCTAGTCGTCTTTGCTGACTGATAATTCAAACTTGTTAACTAGGAACAACTCATCTGGTGCTCACTGCTCCTTTTTTTAATGGATTTTTATCTTATCTGTGTGTGTCTGCTATGTTTTGATGTTGGATTATAACATCTGATATACACGGAATGCATGAAAACTATCAAAATATGGACTGATTAATGAAAGTAGTAAAAACTTCTTCTCGGTCTAGTTTCTTTTTTGGTCGTTTTGCGGTCGCAAAACTCTGTTGTTGTGGAAAAGCCGGTGTTGCTTTTAATCTGCAAATGAAGTTATGTTCGAACTGCATTTTTTGTTAGCTAGGATGTGAATGTGATTGAACTCCTTTCCGCATGTAAATGTCATTGGTTGCAATGAACTGGTACATCTGCCTATTGGTGTTTTTGTTCTCCTTTCTCACTCTTGTGCTCTCTTGTTCAATCATTGTCTCATCAAATCGACTACATGATCTGAACTACCTTGCGCTGGAACTGAATGTTTTTTTTTATCTATCTATTCTCTAGACTACCTGATGTTTTTTCGTGGCAACATTATCAAGGCTACAAATAACGAGTAGCAAGAAAACTTACACGAGTTTCCGTCATTTTCTTGAAAAGAAATCTGAATGTGTGTACTATCCTCCAATGTAGATAATTTTTCTTGACAGGCTCCAATGTAGATAATGATAGTCTAAGTAAACAGTTTACATAGATACAACTATTATTTGAGAAAACAAATATGTGAACAACTGAAAGTCCTGAATTAGTCTCAGAAAAGGACTTGCATGTCTATACTTATACCTACCTATATATATATATATATATATATATATATATATATATATATATTACCTAATAATAAAGCACGAAGTGTTTCTTCCGGTCCAACACCGTTTTGCCGTCCCACCAAAACACGTATTTCAATTAAGCCACGGGTAAGTCAAAAGAAAACTATCTGTGCCTCGGTTCCTCAATCGATCGTCAAATGTTAATCAAAGAGTCAGTTTAGGTCACGGGTCACGGCACACGGCAGCACGTACATACAAAAATCTGAGAGATTCCCTACAAGCCAACATGACTGAAGGCAAGGAGAAATCGATCCATGTCTGTATTAGGTATGGACTTCCGAATAAGAGTCCTGGTATGCACGCATGGTTTTGTATGTAAACCCTCGTCTATACACCGCCCTATGGAGATATCCATCGATCAACTCGATCAGCGCATCTGCCAGACTGCCACTGTCGCTCGCGAAAATCCACCTGCCCGCCGCAACACGATTAAAAGCTAGACGGGATTTGCAGTCTAAGTAAAAATTGGCTGAAACGAGGGCATAATTAAAGATGGTATTTGTAGTCTAAATAAAAGTTTGCTAAAACATGGGCATAATTAATTAAAGATGGTATTTGCAATCTAAATAAAAATTGGCTGATGACAGATGAGAGGTAGACCATGGTTTGAAATAATAAAAAGAGCGTTATAAGCTAGCTCCAGCGAATGATCTTCAATTATTTTTCAATTTTGCTCCTTATTTTGTTGGATCTTTATTTTACTATCAAGAAAGTTTTGTCTTCCGGTGTAACGCACGGGTTTATTTGCTAGTCTATATCTATATACCTACCTAATAATAAAGCACGAAGTGTTTCTCCCGGTCCAACACTTTTTTAGACCGCTTTGCCCCTGCAATTTGCAAATATTACAGTCATGCCACCGCCAATTTAAAGGGTTCGGGTACCATGAAGACCTCGATCACAATAATTCTGGACTGCGTCGATCTATCCAAATCCAAACACGGACTCCTTGAACCACCAAGACCTCTATCGATCTAAACACGGACTCCTCGATTCGATTGGGAAGATATAAGCCGCCGCCTCCCCTATCTCGCTGCAACACCCAACCCTAGCTAGATGCCGGCAGCGGTGGAGGCCTCCTTCCGGCACGCGGTCGAGGTTCCCGTTTGTTCCCAAACAAGGTGGCGCTGCTCAATCCACAAACTTAGCGCCATTGAGATCCAGCCGTACCCACACCATCAAGTTACAGGCCTCCCCACATCATCAAAGGGAAGGGGTGGAGCCGTGGAAGGCAAGGGCCGTCCCTGAGCCTCCTCGTGAAGGACGGATCGATGTTGGCTAGGTCTGCGGCGAATGTGGAGACCTCCGAGTAGGCGTCCTCAAGCGTGAACTTGGCCTCGTCGATTGCCTCAAAGCCCCGCAGTCTGTAGACGGTTGGCACGCCCAGCTTCTCCGGCTAAGTTTGTTGAACATCTGCGCGCATGTATGTATGATTTGGGGTGCGATCCGCCCGATCTCAACGAGCCCGGGTGGTGGAGGACTGCAGCGTAGCCGTTTCTCTTGTACGGTTCTACACGGTTCAGGCTCTAAGGTTAGCCGCTGATGAGAACTGGCGGTTCCTATGTTTCGTTATTGGTGCTTCAGATCAGAAGACCTCCTAAGTCAATCATCTGCATTTTTTTGTAGTTGTAGAGCTGCCAATGGAACTTTGCCTCCGGTCCCGTTTTATAAGCACTCGCCATCGCCAGCCCGCCCATGCTATATATACTTCTACTCTGGATCAGGCTGACGGCTCCACATGCATAAGTATCAAAGAATATAAAAGAACAGACATATAGCATATGCGCTGGTGAGTAGATGAGAAAAGAAGGATCGTGCTATTAGCAAAAGTTAGGTTGAAAATTATATATCGATCTTGAAATATGGATGTTATCAGTTACACGTCGGCCGGGTCACCGGAGACGTTCAGAGCTTGATAATGCAAGCCAGCTGACATGTATGAGATCTGGGTTTTCGTATTATTACAGGCGGCCGGACCATGTTGCCGGTGATGTCCAAAGCTTTGATACTACAGAGCGCGCGGCTGACATCCATGAGAGCTGGGTTTGAATTTTGAGTTCAGAATTCGTCCGATGTGCTATTATTTCCTCCGGAATAAATCAAACATGGTGGATGCAAGGTACACCAATATCAACTCTAACGCTTTCTCCTGATTCCTGTAGTGATTTGTCACAAGCAGAACTTGATATATTATACTTTAATGAATCGTGCGTATATATAGGGACTTTCAGAGCATCCATGTGTTGCTGAGCATAGAATATTTAATTGTATATATGTACGTTAGTTAAATCTATTGATGTTTTCAAATGATGTGCATTAAGTGGTTGTACTAGGATTATTATCATAGCTCTCTTTGAGATAATGAAAAAGGGAGAATTGAGGCTAGGGTTAACGGTCGATCAACTTCAGTGCAAAATTTGGGCCATGCAAAAGCTTTTTTTATCAAATAGTTGAAAAAAAATTCTCCCGTTGCAACGCACGGGTATTGTGCTAGTAATAATAAAGCACGAAGTGAAGAAAACTGGTGCCATCCATCGACGCCATCGTGCCATGGGCTGGGGCACGGGCCACACCACTATGTGCCCTTCAGGGCTACTCCCTCCGTTTCAAAATATAAGATGTTTTAGGTTTGTGAAAAAAATGAATCTAGGCTTATTTTGTGTATAGATTCACCCCAAAGTTAAGTGAACCTACGTACTAAAACAAGTCTAGATACATTTGCTTCACAAAGCTAAAACATCTTATATTTTAAAACGGAGGGAGTATGTAGCAAACGCGGCCTGGTTGCTTTGACGTTCATAAGATATGGAATCAAACCAAATCTGGTGCAACTCAGAAGTTTAGTCCCACCATGCTGTCTTACGACCAGCCTCACCAATTTAAATAGTTAAACTGGATTGCTTGCGCGTAGTTTCAGCAAGCCTAATCAGAGATCAATGAGTAGCGATCAATCTGTGGGATAATTGAGGGGTTGACTAATTGAATGGGTGAGGTATTATTGTGCAGGCGAAAGACGGGATCTTTGGGGGCTTAATTGAAGATTGGGGGTTCCTGATCAAAACGAGGAGAGGCCGTGTGCTTTGATTAAACGGGGTCCTAGAATAATTGAAGAATATACCTACGACCGTCCCTATGCTTGGTCAGCTGGTCGATGCCTGTCAATCGAGATTAAATCAAGGACCTTGCTACCTAACGACCGTTCTATAAAAGTTAAAACCTGGCGGATCGGACAACCGTTGTTTCGCTGTGTCCGGCTTCGCGATCCAAAACAGCGGAGGTTTGAGACGTCTCATGTGCACGTGGAATATGCACTAAAAGACAAAACCGATTATAGCTAGCTACATTCAAATCCGAAAATTAAAAATGTATTGTAGGTCAAATCGTTAGTCCGATTTAAAATCCGTTTTCACTGTTAGTCTAGTCGCGCCAAGATCTTCGAAACTAGATCCAATGTTGATATGTTCTGACAATTTTTTTTTGGACCAAAAGTTATCCACCCGTAACACGGGAGTTATCCGGGCTTCAGCATACAAGTTATCCATCCAATAACATGTAAGTTATCCACTACTATAAAATTATCCACAATCACGTGTTATGGACATATAACTTTTTTATTTATCCATAAGTTATTCACCCTTAACACGAGAGTTATCCAGCCTTCAGTATGTAAGTTATCCACCTAATAACATATAAGTTATCCACCGCTATAAAAATTTACCTACAAACAGAATATAAAATGTTATTCTAACGGCTCGGCCTTGTTGCTCTTCGCCGCTCTCATAGCGTATGGACTACTCAATCTCGAAAGGCTACCGCGTGAAACATCAAACATAATTTCATTAAAGGAACTAAAATTAAGTTTTTTGCATATAATATAAATAAATGGGGTCTTATGCCCCAATCATCCACCACAGTAAGCCATAGTGAACAACGTAAACCATTAGTCTAGCGGCTCGACTTCGTTGTCCATCGGTGATACCGAGAAGTGACAAAGTCTAAAACGATTTTAGGGTACCGAGACTTCATCGCTTGTCAACGCTAACGCATTGATAGCAATAAAGTCTCACTACCCTAACAACTAGGCTATCACGCTGCGATTAAACTTGCTCAACATGTATGCGAAAACGTCTATACCCAACACGTTTATGTGTTGGATAACTTATGTATTATAGGGTGGATAACATACATATTATGATATGGATAACTCATGTGTTAAGAGTGGATAACTTTTTGGTTCAATTTTTTTTATCGAAACATATCAACATGTGATCTAGTTTTGAAGATCTCGTCGTGACTAGTCCAACGGTAAAAACGAATTCTAAATCGGACAAACAATTTGATCGATATGTCATTTTAAGTTTTGGATTTGATTTTAAGCTAGTTCTGATCCGGTTTGTAATTTAGCGGCAGAATATGCACTCTCCACGTCTGAAGTTGCCGCGCGATGGACGGTAAGACTCATTCCGCCAGGATTGATCATCCACCGACCGGTCTAGGAATAGATTTGCCGTAAATCAAGGGGTATTTCATTAGCTTCCGATTTTACATCCGCACTTTTCAAACAAAAAAAATCAATCAAGGGTTATTTATGGACCGGTTCATCCAAAACTATTAGGGTTGTAGGTTTATGAGTAGATCGGCAGGTGTGACATGTCAATAATTATACCGCTAAAAAAGTTCATTTAAAACTGAGTTATGATACGAGCGATCTTATCTTAGTGACTATATCGTCTTGGGATAACCAGTTCCAGTCAAGGAGTGTGTGCCGTCTTTGTTGATATCCCGATTTGCTTCTTCCAAGAAGGCATTGTACGCATCGTCAAGAAAATGCCCCTTACGCTGGTTCTTTTGTTCCAATTGGCGAACTAATGAGTTGAATCCTTATGTCATTTTTAAAAAATGAACGTTTTAAATCATTGTTTTTTATTTTCACTATTATACAGTACAAAGTCGCATAAATCAAGGACTCCCGACTATTCTCAAATTAAATTCATGTATAAATTGAAAGATATGGTGTTGTTGCCATAGCAACGCATGGGTTTTGTGCTAGTACTCTATATAATTATGGTGGAAATTGTATTTTTTTAACAAGGAGAGGGGCCACGAAGGACCCCAAAAGAGGTGCATTAAATCCCGGCGGTTACAAGCCAAAGTACAAACATGACCTTAAAACAGGTAAAGATTACAACATAGTCCTGGAAATAAGCATCGAGGACCCTAGAAAGCTTGCAAGAAAAGCGATCAGATCCTTGGCCACCGCCACAAGGACGACGACGTCGCCGGCCGTCAACCTCTCCACCGGGGAACCTGCCACTTTGGGAGAGGAGAGCGTGGAGCAACGACGAGAAGTCGCGGAAGGTCCTCCCATCTGGAGGTTTAGAAATCGCCGTGATTCCGGCGTAGGGAGTAGCCGTCTGTCGGCTAGCAAGACCGATGGCCTCAATGGCCACCGTGGATGAGCTCCCGAGAGAAGATTTAACTGCACCAAGAAGCCGTTGTCCCAAACCAGCAGCAGAAGGGACGCCCTCTTTCTCTTCCTCGCCGCCACGACCGACCAAGATAGAGAGAGAGTAGCACGACGACCACTGGAGAAGCAACAATGATGCTTTATTGAGGAGGGGCCTTGTCTGCAAGAGAGCACCACCAACTCCCACCTCGAGAGATCGGATTGGCCTTCAGCAGACAACCGCCCGACGACGCGCCAAAACGCCGGAACGGAGAAGCACCCTTGCAGTCCCCCAGGTCCGCTCGCCACACTGCCATTATTCTCGCCCCCATCACCACCACGGCCGGCCGGGAGGAGAAACAACAGCAGCAGAACAACAACAAACCAAGGGGGGCGCCGGCCAGGATTTTATTGAAGAAGACGGTGCCTCTTGCCCCCAATCCCTGCTCCAACCGATGGAGTAGATAAAAACGAGCCAGAGACCCTAATCCTAAGCTCCAGATCTGGCCATGACCCAAAGATCCGCCTCCTCTATCGGGAAAACCACCCACTACATTCAAAACACCAATAGAACAACCTAGACTACAGCAACCGGCACCGCCCCTCCGTCATTCCTCACCGACAGCGCCGGCGAGAAAGGGGTCGGTTTGGACCGGGGCGACGCGATTTGCTTTCTGGAACTGTAGCAGGGAGAGGAAGGGAGATAATTGTGGAAAATATTGAATCTCTAAAATATTGTGTGGTATTGCATTGACCCTTTGTGGGGGTTTATATAGAGTTACACGGGGTAGGTGGAGACTTGGAGTACAATATATAGAGTCCTAGTCTATCTCTAGCCTATACACGTATATGTACTTTAACATCCCCCTCTCAGTCGGAGCGGGAGTGAAGCGGACGCTTGCGACTGGATTTAAAGTCTTGTGCTTCCGTACAAGTTTCTGTCATTTTCTCGAAAAGAAATCTGAATGTGTGTACTATCCTACAATGTAGATTTTTTTTTGATAGACTCCAATGTAGATAATGAGAGTCTAAGTAAACAGTTTACATAGATACAAATATTATTTGAGAAAACAAATATGTGAAAACTGAAAGTCCTGAATTAGTCTCAGAAAAGGACTTGCATATACTCTATATAATTATGGTAAACAATTGTGGTGGAAATTGTATGATCTACCCTATACAATTATGGTAAACAATTGACATTGATGTACATGCGCGGATATATATTTCATAAGCCACAGAACTTTATTATGTTTTTGTTATCTTTTTAGATATATAGTTTATACTGATCACAAAATATAATGTGCTGGGTAGAGAGAGGATAAAAGATTTGATATTCATCTACCTTGTCTGTAACTCATTAACTAATGTAAATTATTGTGCCTTCGCGAAGGGGCACACAAGAGAAGTTCCCGCGACTTGAGAAACAAGGCAGCCCATTGAATCTGCTTTTCTCTGCCGTCTTTGGCTGGGAATCGATATGTCCCCACCTCCTCTGTTTATGGCTACGGCGGCACGAGGGGGTGGGGACCTTAGACCTGCGCTCGGCGTTGTTCTAATGTCCCTACAATTTGAGTTTAGTCAAACAGATGTGTCTTTATGGTGGCTATGGCGGCATGCTACGGGGGATGAGAAGAGTAAGGTATAGCCGCCTTCACATCCACCTCGTTGGCGGCGATCTCGCCCGTGTCATCGATTGAGGAGAATCATCTGGTTGTTGCCCCATGGTGTGGTAAATCTTCTTCATCCTACGCGTTTTACAGGTTTGGTGTTAGAAGATTCAAATCAATTCAAGAGTTCAATGGTGACGTCTTTAGGGACATGTGCACAAAGACTTCTAGAGTGTCATCAACAACATAAGACCGACTCTAGTAGTGGAGCGGTGAAAGCGACGCGTCGGCGGCTCGTCCTGGTAACGATCATGGTCGTAAGGTGGTCCAAAACCCTAGATATAATTTTTATTATATTTTGGGTGCTTTATAGTTCTTGTGAAGTCCTATAATAAATCTAGACTTTTTAAAATAAAAAGGGCGGTGCTACGCATCCCCCATGGGATCAAAACTTCCGATCCCCCGGGTCCTCCTGCTGACACGTGTCCTTCTAATCCCGCATTTTCTACCTAAATCCCGCTTTTGCTACATAATATCTGGGTTTGCTACACTGTAGCAAAAACGGTTCGTGCAAAAACAGAAAAAAAAAACACAACCCTCACCGAAGACCTCACCGGAAAACTCACCAGGAAACTCGCTGGAGACTTTGTACCAATTTTTTTTACTAATGTAGCAAAACCGACTTCGCCGGAAAATATCACCGGATGCTTAGTGGAAAAACCTCGCCGAAAATCTCATAGCAAAAAATTTATGCTATTATAGAAAAACCACAAAACGGTGGTAGCAAACAAAATATGCTAATATAGCAAAAAATGATTTAGCCGAGACATCACCGGAGATCTTGTAGCAAAAAAGTTTCTACCTAGAAAAACGACTTCTCCGGAGACCATCATCGGTCATCTTGTAGCAAAAGTTCAATAATATTATAGCAAAAACACACAACAGTTGGAGCAATAAATATATATGTATTTAGAAAATCTCACCGCCGAAGCAAAAAAATCCCCAACATGAAATCCGCCTCTCAGTCCGTAGCAAATTCGTCGGCCGTATGTAGCAATGATAATGTCCGTCGGTAGCTAAAACGTCGACCGTTTGTAGAAAAATCTCCTAGTGTAGGTAGCTTGCACGGGGCGTCATATCGAAGAAGTGTTCCTCGCTGATGTCTACGCACTTCTATTCTTGTAGACAGTTGTTGGGCCTCCAAGTGCAGAGGTTTGTAGAACAGCAGCAAATTTCCGTTAAGTGGATTACCCAAGGTTTATCGAACTCAGGGAGGAAGTGTTCAAAGGTATCCCTCTCAAGCAACCCTGCAATTAAGATACAAGAAGTCTCTTGTGTCCCCAACACACAAAATACGCTTGTCAGGTGTATAGGTGCACTAGTTCGGCGAAGAGATAGTGAAATACAAGTGGTAACGGTGCCAGAAAAGAGCTTCTGACTTGTTGTTGATGTGGAGAGACTAAAGGCAAACTGAAATAAAGGTGGAAGCAAGCAAACATGCAACAGATCTAGATGCAAACGGTGTTTCAATGTTTAGAAACATGGCCTAGGGATCATACTTTCACTAGTGAACACTCTCTCATATAAATATATTCTCTTCATGATACTACTCTTAACTACTCTCCGGTTGGACACTCTAATCCATGGTAGGGCTATAACAGCACTCCTCAAAGTCCGTCTTTCCCAATCTAGATAACCCCATGTTGGAGTATGCCCTAGAGGAAATAATAAAAGTGGTTATTATTATATCTTTGTGTTTATGATAAATGTTTACATTCATGTTATAATAGTATTAAACGGAAACATTAATACTTGTGTGATTTTTAAACTAAATTAGAGTCCCTGGTAAAGCCTCTTTATAATACTAGCTTGTTGGTTAATGGATGATCGTGGTTTCTCGATCATGAATATGTAGGGTTTCGTAGCATGGAAAACAAAAATTTTCTACCGCATACAAACAAACAAGCCAAGATCTATCTACTAGATTGTAGCAACGAGTCGATGGAATAACTTACCCTCGAAGATTCCAAAGTGTTTAACGAGAGCGGATTCTCGTGGGTGATGTAGTCGTACTCTTCCCGATCTCAAGATCGTGTAGACGATCCTTCCGACGCTGCGTTCCGGCAGCGCTCCCGCAGTCGGTCACACGTTCGGTACTCGATGAAGACCTTCCTCTCCCTTGTTCCAGCAGGCAGCGGAGGTTGTAGCACTCTCCTCGCGATTCCGGCAGCACAACGGCGTGGTACTAGAAGTAGAGGGGAGATCTCGCAGGGCTTCGCCGTAAGCCGGAGCGAGTATGGTGGAGTATGAGAGAGCTCCTCGGCGATCTAGGGTTTAGACACACCAAGGAGGAGAGGCTAGAGCCGGCGGCTAGGGTTCCGGGACACCCAAAGTCGGCGGCTAGGGCAAAACCCTAGGGGCGGCGGCGGCTATGGTGGTAGGCGCCAAGCTAGGGTTTGGAGGAGAGGTACTTGTGTGTGCTAGGAGGGAGCCCTGCCCCTCCTTATATAGGTGGAGGGGCCGGCGGCCAAGGGGAGGGAGGGGAGTCCCTCCCCAACTCGGCTTGGGTGGTGCGTCGGCTTGGGGAGGAGGGACTCCCTCCCCAACTCGGTTTCAACCTCCTCCTCCTCTTTCCAAAACTTGTCGTTTGACTTTCAAACTAGCCGTTTGACTTTTCAATTTAGGATTTGAATAAACCCTTTATTTTGGACAGCGAAGACACTTAGTACATGATGCAATCATTCCAACTTGTAATGACACATTCATGTACCCCTTCCCCTCCGGAGTTCCGGACATTCCGGAACCTTCTAGAACATTCCCGATGAAAACACCGGAATCATTCCCGAACTCCGAAACGGGACTTTCCTTATATGAATCTTATTCTCCGGACCATTCCGGATCTCCTCGTGATATCCCGGATCCCATCCGAGACTCCGAACAACATTCGGTCTCTTTCTCATTCATTCCATAACTACTCAAACAACGTCGAATCCTTAAGTGTGTCTCCCTACGGTTCGTGCATTATGCGGACATGATCGAGACACTTCTCCGAACAATAACCAATAGAGGAATCTGGAAATTCATATGGCTCCCACATATTTCTACGATTACTTTGCGATCGAATGAACCACTTACATATGATACCAATTTCCCTTTGTCTCGCGATACTTTACTTATCCGAGGTTATGATCGTCGGTATCTCTGCATACCTAGTTCAACCTCGTTACCGATAAGTACTCTTTTCTCGTTCGTGTGATATGTGATCCCTTGTGAGCCAGTTACATGCTTGCAAGCTAATTGGATGACATTCCACCGAGAGGGCCCAGAGTATATCTATCTGTCATATGGATGGACAAATCCCACTCTTGATCCATGTGTCTCAACCAATACTTTCCGAACACTCAATGCCACCTTTATAGCCACCCAGTTACGGTGTGGTGTTTGATGTCATCAAAGCATCCATCCGGTAAAGGTGATATGCATGATCTCATGGTCGAAGGAATTAGGTTACTATGTATCAGAAAGCATATAGCAATTGAACTATTAAAATGACTTGATCTTTATGCTACGCTTATCTATAGGAGTATGTCCACCATATCATTCTCCTAACGATATGATCTTGTTGTTGATAACATCACAATGTTCATGATAGGGAAACCACAATCATTTATCAACCAACAAGCTAGTGATGTGTAGAGGCTATACTAGGGACTTCAAATTAAGTTTACAAATCACACAAGTATCAATGTTTCCTTGTTAATACTATTATAGCATGAATGTAAACATTTATCATAAACACAAAGATATAATAATAACTACATTTATTATTGCCTCTAGGGCATATCTCCAACAGTCTCCCACTTGCACTAGAGTCATCTAATCTAGATTACATGGTAATATACCGAACACCCATGGCAGTTTGGTGTTGGTCATGTTTTGCCCTCGGGAGAGGTTTAGTCAACGGATCCGCCACATTCAGATATGTGTGTACTTTGCAAATCTTTATATCCCCATCTTGGATATGTTCTCGAATAGCGTGAAAACGTAGCTTGATGTGCTTCAGCTTCTTGTGTGACCTTGGTTCTTACGCATTGGCTATGGCGCCCATGTTATCACAGTAGATAGACATTGGGTCCAGCGCACTAGGAACCACACCCAGCTCTGTAATGAACTCTTTCATCCATATCGCTTCTTGTGAAGCCTCCGAAGCAGCCATGTATTTCGATTCAGTTGAAGATTCTCGCCACAACGCTTTGCTTTGCACTCCTCCAGCTAACTGCTGCACCATTCAAAATAAATACGTATCCAGATTGTGATTTAGAATCATCTGGATCGGTGTTCCAACTAGCATCGGTGTAACCATTAACAACGAGTTGTTCATCACCTCCATAAGAAAGAACCATATCCTTAGTTCTTCTCAAGTACTTAAGGATGTTTTTGACCGCTGTCCAATGATCCACTCCTGGATCACTTTGATATCTGCTAGTTAAACTAACAGCATATGCAATGTCGGGTCTAGTACATAGCATGGCATACATTAGAGATCCTATAGCTGAGGCATAGGGAGTCTTACTCATCCTTTCTCTATCTTCTGCTGATGTCGGACTTTGAGTTTTACTCAAGGTCGTATTGGGCAACATGGGCAAGAACCCTTTCTTGCTATCTTCCATTCCAAATCTCTTTAGAACTTTGTCCAAATATGTACTCTGTGACAATGATATTTGGCGTTTCGATCTATCTCTATAAATCTTTATGCCTAATATGTAAGCTGCTTCACCAAGATCCTTCATTGAAAAACTATTATTCAAATATTCCTTGACACTATTAAGAAGGTCTACATCATTCCCAATCAATAATATGTCATCCACATATAGTATTCAGAATGCTACAGAGCTCCCATTCACTTTCTTGTAAATACAAGCTTCTCCATAAGTTTGTATAAAACCAAAACTTTTGATCACCTTATCAAAACGTTGATTCCAACTTCGGGATGCTTGCTTCAATCCATAGATGGACCGTTGAAGTTTACATACCTTGTTAGCATCTTTAGGATCGACAAAACCTTTGGGTTGCATCATATACAACTCTTCATCAATGTCTCCATTGAGGAATGCTGTTTTGACATCCATCTGCCATATCTCATAATCGTAATATGCAGCGATTGCTAACATAATCCTCACAGACTTTAGCTTCGCTACCGGTGAGAAAGTCTCATCGTAGTTAACTCCTTGAATTTGTCGAAACCCTTTTGCGACAAGTCGGGCTTTATAGACAGTAACATTACCATCAGCATCTGTTTTCTTCTTGAAGATCCATTTGTTCTCGACAGCCTTCCGGCCATCTGGTAAGTCCACCAAAGTCCATACTTGGTTTTCGTACATGGATCCAATCTCGGATTTCATGGCTTCTTGCCATTTATTGGAATCTGGGCTCATCATTGCTTCCTCATATGTCTCAGGGTCATCGGTGTTGTCCACCAACATGACACTCATAACGGGATCATACCAATCTGGAGTGGTACGAGTTCTCGTTGACCTGCGAGGATCTGTAGCAACTTCAACCGAAGTTTCATGATCATCATCATTAGCTTCCTCTCTAATTGGTGCATGCACCACATGAACTTCTTCCGGTGCTGCGCTACTCGCAATTTCGAGAGAAGGTTCAACAACCTCGTCAAGTTCTACTTTCCTTCCAGTCACATCTTTCGAGAGAAATTCCTTCTCTAGAAAGGATCCATTCTTAGCAACGAAGATTTTGCCTTCGGATCTATGATAGAAGGTATACCCAATAGTTTCCTTCGGGTATCCTATGAAGACTCATTTTTCCGCTTTGGGTTCAAGCTTGTCCGGCTGTAACTTCTTTACATAGGCTTCGCAACCCCAAACTTTAAGGAACGACAATCTAGGTTTCTTCCCAAACCATAATTTATACGGTGTCGTTTCAACAGACTTAGATGGTGCCCTATTTAAAGTGAATGCGGCTGTTTCTAATGCATAACCCCAAAATGATAGCGGTAAATCTATAAGTGACATCATAGAACGAACCATATCTAAGAGAGTTCGATTACGACGTTCGGACACACCATTACGCTGTGGTGTTCCCGGCGATGTCAACTGTGAAAGTATTCCGCATTTCTTCAAATGCTCGCCAAACTCGTAACTTAGATATTCACCTCCACGATCAGAACGCAGAAATTTAATCTTCTTGTTACGTTGATTCTCTACCTCACTTTGAAACTCCTTAAACTTCTCGAAAGTTTCGGACTTATGTTTCATGAAATAGATATACCCATATCTACTCAAGTCATCCGTGAAGGTAAGAACATAACGATAACCACCGCGCGATGCTACACTCATTGGACCACACACATCGGTATGTATGATTTCCAATAAGTCTGTAGCTCGCTCCATCATACCAGAAAATGGAGTCTTAGTCATTTTTCCCATCAGACATGCTTCGCATCTTTCAAGTGATTCGAAATCAAGTGATTCAAGAAGTCCATCGGAATGGAGTTTCTTCATACGCTTCACTCCAATGTGACCAAGACGACAGTGCCACATATAGGTCGAGTTATCGCTCAATTTCAAACGTTTAGCCTCAATGTTATTAATATGTGTATTTCCACTATCGAGATTCAATAAGAATAGACCATCTATCAAAGGTGCATGTGCATAAAACATATTACTCATATAAATCGAACAACCATTATTCTCGGACTTAAACAAGTAACCGTCTCGCAATAAACAAGATCCCGATATAATGTTCATGCTCAACGCAGGCACCAAATAACAATTATTTAAGTATAAAACTAATCCCGATGGTATATGAAGGGGTAGCGTGTTGACCGCGATCACATCAACCTTTGATCCGTTTCCCACGCGCATCGTCACCTCGTTCTTCGCTAGCTTTCGTTTATTCTGCAGCACCTGTTTCGAGTTACAAATATGAGCAACCGAACCAGTATCAAATACCCAGGCATTACTACGAGTACTAGTGAGATACACATCAATAACATGTATATCAGATATACCTTTCTTTTTGATGTCGCCGTTCTTCAAATCCGCCAAGTACCTTGGGCAATTCCGCTTCCAGTGACCTTCTCCCTTGCAGTAAAAGCACTCAGTATCAGGCTTAGGTCCAGCCTTGGTCATCTTCGCCGGTGCGGTAACTTTCTTACCACCTTTCTTGAAGTGTCCCTTCTTCTTAGACTTGCCTTTCTTGAATTTGGTGGTCTTATTGACCAACAACACTTGGTGCTCTTTCTTGATCTCCACTTCTGCAGACTTTAACATAGCAAACAGTTCTGGCAACTGCTTGTTCATGTTCTGCATGTTGTAGTTCATCACAAAGTTCTTGTAACTTGGTGGTAGTGATTGGAGGACACGGTAAATCCCCAAAGCATTAGGAATCACTATACCCAAGCTTTGAAGTTTTTTTGCGTGCCCAGACATCTTAAGCACATGCTCACTAACGGAGCTGCCCTCTTCCATCTTGCAGTTAAAGAACTTTTCAGAAGCCTCATAACTTTCAATTGCCGCATGAGTCTCAAAGATCAATTTGAGATCCTTGACAATATCATATGGGTCTGAATTCTCAAACCTTTTCTGAAGCTCTGATTCCAAACCAAACAAGATAGCACACTGAACAAAGGAGTACTGATTCTTCCGAGCGAGGTAAACATTCTTTACTTCATCGGAAGCATCAGCTGCAGGTGGGTCACCCAGCGGTGCATCCAGCACATAGGTCAAATTACCAGCTGTGAGGACAATCCTCAAATTGCGGAACCAATCCGCGAAGTTGCTTCCATTGTTTTTCAACTTTTCTTTCTCTAGGAACGCATTAAAATTGATGGTAGGGGCTGCCATTGATCTACAACATATTTGCAATAGTTTAGACTAAGTTTATGACAAATTGAGTTCAAATTAATGATAAAGTTAATCTAGGTGAACTCCCACTCAAAACAATATCCCTCACATTGTTTCAGTGATCACACGAACCAAATCCACCACATCAACACCGATCATCACGAGAGTTGATATAGTTTCAATGGCGAACAATCGTCATGTTCATCATATCTACTATATGATTCATGCTTTACCTTTCGGTGATCCATGTTCCGAGACCATGTCTGTACATGCTAGGCTCGTCAAGATCAAACCTTAGTTTCCGCATGAGCAAATCTGGCTTGCTCACGTTGTATACACTTGCAGAATCTAACACACCCGATCATCATGTGGTGCTTCGAAACAACAAGCTTTAGCAACGGTTCTAACTAAGGGTGAACACTTTATGACTTGAAATTCATGTGCATGAGGGATGTATAATGCTACCGTCGTCTACTAAGCAATACAAGATGCATAAAGGATTAACATCACATGCAATTCAAAATATGTGATATGATATGGCCTTTCTTCTTTGTGCTTCCGATCTCCATCTTCAAGCACGAACATGATCTCCATCATCACCGGCATTGCATCAAGGTCAATGACGCCTCTCCATGGTTGTCGTCCACCGGCTTCAACTATTACAACTACTTTGAATAGACACGCGGGTCTTAACATAAATTAAAGACAACGATATGGCTCCTGCCGGTTGCCAACTTACAATAATGAACATTGCATACATCAAATATAATCACAATCATGGCCATATCACATCACTGCACACCCCTGCAAAACAAAGTTAGACGCCTCTACTTTCTTTGCATGTTTTACGTGGTTTGGGGCTTTCAATAAGTGTCGTTCTAACTTACGAACATGAACCACAACATTGATACTAGTATTGTTAATCACCCGTTGTAAATTGGATCTTAACTATGCTAGGAGAAACAGGCACCCGCAAAGCCACTTATGTAATACAAGTTGCATGTCAAGCGTGGAGCAAGTCTCATGAACGATGTCATGTAAGGTTAGCCCGGGCCGCTTCATCCCAACGTACCACAAGATGCAAAGTACACAAGAAGCAATCGACAATAAAAGCATCAACGCCCACAATGACCATTGTGTTCTACTCGTGCAACAGATCTACATATAGACACGGCTCTGATACCACTGTAGGGTTTCGTAGCATGGAAAACAAAAATTTTCTACCGCATACAAACAAACAAGCCAAGATCTATCTACTAGATTGTAGCAACGAGTCGATGGAATAACTTATCCTCGAAGATTCCAAAGTGTTTAACGAGAGCGGATTCTCGTGGGTGATGTAGTCGTACTCTTCCCGATCTCAAGATCGTGTAGACGATCCTTCCGGCGCTGCGTTCCGGCAGCGCTCCCGCAGTCGGTCACACGTTCGGTACTCGACGAAGACCTTCATCTCCCTTGTTCCAGCAGGCAGCGGAGGTTGTAGCACTCTCCTCGCGATTCCGGCAGCACAACGGCGTTGTACCGAAAGTAGAGGGGAGATCTCGCAGGGTTTCGCCTTAAGCCGGAGCGAGTATGGTGGAGTATGAGAGAGCTCCTCGGCGATCTATGGTTTAGACACACCAAGGAGGAGAGGCTAGAGCCGGCGGCTAGGGTTCCGGGACACCCAAAGTCGGCGGCTAGGGCAAAACCCTAGGGGCGGCGGCGGCTATGGTGGTAGGCGCCAAGCTAGGGTTTGGAGGAGAGGTACTTGTGTGTGCTAGGAGGGAGCCCTGCCCCTCCTTATATAGGTGGAGGGGCCGGCGGCCAAGGGGAGGGAGGGGAGTCCCTCCCCAACTCGGCTTGGGTGGTGCGCCGGCTTGGGGAGGAGGGACTCCCTCCCCAACTCGGTTTCAACCTCCTCCTCCTCCTCCTCTTTCCAAAACTTGCCGTTTGACTTTCAAACTAGCCGTTTGACTTTTCAATTTAGGATTTGAATAAACCCTTTATTTTGGACAGCGAAGACACTTAGTACATGATGCAATCATTCCAACTTGTAATGACACATTCATGTACCCCTTCCCCTCCGGAGTGCCGGACATTCCGGAACCTTCTAGAACATTCCCGATGAAAACACCGGAATCATTCCCGAACTCCGAAACGGGACTTTCCTTATATGAATCTTATTCTCCGGACCATTCCGGATCTCCTCGTGATATTCCGGGTCCCATCCGAGACTCCGAACAACATTCGATCTCTTTCTCATTCATTCCATAACTACTCAAACAACGTCGAATCCTTAAGTGTGTCTCCCTACGGTTCGTGAATTATGCGGACATGATCGAGACACTTCTCCGAACAATAACCAATAGAGGAATTTGGAAATTCATATGGCTCCCACATATTTCTACAATTACTTTGCGATCGAATGAACCACTTACATACGATACCAATTTCCCTTTGTCTCACGATACTTTACTTATCCGAGGTTATGATCGTCGGTATCTCTGCATACCTAGTTCAACCTCGTTACCGATAAGTACTCTTTTCTCGTTCCTGTGATATGTGATCCCTTGTGAGCCAGTCACATGCTTGCAAGCTAATTAGATGAAATTCCACCGAGAGGGCCCAGAGTATATCTATCCGTCATATGGATGGACAAATCCCACTCTTGATCCATGTGTCTCAACCAATACTTTCCGAACACTCAATGCCACCTTTATATCCACCCAGTTACGGTGTGGTGTTTGATGTCATCAAAGCATCCATCCGGTAAAGGTGTTATGCATGATCTCATGGTCGAAGGAATTAGGTTACTATGTATCAGAAAGCATATAGCAATTGAACTATTAAAATGACTTGATCTTTATGCTACGCTTATCTATAGGAGTATGTCCAGCATATCATTCTCCTAACGATATGATCTTGTTGTTGATAACATCACAATGTTCATGATAGGGAAACCACAATCATTTATCAACCAACAAGCTAGTGATGTATAGAGGCTATACTAGGGACTTCAAATTAAGTTTACAAATCACACAAGTATCAATGTTTCCTTGTTAATACTATTATAGCATGAATGTAAACATTTATCATAAACACAAAGATATAATAATAACTACATTTATTATTGCCTCTAGGGCATATCTCCAACAGAATATTGATATGTTATTAACAACAATATCATATCATTAGGAGAATGGTATGATGGACATACTCCTATGGATAAGCGTAGCATAAAGATCAATTCATTTCAATAGTTTGTTTGCTATAAGCTTTCAGATACATAGTAACCTAATTCCTTCGACCATGAGATCATGTTAATCACCATCACCGGAAGGATGCTTTGATGACATCAAACACCACACCGTATCTGGGTGGCTATAAAGGTGGCATTGAGTGTTCGGAAAGTATGTGTTGAGGCACATGGATCAAGAGTGGCATTTGTCCATCCATATGACGGATAGATATAATACGGGCCTTCTCGATGGAATGTCAGCCAATTAGCTTGCACGCATGTGACTGGCTCACAAGGGATCACACATCACGGGAACGAGAAAATAGTACTTATCGGTAATGAGGTTGAACTAGGTATGCAGAGATACCGACGATCAAACCTCGGATAAGTAAACTATCGCGAGACAAAGGGAAATTGGTATCGTATGTAAGTGGTTCATTTGATCACAAAGTAATCGTAGAAATATGTGGGAGCCATATGAATTTCCAGATTCCTCTACTGGTTATTGATCGGAGAAGTGTCTCGGTCATGTCCGCATAATTCACGAACCGCAGGGAGACAGACTTAAGGATTCAATGTTGTTTAGTAGATATGGAATGTAAGTAGGGAAACCAAATGTTATTCGGAGTCTCGGATGGGATCCGGGATATCACGAGGAGATCCGGAATAGTCCGGAGAATAAGATTCATATAAGGAAAGTCCGATTCCGGAGTTCGGGAATGATTTCGGTATTTTCATCGGAGAGGCTCTAGAAGGTTCACCGGACCGGAAGGGGAATGGTCCATGAATTTGTCATGGGTAAGTGGAATGATTGGATCATATCCTAGGTCACTTGGTTGGGCATTTGCGAGAGAGAATAAAGCTCTAATTTGAAAGTCAAAAGGAAGGTTTGAAAAGTCAAACTGGAACAATAGTTTCCTAGTGGAAGAAGGAAAGAGTCCTTCCTTCTTTCCAACTTGGGTTTGGGTATGGATTCAAACTCCCCTCTCCCAAGGCTGCCCCCTCTCATAAATAGAGGGGAGGGCTGCCGCAAAGACAACACCAAGCCCTCCCCACCCGTGCGCCGCCGCCGGCCCCGTTGTCGTCGCCCTAGCCACCGCTGACACCTCCTCCTCCTCTCCGGCCTGCTAAACCTAGATCGCCAGAAACCCTAGATCCACCATAACTCGCACCGGCTTAGGCGAAGCCCTGTGGGATCTTCCCTCTACTTTCGACACCACGTCGTCGTGCTGCCGAAATCACGAGGGGAGAGCTACAACCTCCGCTGCCTGCTGGAACAAGGGAGAGAAAGGTCTTCATCAAGTACCGAACGTGTGACCGACTGCGGAAGCGCTGCCGGAACGCGGCGCCGGAAGGATCGTCTGCGCGATCTTGAGATTGGCAAGTGTAAGACTACATCACCCACGAGAATCTGCTCTCGTTAACCGCTTTGGAATCTTTGAGGGTGGGTACTCTAATTGACTCGTCGCTTCAATCTAGTAGATAGATCTTGGCTTATTTGTATGCATGCGGTAGAATTTTTTTGTTTTCCATGCTACGAACCCCTTCACCCCACACTGTCACCATGAGCGCTAGATGGTTCCAACAAACACCACAATATCATAAAGATATCCAACTCCAAATATAACTCATGAATATATATGTAATCTAGCTTAAGTGCCATACACGGCGCGCACGCTGTCACTGTCACACATGTGGGGAAAAGCCTAGATCTATTAAAGCACGATGAGTATTTATGTAGACTCTAGCCTAAGTGCCACCATGGCGTGCACGCTGTCACTTTCACACACATGGGGAGAGCAGAGATCTATTGAATCACTTGAGTAGCAAAGAAGATCTACTTGATTACAAAGCTCATGACCACAACATGAT
This sequence comes from Avena atlantica, assembly GCA_910589765.1. Classification (NCBI taxonomy): domain Eukaryota; kingdom Viridiplantae; phylum Streptophyta; class Magnoliopsida; order Poales; family Poaceae; genus Avena; species Avena atlantica. The sequence goes on from OU342733.1 coordinate 524,415,796, forward strand.
CATGCATAGAGAGAGAGATAAACACATAGCTACCGATAGAGCCCTCAGCCTCGAGGAAGAACTACTCCCTCCTTATCATGGGAATCAGCAACGACGATGGAGATGGTGGTGGAGATCGAAGGAGATGGCGTCGGGGGCACTTCCCTGTCCCGACAGGGTGCCGGAACAGAGACTTTCTGTCCCCCCGAATCTCCCCTTCAGTGGCGGCGGCGCTACGGAACTTTTCATGGCTTTCTGGTCGATTCTCTAGGGTTTTCTCCCCGGGGGCTTCTTATAGGCGAAGGAGGCAAGGTCGGTGGAGGGCCGGGGGGCCCACACCCCCTGTAGGTGCCACCAGGGCTGGCCCGCACCTAGGGGTGCGGCCACCCTGGTGTCCTCCTCCAACTTTGCTTCGTGGTTCCATGTTGCTCCGGGAAAATAATGACTTTGGCTTTTGTCCCGTCCAATTCCGAGAATATTGATTTTATGCCTTTTCTGGAACCAAAAACAGAAGAAAACAGGCAACTGGCACTGTGGCATCTTGTCAATAGGTTAGTCCAGAAAAACATATAAAAACACCTCAAAGTAAAGACAAAGCAAAGCAAAGTAGATACTAAACAAGCATGGAACATCAAAAATTATAGATACGTTTACGACATATCACTCGCCGGTGGTCGGAGCAGCGGGGCAACGTCCGACGACGCCCCTGCCGGAGACGAGCCCATGCAAACGAGCACTATCGTTGTTCCCCTCCTAGGACCGATGCTCGCCATCTCGGTGCGCCGGTGCTTCACTTGTAGGGCGGCAAGCTTTGCCCGGCGAGATGGGAAGGTGGAGAGCTCCGGCGGTGCGGAGCAGGAGCAGACGCGGCGAAGTCTGGCCGCACGCGAGTTCCGGCGACGTGCGGCAAGCTGCAGCCTACGCACAGGGATGCAGTTCAATGACAATGCGTGACCAGTCGCGGCGACACGCGGCGAGATCTAGCGGCGGAGTGTGGCGAGCTTCAGCGGTGGAGGAAACGGCCGGCGACAACGCGCGCAGTGTCCAGCGGCGAGCGCGTGCTCACAACCTGCGGTGGCGACGACAGCGTGCAGAGTCATGCGATCCCTTGGAGAGGAGTATCATTTTCCAAATAAAAATGGAAATTATTATGATGAACACATGCACAGATATGCGCCAGTCGCATCAATGGTCCCAAAGGCATCTTAATGTAGAAGAGGATCAAATGAAGTCGAAGCCTACCAAAGCCCATCTTCTCCAGTTTCGTGAACAGAAAGGCCACCGCCCGTCATCTCCACCGTCTCTCTTCTCCAATTTGAACCCATGCCCGACGGCGAGGGCGATGACGGAGGGGGAGAGGGATAGGGAGAGGGATAGGGCGACGGGAGTTCCGAGTGCCTCCCCATGGACGACCTGGTGGAGGGAATGCTAAGAAATAGCCAGGCACCGGCGGAGGCTCTCACTGCCGACCGTGCGCTCCGGGAGATGGCCGACAGGATCCAGCGTGAGTCCTGGGAGGCGGCGCTGAAGGAGAAGGACACCGAGATCGACAAGTTGCGATCAGAGGCCGCCGACACCAAGAAGAAGCTGCAGGTGGTTTGTTATATTTTATTATTGTCATATCCCAATAAAGCTGCAGGTGGTTCATAATTTATCATTTCTTCTTCCGTAATGGGTAGAGGAAAATAATAAAAGGTTTATTATTGTCATATCCCAATAAAGTTCGTAATAGTTTCATATTGTTCTATAACTGTATCAAGTGGAAACATTAATACATGTGTGATATGAAACATAAGTTCCTAGTAGCCTCTATTGATACTAGTTCGTTGGGCAACAGATGATCAATGTTTCTTGATCACAAGTGATAGAGCTAGTTGACAACGAGATCATATCATTGGTGAATGATGTGATGGAAATTTCTCAAAGATTGCGACACGATCAAGTCACAAAGTTCGTCATTGCAATAGTCAGAAATGTTGTCTCCTTCTCCTTAGACCGTGAGATCATATTAATCACTGTCTCTAGAGGCTGCTTTAACTGCATCAAACATCACTCAGTGAAATGGTGATTATAAAGGTGCATGTTGGGTATCCGGAGGAACAGGTTGAGGACTATGAATCAAGACCGTCATTTGTTCACCCAATGATGGGTAAGATACATGGAATTTTTGTGTATCCCCCCCCCCCCCGCCCTAGATATCAAATATTGTATTTTGCCCCCCAGCTAGCCGTGGCAAGATCCTCCACTTCACGGGGATGTAATATCATGGTAACAAGTAAATAGTACTTGTCGGTAACGAGATTGAACAAGGTATGGAGATACCTATGTAGGGGTTCGTAGCATGGAAAACAAAAATTTTCTATCGCATACAAACAAACAAGCCAAGATCTATCTACTAGATTGTAGCAACGAGTCGATGGTATAACTTACCCTCGAAGATTCCAAAGTGTTTAACGAGAGCAGATTCTCGTGGGTGATGTAGTCGTACTCTTTCCGATCTCAAGATCGTGTAGACGATCCTTCCGGCGCCACGTTCCGGCAGCGCTCCCGCAGTCGGTCACACGTTCGGTACTCGACGAAGACCTTCCTCTCCCTTGTTCCAGCAGGCAGCGGAGGTTGTAGTACTCTCCTCGTGATTCCGGCAGCACAACGGCGTGGTACCGGAAGTAGAGGGGAAATCCCGCAGGGCTTCGCCTTAAGCCGGTGCGAGTATGGTGGAGCTTATGAGAGAGGCTATTAGTGATCTAGTAATTAGACACACCAATTAGAAGGCTCTAAATCAATTAGAAGGCTCTAAACCGTTGGCTAAAGCAATTAGAAGCTCTAATCCAAAACGGCTCTAAACCGGAGATCTAGAGGTGAAAGTTGTGTCTCTAGGAGGAGCCCTGCCCCTCCTTTTATGGGAGGGGGGTCTTGGCGCGCCAGGGGAGGGAGGGAGTCCCTCCCCAACTCGGCCTTGGGCTGGGCGCCGGCCTGGAGGAGTCCTACTCCTCCTCCAGGTTGATTCCAACTCCTCTTGCTTGTTTCCCACAGTTTCTTGTTTTGGCAGTTTGACTTTCAAACTGGACATTTGACTTTTCTGTTTTAGGATTCAATTTAATCCTTTATTTGGGACAGCAAGAACACTTAGTACATGATGCAATCATTCCAATAAGTAATGACACATTCATGTACCCCTCCCCCCGGAGTGCCGGACAATCCGGAACCTTCTAGAACATTCCCGATGAAAACACCGGAATCATTCCCGAACTCCGAAACGGGACTTTCCTTATATGAATCTTATTCTCCGGACCATTCCGGATCACCTCGTGATATCCCGGATCCCATCTGAGACTCCGAACAACATTCGGTTTCTTTCTCATAATACCATAACTACTCAAACAACGTCGAACCCTTAAGTGTGTCTCCCTACGGTTCGTGAATTATGCGGACATGATCGAGACACTTCTCCGAACAATAACCAATAGAGGAATCTGGAAATTCATATGGCTCCCACATATTTCTACGATTACTTTGCGATCGAATGAACCACTTACATACGATACCAATTTCCCTTTGTCTCACGATACTTTACTTATCCGAGGTTATGATCGTCGGTATCTCTGCATACCTAGTTCAACCTCGTTACCGATAAGTACTCTTTTCTCGTTCCCGTGATATGTGATCCCTTGTGAGCCAGTCACATGCTTGCAAGCTAATTGGATGACATTACACCGAGAGGGCCCAGAGTATATCTATCCGTCATATGGATGGACAAATCCCACTCTTGATCCATGTGTCTCAACCAATACTTTCCGAACACTCAATGCCATCTTTATAGCCACCCAGTTACGGTGTGGTGTTTGATGTCATCAAAGCATCCATCCGGTAAAGGTGATATGCATGATCTCATGGTCTAAGGAATTAGGTTACTATGTATCAGAAAGCATATAGCAATTGAACTATTGAAATGACTTGATCTTTATGCTACGCTTATCTATAGGAGTATGTCCATCACATCATTCTCCTAATGATATGATCCTATTGTTAATAACATCTCCATGTTCATGATCAGGAAACCATGATCATATATTAACCAACAAGCTAGTTTAACAAGAGGCTTTACTAGGGACTCTTATTTTAGTTTACAAATCACACAAGTATTAATGTTTCCGGTTAATACAATTATAGCATGGTATGTAAACATTTATCATAAGTATGAAGATATGATAATAACCCACTTTATTATTGCCTCTTGGGCATATCTCCAACAGTCTCCCACTTGCACTAGAGTCAATAATCTAGTTTCAAACCTTTGTGTATTCAACACCTATGGCTTTCCGGTGTTGTATGTACACGATTGCTAGTGGTCAACTGATCTCCGGATCTGACACTTCCAGGTCCGTGTGTAATTGCATGTCTTTGCGTCTCTACGCATCACTCATTCTCTAATGAGATGGCTTTGTATAAATTTGGTCTTTCGGTGTGACCTTTAGCTCTTTGGGGTTAAAACATGTTGATAATATTGTCGCACAATATATCTTCATAGTATTATCCCACTGTGAACTACACCTAGTTTGATAACAAACTACTTGACACAAATGCCCTCTTTTGCTGCTAAAATAGCAGTCATATACTTAGCCTTTTGTTGTAGTATCTGTCACAATGTCTTAACTTTGGAACTCATCCAAATCCATTATGGAACTCACTTTCCATTATATTGTGCCACCCTTAGTTTAGATTGAGATAAACTTAATTTGTACTTTGTGACCAAGCTAGTATCAATGTAGTACTTTTACAATGAACTAACCATCTATTTGTCACTTCTACAAATATTATACTCTTAGTTCTTGCAAAAGATCATAAGAATATCCTTACTATTGTCCAATGATCATCTTACGAATCATTCTGGTATATGCTCATAACATTTAGAGCATAGGACATATCTGGATTTGTACATATCACAGTATGATTGATATAAATAATCTTTGTGATTTCATACATCAAGTATCAATCTATACTTGATTATTTGTTTCACTTTACCAAATGTCAATACACTTGAATATATCATCAACATTGAACTCATTCAATCCTTTCTGTGCGACAAGAAACTTTCTTGTAGTTTCTATATTGAACTCATTCAATATCTCGTCTATGTACTTCTGGCACAACCATATTAGCGTCTATTCATGCCTAATATTTGGGTTTTGCCTAAGTCTTTCATCAGGATGAAATTCTTAATATGTGTTAATAAAAGATACATTATTTCCAATCAACAATATGTCTTCCACATAATGTATTAGAAACATGTCTTAGCGCTCCCACTTAATTTCTTGCAAATGCAAGCATCTTCATTGTCTCTAATGAACTTTTAAACTCCTTTAACAGTTTCATCATAGTGAAGATTCCAACTCCGCGATGCTCACTTCAACCGTTGAAGTTTGCATATGCTTCTAGCATCCTTTGAATTAACAAAACCCTATGGACCGTGTTATGCACATGTCCTAGGTAATGATTCTATTAGAAGAACTTGTTTTGTTTATTCAACTATCATATAACAAAATTATATGTAGTGGTTGCTACATTAATCCGTCTAGACTAAATATCGCTATGAAAGATCAGATCTTGTCATAGTCAACCTTTGAACATTGTTGTGAACTCTTTCCCAACATGTCGACTATTTCATAGATGTGCAACATCCATGTCTATTTATTTATAGATCCAAACACAACTGTAAGGTCTTACACCTTTCTCGAGGGTCCTTCAAGTTCAAAACTTGATTTCTCGTGTATGGAACTATCACGGATTTTATGGCTTCAAGCCATTTGACGGAGTCAGGGCCCATCATCGCTTCTTTGCATGTAGTACGTTCATTATTCTCAAATAATGATTCAACCCTCAAATCTTGGTATTTGATTGTTTACTTGACCTACTTGTTTCAATAGGAACTTAGATCTCCGTGATCACAACCTTTGAGGCACGTGAGCCATGAGCATTGTTGCTGCCTCCGGAACACTTTTCGGCGTTGCGCAACTCTGCACATATAGCTAAGGTTCTTTTAACCTTATCAAAGTTCTATTGTCCTCCCACTTAACTTTTCACGAAAAATTTCTTCTTAAAGAAACTTGACGTTCCAAGCAACAAACACTTTTGTCTCCGGTGTTTATGGAGGAATATTAACAGTTTATACAAAGACAGGTTCATCCGACTTTGGTTGCAAACATCTATCTTATGTATAGCATACCAATGTTTAAGAAAGGACTACTTGGGTTTTATCCCAAACCATAACTTTATATGGTGTCATTTCAACGGATTATGATGGATCTCTTTTCAGTGGAAAAATGGTAATCTCTAAAGCTTTTAATCTTTAAAATACAATGGCAGTTTTATGAATTACACCTTCGATCTTACCATGTCAAACAAGGTTTAATTACATATCTCGAACGCTCCATACTCTTATGGTGTTTCGGGAAATGCAAATCCACGGAACGATTCCTTAAATCTTAGGTATTATGCTAAACTCTGTAACTCAAATATCTTACTTTATGATCTTTATCATAAACTGTTTATATTCTTGTTACAATGATTTTGCACTTCATCTTGAAAGTCTTTGAACTTTTCAAATGTCTCATACTTCATCCTTGTTAAGTAAATATTCATATATTCACTCAAATTTTCGGAGAAAGCATATGAAGTTGAAATCCATCGCTCTTGACTACACATAATGGACTTCGTACAACAATATGTACAAATTCCAATAAGCTAGTCTTTCGTTCCCTTTTGGCCTATGAACAAAGTTTTAATTATCTCTAGGAAAGTTTCACAAGCGTCATTTGATCAAAATCAAAAGACTCCAAAATTCCATACATATGGAGTTTCTTCATGTTTTCTTTCCAATATAATTTAAACGGCGATGTCACTTCCTAAGTGATCTTTCAATCAATTTGTCTTTCGACATCTTTAGCATTAGTTTTATGGATGTGATTTTTCCAACGAGATTTGTGAATCATCCATCTTTTATGGATTACGGCAATTATTTGAACAACCCTTTTGTTCTCATAACACCTGATAAAACAAATCTTGAAGGCAAGCTTTGATGTTTAACGAGCAACACAATAACCCTTTATTTGTTCTCGATGAACATCATCACATATTCTTTTGCTAATTATTTAGGCCACTGTAGTTCATGAATTCTGTTGTTTTGTATGACGATTCATACCAACAAATTCAGTATCAAATACTTAAGAACCACATTGTTTAATAAGCAAAGAATATAGCCATAACATGTATATCATCTATATACTTAAACTGAACAATTCTAGTCTTTTCTTTTCTGCCATATATTTATGAGATTCTCTTTCAGTATTTCCTTTTCTGTTTGAAAGAATCTATCAATATCAATAGTGGAGTCATACATATGACACATAGTCCAAAGTGTGTATAGTTAAATACCAATGTCTTTGGACTTGCACTTTGAAGTAGATCACCATCATCAAATGTTTGGTGTTCTTTCAAATTCCTTTCTTTAGTAATCTCTTGGTGTAGTAAACATTTTACCTACATCAAATATTCACCCTTATCATGGATTTATCCATGATCAAGTTACTTTTAGCTTGTAACGGTGAATCACGAGTATAATGTTGCTCTCCAAAACCTTTTGGAAGATTAGGACAACTAGTATCTCCAACCCTTTTGCAAATTCTCATCAAAATATGAGAACATGACTTTTGACATATTATACTCTATCATGTTCCAACCAAAACTTCGTTTCAGATATCACAATATCTTCCACACATCATGGTTTCTGAAACAACTCTTTCAGATCCTAGATAACCTTGATATTAAGACAATCCTTTGAATATCAAGAATCATGGAGACAAACATGATACTTATATACTAACTTTGGAATTGTTACTCTTGTTTTAATACCAATTATTAAACTTCATCGAGTAACCGGAACTTACTGAAAGTTTGCAATAGGACTTTTAAACTTTAGATTAACACTTCAAAACAATACGATACCAGTTCGTAAAGTAACTAACCAGAATTCTATAGTTCTATCATCTCAATTATAACTAAGCGCAAGGTGGTAAACGGATGCCAATGACTACAACAACTATGCAAATTCACTTTGATTCAGTTTATGATAAATTGAGTTCTAATTAATAATTAAATTAATCTAGGTGAACTCCCACTCAAAACAATATCCCTCACATTGTTTTAGTGATCACACGAACCAAATCCACCACATCAAAACCGATCATCACGAGAGTTGACATAGCTTCAATGGCGAACAATCAACATGTTCATCATATCTCCTATATGACTCATGCTTTACCTTTCGGTGATCCGTGTTCCTGAGACCATGTCTGTACATGCTAGGCTCGTCAAGATCAAACCTTAGCTTCCGCATGAGCAAATCTGGCTTGCCCACGTTGTATACACTTGCGGAATCTAACACACCCGATCATCACGTGGTGCTTCGAAACAACAAGCTTTAGCAACGGTGCTAACTAAGGGTGAACACTTTATGACTTGAAATTTATGTGCATGAGGGATCATCTTATAATGCTACCGTCGTCCACTAAGCAATACAAGATGCATAAAGGATTAACATCACATGCAATTCAATATATATGTGATATGATATGGCCTTTCTTCTTTGTGCTTCCGATCTCCATCTTCAAGCACGAACATGATCTCCATCATCACCGGCATTGCATCAAGGTCAATGACGCTACTCCATGGTTGTCGTCCACCGGCTTCAACTATTACAACTACTTTGAATAGACACGCGGGTCTTAACATTAATTAAAGACAACCATATGGCTCCTGCCGGTTGCCAACTTACAATAAGGAACATTGCATACATCAAATATAATCACAATCATGGCCATATCACATCACTGCACACCCCTGCAAAACAAAGTTAGACGCCTCTACTTTCTTTGCATGTTTTACGTGGTTTGGGGCTTTCTATAAGTGTCGTTCTAACTTACGAACATGAACCACAACGTTGACACAAGTATTGTTAATCACCCGTTGTGTATTGGATCTTTACTATGCTAGGAGAAACAGGCACCCGCAAAGCCACTTATGCAATACAAGTTGCATGTCAAGCGTGGAGCAAGTCTCATGAACGATGTCATGTAAGGTTAGCCCGGGCCGCTTCATCCCAACATACCGCAAGATGCAAAGTACACAATAAGCAATCGACAATAAAAGCATCAACGCCCACAATGACCATTGTGTTCTACTCGTGCAACAGATCTACATATAGACACGGCTCTGATACCACTGTAGGGGTTCGTAGCATGGAAAACAAAAATTTTCTATCGCATACAAACAAACAAGCCAAGATCTATCTACTAGATTGTAGCAACGAGTCGATGGTATAACTTACCCTCGAAGATTCCAAAGTGTTTAACGAGAGCAGATTCTCGTGGGTGATGTAGTCGTACTCTTTCCGATCTCAAGATCGTGTAGACGATCCTTCCGGCGCCACGTTCCGGCAGCGCTCCCGCAGTCGGTCACACGTTCGGTACTCGACGAAGACCTTCCTCTCCCTTGTTCCAGCAGGCAGCGGAGGTTGTAGTACTCTCCTCGTGATTCCGGCAGCACAACGGCGTGGTACCGGAAGTAGAGGGGAAATCCCGCAGGGCTTCGCCTTAAGCCGGTGCGAGTATGGTGGAGCTTATGAGAGAGGCTATTAGTGATCTAGTAATTAGACACACCAATTAGAAGGCTCTAAATCAATTAGAAGGCTCTAAACCGTTGGCTAAAGCAATTAGAAGCTCTAATCCAAAACGGCTCTAAACCGGAGATCTAGAGGTGAAAGTTGTGTCTCTAGGAGGAGCCCTGCCCCTCCTTTTATGGGAGGGGGGTCTTGGCGCGCCAGGGGAGGGAGGGAGTCCCTCCCCAACTCGGCCTTGGGCTGGGCGCCGGCCTGGAGGAGTCCTACTCCTCCTCCAGGTTGATTCCAACTCCTCTTGCTTGTTTCCCACAGTTTCTTGTTTTGGCAGTTTGACTTTCAAACTGGACATTTGACTTTTCTGTTTTAGGATTCAATTTAATCCTTTATTTGGGACAGCAAGAACACTTAGTACATGATGCAATCATTCCAATAAGTAATGACACATTCATGTACCCCTCCCCCCGGAGTGCCGGACAATCCGGAACCTTCTAGAACATTCCCGATGAAAACACCGGAATCATTCCCGAACTCCGAAACGGGACTTTCCTTATATGAATCTTATTCTCCGGACCATTCCGGATCACCTCGTGATATCCCGGATCCCATCCGAGACTCCGAACAACATTCGGTTTCTTTCTCATAATACCATAACTACTCAAACAACGTCGAACCCTTAAGTGTGTCTCCCTACGGTTCGTGAATTATGCGGACATGATCGAGACACTTCTCCGAACAATAACCAATAGAGGAATCTGGAAATTCATATGGCTCCCACATATTTCTACGATTACTTTGCGATCGAATGAACCACTTACATACGATACCAATTTCCCTTTGTCTCACGATACTTTACTTATCCGAGGTTATGATCGTCGGTATCTCTGCATACCTAGTTCAACCTCGTTACCGATAAGTACTCTTTTCTCGTTCCCGTGATATGTGATCCCTTGTGAGCCAGTCACATGCTTGCAAGCTAATTGGATGACATTACACCGAGAGGGCCCAGAGTATATCTATCCGTCATATGGATGGACAAATCCCACTCTTGATCCATGTGTCTCAACCAATACTTTCCGAACACTCAATGCCATCTTTATAGCCACCCAGTTACGGTGTGGTGTTTGATGTCATCAAAGCATCCATCCGGTAAAGGTGATATGCATGATCTCATGGTCTAAGGAATTAGGTTACTATGTATCAGAAAGCATATAGCAATTGAACTATTGAAATGACTTGATCTTTATGCTACGCTTATCTATAGGAGTATGTCCATCACATCATTCTCCTAATGATATGATCCTGTTGTTAATAACATCTCCATGTTCATGATCAGGAAACCATGATCATATATTAACCAACAAGCTAGTTTAACAAGAGGCTTTACTAGGGACTCTTATTTTAGTTTACAAATCACACAAGTATTAATGTTTCCGGTTAATACAATTATAGCATGGTATGTAAACATTTATCATAAGTATGAAGATATGATAATAACCCACTTTATTATTGCCTCTTGGGCATATCTCCAACAACCTAATGATCGGATCTTGGACAAGTAGTATCGAATAAACAAAGGGAATTGGACTCGACGTTTACGGTTCAAACGATATTGTCATCTAGAATGCACAGGGATCATCATGGGCATTCCGTTCCCGCTGTTGATCATTGATGGAGATCATGTCTATGCCATTCGCGATCCGTGAGAGGATCCACTTAAGGATACGATGAGCTGGAGATTATCCGTTAGTTCGAATCATAGTCAAGAAAGAGAAAGTCAGAATTGTTCTGCGGAGAGAGATCCGAAGTTTTTCTAAGAAATAAAGAGAAATCCAGAATTGTTCCACGGAGAGAGATCTGAAGTTGTTCGGAGAAAGAAGGGAAACCGGAAAAGTTCCGGTGAGAATCCGTTGAATTGTTTCGGAAAGTTCTGAAGTTGTTCGGAGGATATATAAGGGGAACCGAAAAGTGTTTCAGGTTGAATCAGATTTTGTAATATGTATTTATATATTAATTAATATTAAATATAATATTAAAATTTAATTTGAATGGTTATTCCACTAATGGGCCAACTTCCCTAGGGAAAAGGGCCCATGAGGGAAGCTACAAGGGAGAAGGGCCTTGGCGCCTAGGATTTGGGCGTTTAGGGCTGCCCCCTCCCTAGTCCATGGATAGGGTTAGGTTTGGGGGCGTCCTAGGGCTGCCCCTCTCTTGACCGCCGCCTGGTTGGTTTGGGGGAGGGGTAAGCCTACCCCCTCCTCCCCTATATAAAGAGGCCCCTCCCCCCTTGGAGGAACGCACCAATACTGTTGGAGATATGCCCTAGAGGCAATAATAAATGTAGTTATTATTATATCTTTGTGTTTATGATAAATTTTTACATTCATGCTATAATAGTATTAACAAGGAAACATTAATACTTGTGTGATTTGTAAACTTAAATTGAAGTCCCTAGTAAAGCCTCTTCATAATACTAGCTTATTGGTTAATAAATGATTGTGGTTTCCCTATCATGAACATTGAGATGTTATTAACAACAAGATCACATCGTTAGGAGAATGATATGATGGATATACTCCTATAGATAAGCGTAGCATAAAGATCAAGTCATTTTAATAGTTTAATTGCTATATGCTTTTTGATACATAGTAACCTAATTCCTTCGACCATGAGATCATGCTTATCACCATCACCGGAAGGATGCTTTGATGACATCAAACACCACACCATAACTGGGTGGCTATAAAGGTGACATTGAGTGTTCGGAAAGTATTGGTTGAGACACATGGAGCAAGAGTGGGATTTGTCCATCCATATGACGGATAGATATACTCTGGGCCCTCTCGGTAGAATGTCATCCAATTAGCTTGCAAGCATGTGACTGGCTCACAAGGGATCACATATCACAGGAACGAGAAAAGAGTACTTATCGGTAACGAGGTTGAACTAGGTATGCAGAGATACCGACGATCATAACCTCGGATAAGTAAACTATCGTGAGACAAAGGGAAATTGTTATCGTATGTAAGTGGTTCATTCGATCGCAAAGTAATCGTAGAAATATGTGGGAGACATATGAATTTCCAGATTCCTCTATTGGTTATTGTTCGGAGAAGTGTCTCGATCATGTCAGTATAATTCACGAACCGTAGGGAGACACACTTAAGGATTCGACGTTGTTTGAGTATTTTTGGAACGATGAGTAAGAGACCGAATGTTGTTCAGAGTCTTGGATGGGATCCGGGATATCACGAGGAGATCCGGAATGGTCCGGAGAATAAGATTCATATAAGGAAAGTCCTGTTTCGGGGTTGGAGAATGGTTCCGGTGTTTTCATCGGGAATGTTCTAGAAGGTTCCGGAATGTCCGGCACTCCAGAGGGGAAGGGTACATGAATGTGTCATATCAAGTTGGAATGATTGCATCATGTACTAGGTGTCATCGCTGAACAAAATAAAGGGTTTAATCAAATCCTAGTTTGAAAAGTCAAACGCCAATTTGAAAAGTCAAACGGCTATTTTGTGAGGTGGAGGGGAAGTAGGAAACCTACTTGGGGAGGAGTTCCTCCCCTCCACCGCCGGCCCACTTGGGAAACCGAGTTGGGGAGGGACTCCCCTCCCCTGGCGCGCCCCCTCCACTTATACAAGGAGGGCAGGGCTGCCCCTCCAAGTACACAACACCTCCACCCGTAAACCCTAGCCCCGACGCCGCCACCTCCTGCTGCCGCCGCCTATGGCAAGCCGCCGCCTAGCTAAACCCTAACCGCCGGCCTTGCTCCTCCTTGGTGCGTCTAAACCCTAGATCGCCGAGGCTCTCTCTCATAGTCCACCATACTCGCTCCGGCTTAAGGCGAAGCCGTGCGAGATCTCCCCTCTACTTCCGGTACCACGCCGTTGTGCTGCCGGAATCGCGAGGAGAGTGCTACAACCTCCACTTCCTGCTGGAACAAGGGAGAGGAAGGTCTTCGTCGAGTACCGAAAGTATGACCGACTGCGTAAGCGCTGCCGGAACGCAGTGCCGGAAGGATCGTCTACGCGATCTTGAGATCGGCAAGAGTACGACTACATCACCCACGAGAATCCGCTCTCGTTAAACACTTTGGAATCTTCGAGGGTGAGTTATTCCATCGACTCGTTGCTACAATGTAGTAGATAGATCTTGGCTTGTTTGTTTGTATGCGGTAGAAATTTTTTGTTTTCCATGCTACGAAACCCTACAGTGGTATCAAAGTCGTGTCTATATGTAGATCTGTTGCACGAGCAGAACACAATGGTCATTGTGGGCGGTGGTGCTTTTATTATCAATTGCTTCTTGTGTACTTTGCATCTTGCGGTATGATGGGATGAAGCGGCCCGGGCTAACCTTACATGACATCGTTCATGAGACTTGCTCCACGCTGAACATGCAACTTGTATTGCATAAGTGGCTTTGCGGGTGTCTGTCTATCCCATTATAGTATAGATCGAATTTACAACAGGCACTTTATAGTTCAAACATCAACGCTGTGGTTCTTGTTCGTAAGTTAGATCGACACTTATTGAAAGCCCCAAACCACGCAAAATATGCAAAGAAATTAGAGGCGTCTAACTTTGTTTTGTAGGGGTGTGCTGTGATGTGATATGGCCATGATTGTGATTATATTTGATGTATGCAATGTTCCTTATTGTAAGTTGGCAACCGGCTGGAGCCATATGGTTGTCTTTAATTTATGTTAAGACCTGCGTGTCTATTCAAAGTAGTTGTAATAGTTGAAGCTGGTGGACGACAACCATGGAGCAGCGTCATTGACCTTGATGCAATGCCGGTGATGATGGAGATCATGTTCGTGCTTGAAGATGGAGATCGGAAGCACAAAGAAGAAAGGCCATATCATATCACATATTATGAATTGCATGTGATGTTAATCCTTTATGCATCTTGTATTGCTTAGTTAACGATGGTAGCATTATAAGATGATCCCTCGTGAACATGAATTTCAAGTTCTAAAGTGTTCATCCTTAGTAAGCACCGTTGCTAAAGCTTGTTGTTTCGAAGAACCACGTGATGATCGGGTGTGTTAGATTCCGCAAGTGTATACAACGTGGGGAAGCCAGATTTGCTCATGCGGAAGCTAAGGTTTGATCTTGACGAGCCTAGCATGTACAGACATGGTCTCGGAACACGGATCACCGAAAGGTAAAGCATGAATCATATAGTAGATATGATGAACATGTCGATTGTTCGCCATTGAAGCTACATCAACTCTCGTGATGATCGGTTTTGATGTGGTGGATTTGGTTCGTGTGATCACTAAAACAATGTGAGGGATATTGTTTTGAGTGGGAGTTCACCTAGATTAATTTAACTATTAATAAGAACTCAATTTGTCATAAACTTAGTCTAAACTATTGCAAATATGTTGTATATCAATGGTGGCCCCTACCATCAATTTTAATGCGTTCCTAGAGAAAGAAAAGTTGAAAAACAATGGAAGCAACTTCGCAGATTGGTTCCGCAATTTGAGGATTGTCCTCACAGCTGGTAATTTCACCTATGTGCTGGATGCACCGCTGGGTGACCCACCTGCAACTACTGCTACCGATGAAGTAAAGAATGTTTACCTTGCTCGGAAGACTCAGTACTCCACAGTTCAGTGTGCTATCTTGTATGGTTTAGAATCGGAGCTTCAGAAAAGGTTTGAGAATTCAGACCCACATGATATTGTCCGTGATGTCAAATTGATCTTTGAGACACACGCGGCAATTGAGAGCTATGAGGCTTCTGAAAAGTTCTTTAACTGCAAGATGGAAGAGGGAAGCTCCGTCAGTGAGCATGTGCTTAAGATGTCTGGGCACGCAAACAAACTTCAAAGCTTGGGTATAGTGATTCCTAATGCTTTGGGGATTTACCGTGTCCTCCAATCACTACCACCAAGTTACAAGAACTTTGTGATGAACTACAATATGCAAAGCATGAACAAGCAGTTGCCAGAACTCTTCTCCATGTTAAAATCTGCAGAAGTGGAGATCAAGAAAGAGCACCAAGTGTTGATGGTCAATAAGACCACCAAATTCAAGAAAGGCAAGTCTAAGCAAAAGGGACACTTCAAGAAGGGTGGTAAGAAAGTTACCGCACCGATGAAGAAGACCAAGGTTGGACCTAAGCCTGATACTGAGTGTTTTTACTGCAAGGGAGAAGGTCACTGGAAGCGGAATTGCCCAAAGTACTTGGCGGATTTGAAAAACGACAACATCAAGAAGAAAGGTATATCCGATATACATGTTATTGATGTGTATCTCACTAGTACTCGTAGTAGTGCCTGGGTATTTGATACTGGTTCGGTTGCTCATATTTGTAACTCGAAACAGGTGCTGCAGAATAAACGGAAGCTAGCGAAGAACGAGTTGACGATGCGCGTGGGAAACGGATCAAAGGTTGATGTGATCGCGGTCGGCACGCTACCCCTTCATCTACCATCGGGATTAGTTTTATACTTAAATAATTGTTATTTGGTGCCTGCGTTAAGCATGAACATTATATCGGGATCTTGTTTATTGCGAGACGGTTACTTGTTTAAGTCCGAGAATAATGGTTGTTCGATTTATATGAGTAATATGTTTTATGCACATGCACCTTTGATAGATGGTCTATTCTTAATTAATCTCGATAGTGTAAATACACATATTAATAACATTGAAGCTAAACGTTTGAAATCGAGCGATAACTCGACCTATATGTGGCACTGTCGTCTTGGTCACATTGGAGTGAAGCGTATGAAGAAACTCCATTCCGATGGACTTCTTGAATCACTTGATTTCGAATCACTTGAAAGATGCGAAGCATGTCTGATGGATAAAATGACTAAGACTCCATTTTCTGGTATAATGGAGCGAGCTACGGACTTATTGGAAATCATACATACCGATGTGTGTGGTCCAATGAGTGTAGCATCGCGCGGTGATTATCGTTATGTTCTTACCTTCACGGATGACTTGAGTAGATATGGGTATATCTATTTCATGAAACATAAGTCCGAAACTTTTGAGAAGTTTAAGGAATTTCAAAGTGAGGTTGAGAATCAACGTAACGAGAAGTTTAAGGAATTTGAAGAAATGCGGAATACTTTAACAATTGACACCGCCGGGAACACCACAGCGTAATGGTGTGTCCGAACATCGTAATCGAACTCTCTTAGATATGGTTCGTTCTATGATGTCACTTACAGATTTACCGCTATCATTTTGGGGTTATGCATTAGAAACAGCCGCATTCACTTTAAATAGGGCACCATCTAAATCCGTTGAAACGACACCGTATGAATTATGGTTTGGGAAGAAACCTAAATTGTCGTTCCTTAAAGTTTGGGGTCGCGAAGCCTATGTAAAGAAGTTACAGCCGGACAAGCTTGAACCCAAAGCGGAAAAATGCGTCTTCATAGGATACCCGAAGGAAACTATTGGGTATACCTTCTATCATAGATCCGAAGGCAAAATCTTCTTTGCTAAGAATGGATCCTTTCTAGAGAGGGAATTTCTCTCGAAATAAGTGACTGGAAGGAAAGTAGAACTCGACGAGGTTGTCGAACCTTCTCTCGAACTTGCGAGTAGCGCAGCACCGGAAGAAGTTCCTGTGGTGCCTGCACCAATAAGAGAGGAAGCTAATGATGATGATCATGAAACTTCGGTTATAGTTGATACAGAGCCACGTAGGTCAACGAGAACTCGTACCACTCCTGATTGGTATGATCCCGTTATGACTGTCATGTTGGTGGACAACACCGATGACCCTGCGACGTATGAGGAAGCGATGATGAGCCCAGATTCCAATAAATGGCAAGAAGCCATGAAATCCGAGATTGGATCCATGTACGAAAACCAAGTATGGACTTTGGTGGACTTACCGGATGGTCGGAAGGCTGTCGAGAACAAATGGATTTTCAAGAAGAAAACAGATGCTGATGGTAATGTTACTGTCTATAAAGCTCGACTTGTCGCAAAAGAGTTTCGACAAATTCAAGGAGTTGACTACGATGAGACTTTCTCACCGGTAGCGAAGCTAAAGTCTGTGAGGATTATGTTAGCAATCGCTGCATATTATGATTATGAGATATGGCAGATGGATGTCAAAATAGCGTTCCTCAATGGAGACATTGATGAAGAGTTGTATATGATGCAACCCAAAGGTTTTGTCGATCCTAAAGATGCTAACAAGGTAGGCAAACTTCAACGGTCCATCTATGGATTGAAGCAATCATCCCGAAGTTGGAATCAACGTTTTGATAAGGTAACCAAAAGTTTTGGTTTTATACAAACTTATGGAGAAGCTTGTATTTACAAGAAAGTGAGTGCGATCTCTGTAGCATTCTTAATACTATATGTGGATGACATATTGTTGATTGGGAATGATGTAGACCTATTTAATAGTGTCAAGGAATATTTGAATAATAGTTTTTCAATGAAGGATCTTGGCGAAGCAGCTTACATATTAGGCATAAAGATTTATAGAGATAGATCAAGACGCCTAATATCATTGTCAGAAAGTACATATTTGGACAAAGTTCTAAAGAGGTTTGGAATGGAAGATAGCAAGAAAGGGTTCTTGCCCATGTTGCCCAATACGACCTTGAGTAAAACTCAAAGTCCGACAACGGCAGAAGATAGAGAAAGGATGAGTAAGACTCCCTATGCCTCAGCCATAGGATCTCTAATGTATGCCATGCTATGTACTAGACCCGACATTACATATGTTGTTAGTTTAACTAGCAGATATCAAAGTGATCCAGGAGTGGATCATTGGACAGTGGTCAAAAACATCCTTAAGTAGTTGAGAAGAACTAAGGATATGGTTCTTTCGTATGGAGGTGATGAACATCTCGTTGTTAATGATTACACCGATGCTAGTTGGAACACCGATCCGGATGATTCTAAATCACAATCTGGATATGTATTTACTTTGAATGGTGCATCATTTAGCTGGAGGAGTGCAAAGCAAAGCGTTGTGGCGAGATCTTCAACTGAATCGGAATACATGGCTGCTTCGAAGGCTTCACAAGAAGCGATATGGATGAAAGAGTTCATTATAGAGCTGGGTGTGGTTCCTAGTGCGCTGGACCCAATGTCAATCTACTGTGATAACATGGGCGCCATAGCCAATGCGCAAGAACCAAGGTCACACAAGAAGCTAAAGCATATCAAGCTACGTTTTCACGCTATTCGAGAACATGTCCAAGATGGGGACATAAAGATTTGCAAAGTACACACAGATCTGAATGTGGCGGATCTATTGACTAAACCTCTCCCGAGGGCAAAACATGACCAACCACTACAAGAAATCTGGCTATATATGACCCTCCATTTTCGTCACAAAATCGTCATAGTAGTCTGTTTATGACGATTTTGAGATCGTCGAAAGCTGAGCGTCGCAAATGAACTATAACGACGTTTTTGGTAAAATCGTCATAACCGTCTATGACGATCCAATATCGTCACGGGCCATATAGCCTGGCCAAGTCAGATCCTACATGGCCGATCCTACTTGGCAAAATTATGACGAAATTAAACTGTCTTAAATCAAATTCAGCCCAGTCCAGTCCAGTTTGGTCGCTTATATGGGCTCAGCCCAGTAATTTTGGCAGTTTTTAATATTTCAGCCTTATTTATTTTCTAGGCCTTGGCCTTCTTACAATCCAATCATTTTCGAATTTCGGCCTTTTTATCAAATGGGTCTCAATTGTCAGTTTCCTGTAGAAATTGGGCTCTAGTTGTCAGATTCTTCATATAGCTAATTAATTAATATCCAATATAACAATCTAACGTGAGATAAAAGCATGACAATATTTAAATAAATGTCAAAATCAATTCATTACAACAATATGACAGTCGAACAGATTGAACACGTGAAATTCCACTCTAGTTCACATCACTACTAGTTCAACCAAAAAATCTTGGACACCCCAAATCTACAAACAAAACTCTCATAAAGTATAAACGCTAGCTACTCTGATGATACTCTCGAACTTCTTCAGGAACTACAGCTTGTGGCCTTGATCTTCTCGTCGATGTACTCTCAGCCTTGGTGTTGTGAAGACTAGCGAGCCTTCTCCTACAACTCAAACAGAATAGTAAGCAAAAGGTTAGGCATATAAATGAATACCATCGGCATAAGAGCAAACACCAAAATAAGCATGTACAACATCAACTATTCAATCTAAAGCTATGGAGGTGGCAGAATTTAAACCAGTGGATACAGTTGTAAGAATCCACCACAAATTCAAAACAACAACATACAAACAAAGTAGAAACCAGAGTAGCACATTAGCTTTGGAAAACTGACATTAAGCACAATACATTCGAAAATCATGCAGGACTGCTGCTCTATATAATCAGGCCGATGTTCCAGACTTAGAACACATCACCTAATAAAACAACATCCTACACTGGCCTATACATGCCTACATCAACTACAGAAATGTGACCAAAAAGAAATTGGTGAAAGTACAGACTTGATTCCAACACTGTGCTAAGAAACCTGTGACAATCAGGGAACAAATCACAAATATTGAGACATTTTAGATTACAGCAAGCCAAATTTAGGATCAGGAAAAGTAATTTATAGCTCCAACATAACATGTCTACCTTACATGAACATATAGTTGATTCTAGGGCAAAACAAACATGCACATATCCTAGGGCTGGATCCTGTGTAAGAAATCAGGAAGTATGACAGCACATTACCATACTCGAGCCAGTCCAGCATTCCAGCATACTGTGTTGGTCATTCCAGCAGTCCAGTATGTAGACACACCATGTCCCATTGGAACTAACAAGCAAGAGAGAGAGAGAGAGAGAGAGCAAAAATAATCAGAGTGTAACAGAGAGGCATTCATTTTGAGAAACTAAAAGCAAAAGAAGACATGAATAGATCAATGGGTATTGGTTCAAAGACCAAAACCACACAAGTTGAACATGGGTTCATGGGGTCAGTAATCTTCTACAAAAGTGACAGCAAAAGTGATATCTGACTTGCACGACTACTTATTTTACCAAACATGTGTACCACAATATAGTGCTAAGTGAAGCATGATAATCAGCTAAAATGATAGATCAGTACTATCTTATCTAAATAAGAGTGCAAGAACCAAACTGAGCATACCAGGAACATGAGTATAAGCCCCAAGAGGACAGCAACAAGGTCATGTATTGATTCTGTACATTAGACCAACCTAAAACTAAAAAACATTACCAATTTTGAATCATAGTAGCAGCAGGGTGAGGCGCACGGCGGAAGAAGAGGAAGAGGAGTACCCGGACTATGGGCGCGGCCTTGGCCCCCATGCTGAGGCCGTAGCACGAGCAGATGGCATGCGGCATGATCTGCGACAGATTACAGGCACCAAATCAGGTAGCTAGCTGGGGTGATAGATTACAGCAGTCGAGCCCACAACAACCTCCATGTTTATGCCTACCCCATGAGATGCTACAACAATGTTGAATTGGTGTTTACACACATTACCGATGCAATTAGTTGGATTAGGGAAAATGTACTGCACCTACCAGGAAAGCTTACAGCTATGTCTAGGTCAGTTTTTCAGCAGATTAAATGGCGAAGGGAAATAGTGTGCTAACTGCCGGTGACTCTCACATTTGATGTTTAGTTCATTGCTCTCAGCAACTAGTATCAGTAATTAACTAAGAGGAAAAGAGATCAAAGAGCTACATGTGCACTGGTCGCCGCTTGTCCAGAGAACAGGTGGGCCTGGATCTGACAAGCGGAGATGTGTGTGGTGTGGCGGCGGGGAGAGATAAGGTTAGGGTTAGAGAAAATGATGGACACCTGAAATGATGCATCCGCCAAGCGGAGGAAGCTCAGTCGCCTACTAGAAAATAGAAAACAAGGCGGCGGCACCAATCCTCCCCTTCTTCCAACTTCAGCTTGGAGCTCATGTAAAAGAGAAAATGATGGACACCAGAGTCAAAATGAAAGCATATCTTCTAACAATAACATAGGAATAGAAGATCTCAACTAGAAACACAATAAATAATAGAACTATAAGAAGACAACTCCAAATTAACAGATTAAGTACCATAGGAATAGAAGATATCAAACTAATTGCTACTGGAACTTAAATTACACACATGTAGTTCAGAAAATGCACGACTTGGACACTACAAGTACCAAATAGAACAAAAAAATGTACTAGGGCACAAACTAGTACAAACAACGGAAGTTAACGTCAGATATGACCAAGTAATGCACTTGTACTTTCAAATTTTCTTGGCAACAAAAGCATACATTTCTCATTAACAACATCAATAAACAGAATGTCTTGTAGAAACAATATCAAAATCAATGAATAACTTACTTAGTTGCTGCAACTATCAGGGCAGTAAAGATAAGAGGCGTAACAGATTGGACGGAAGAAACACGGAGCATAGGAAAAAGTTCTCTCGCCAAAACATCTTACAAATTGACAGTAGGAGGTATCCATTAGGCTAGCAGTTGTCCTGTTTCCCCTTGCAATTATCTACCGCAGAAGCCACTCGATGTCTGTTGTCATCTGACTAGGGAAGCAGTGCCCAAGCGATACCATTGTGCAATATATGCGCATCCTGGTTATCAGGAGGCAGAACAAAGGTGAAGAATGCAAAATCTACAGAAAGAGTGCACCTCACGTGTGTGGTGGTATTTGTTGTGCGTGTGTGTTGAGTTTTTTGTGCAAGTTGAAAACCCATGCTACATGTTGTTCTGGAAATAATTTAGTAAGAGACATAGTGTGCATCCAACATGTCAGAAAATTTTCAATTACAGCGTGCTATGCCTTTTTTGCAGTGCTAATGGGCCAAATTCATAGCCCAACTGGGTATGGAGACATAGCATATATCTAACATGTTCAACTCACAACTTGAGAAACGAAAATTTATTTGTTGCCCATTATTTGCGATGCAGCAAACTAAATTTGACCAAACTAGTTAACAATAAAATGCATAAAGTTTCCACAATACAAGATGGTGAACTTAGAAGTAAAAGCACATGAGACACCATCTCTTTGGTCAACTAGATAGTGGTACATGGTCAAGTAGATAGTGCAATATACCAGTCCCCTTCACACTTCAGGGTTCATACCTCTTCACACCCCAGGGTTCCTACCACAAGGTTCCTATGACAAAATACCAGACACAGTGTGCAATTTTAGGAACATACTATGACAAAATACCAGACATAGTGGAATATACCAGACACAGTGTGCAATTTCAGGAACATACTATGACAAAATACAATAAGTCCACAAAGGATATTTGCAAAGAAGTTACTAGTTTCAGTGGAGCAAGACATAGATGTTAACAACCAGGATTTGCTACCCTTAACAAGAATAACTAGAAATAAACCAGACGACGAGTCATCACCGATCCAGAGGCGAGAAGGCCGGCGCGTACAGGGTGGTAGGGAGGTCGTGGGCGACAGGATCTAGCGGCAGTAGCGACAACGACGGCCTGCCGCTACCGCTCGATGTGGTCGGAGATGTGGAAGTGGAAGACCTTTCGCTTGTGGGAGGAGAGCTCGTTGCAGATTTGTTGGAGGAGAGCTCTACGATGAAGTCCTCCTTCTCCTTGCTCTCCAGGTCCCGACCAAGCCTCCCCAGCCAGGACGACGTCACGGGAGAGGGAGCAGCCGTCGACCCACATGCACGGAAAGGAAAATCGAATCAACATAAACGGGAGGGAATCAGGGGATGTGATGTGAGGGGAGGATGCATTCGTGCTCACCAGCAATTTGTTGGAGGAGAGCAGCCACAAGTCCAGTAGGTTGTCGACCTTCTTCATCCGGCGGCGGTGCATCTAGATGATGAACATGTCGCCTTCCTTCTGTCAGACAAGCACCTGAGTAGGTTCTGCGTGGCGTGTAGGAGGAAGGCCTGAGGCAGTTCGTCGTGGTGGCACGAGGACAGCGAGGCCTCCACCCGACGGCCTCTGTCTTCGTCGTGAGGCCGGGATGGTTGGACATCGACGCTGGCAAGCTAGGGTTCATGCGCGGCGGCGCGATTTGAGGAACGAGATGGGGGCGTCGGTAGGTAATTGACTGGAGAGGGGTAGTGTCTGCAAGTGGTGGTGCTAGGAAACGCCGGCGTGGTTGGGGATGTAGCGTAGGATTCCCCGGACGGTGGGTGGTTGGGGATCTGGAGAGAGGCGGAGGGTCAGGGTTGGAGAGGAGGTCTCGCGTGTGAGGGTTAGGGTTTGGGGTGGATGCATTTGGGTGGATGTACCTCTCGGTCACGATCTGGACGGCTAAAAAAATGACACATAGACATGACACATAGGCGTAATTGCTGACGTGGCCGACTACAAGTTTAAACTTATCTTAATTTGGACATCATGAAGATTTTAAATCGTCGTAATAAGGTACAAATAACGTCGTAAGGTACATCCGTCAGGTTATGACGATTTGAGCTAATGAAAATATGACGTTGCTGTGCAAAATCATCATGATTTTTTAAGGTTTTGAACCTCCCGAACAGCTTACGACCATCTGGTGCAAAATCGTCATAACTCTATGATGATTTTTTCCACGGTCACTATGAGAAGGTCATAGAATAACACATTCCTTGTAGTGAACACCAAACTGCCATGGGTGTTCGGTATATTACCATGTAATCTAGATTAGATGACTCTAGTGCAAGTGGGATACTGTTGGAGATATGCCCTAGAGGCAATAATAAATGTAGTTATTATTATATCTTTGTGTTTATGATAAATGTTTACATTTATGCTATAATAGTATTAACAAGGAAACATTAATACTTGTGTGATTTGTAAACTTAAATTGAAGTCCCTAGTAAAGCCTCTTCATAATACTAGCTTGTTGGTTAATAAATGATTGTGGTTTCTCTATCATGAACATTGAGATGATATTAACAACAACATCATATCGTTAGGAGAATGATATGATGGACATACTCCTATAGATAAGCGTAGCATAAAGATCAAGTCATTTTAATAGTTCAATTGCTACATGCTTTCTGATACATAGTAACCTAATTCCTTCGACCATGAGATCATGCTTATCACCATCACCGGAAGGATGCTTTGATGACATCAAACACCACACCGTAACTGGGTGGCTATAAAGGTGACATTGAGTGTTCGGAAAGTATTGGTTGAGACACATGGATCAAGAGTGGGATTTGTCCATCCATATGACGGATAGATATACTCTGGGCCCTCTCGGTGGAATGTCATCCAATTAGCTTGCAAGCATGTGACTGGCTCACAAAGGATCACATATCAGGGGAACGAGAAAAGAGTACTTATCAGTAACGAGGTTGAACTAGGTATGCAGAGATACCGACGATCATAACCTCGGATAAGTAAACTATCGTGAGACAAAGGGAAATTGGTATCGTATGTAAGTGGTTCATTTGATCGCAAAGTAATCGTAGAAATATGTTGGAGCCATATGAATTTCCAGATTCCTCTATTGGTTATTGTTTGGAGAAGTGTCTCGATCATGTCTGCATAATTCACGAACCGTAGGGAGACACACTTAAGGATTCAACGTTGTTTGAGTA
This sequence comes from Avena atlantica, assembly GCA_910589765.1. Taxonomy (NCBI): domain Eukaryota; kingdom Viridiplantae; phylum Streptophyta; class Magnoliopsida; order Poales; family Poaceae; genus Avena; species Avena atlantica. The sequence goes on from OU342733.1 coordinate 524,440,986, forward strand.
GTTTTGGAATGATGAGTAAGAGACCGAATGTTGTTCGGAGTCTCGGATGGGATCCGGGATATCATGAGGAGATCCGGCATGGTCCGGAGAATAAGATTCATATAAGGAAAGTCCTGTTTCGGGGTTGGAGAATGGTTCCGGTGTTTTCATCGGGAATGTTCTAGAAGGTTCCGGAATGTCCGGCACTCCGGAGGGGAAGGGTACATGAATGTGTCATATCAAGTTGGAATGATTGCATCATGTACTAGGTGTCATCGCTGAATAAAATAAAGGGTTTAATCAAATCCTAGTTTGAAAAGTCAAACGCCATTTTGAAAAGTCAAACGGCTATTTTGTGAGGTGGAGGGGAAGTAGGAAACCTACTTGGGAAGGAGTTCCGCCCCTCCACCGCCGGCCCACTTGGGAAACCGAGTTGGGGAGGGACTCCCCTCCCCTGGCGCGCCCCCTCCACCTATATAAGGAGGGGCAGGGCTGCCCCTCCAAGTACACAACACCTCCACCCGCAAACCCTAGCCCCGGCGCCGCCACCTCCTGCTGCCCCCGCCGCCTAGGGCAAGCCGCCGCCGCCTAGCTAAACCCTAGCCGCCGACCTTGCTCCTCCTTGGTGCGTCTAAACCCTAGATCGCCGAGGCTCTCTCTCATAGTCCACCATACTCGCTCCGGCTTAAGGCGAAGCCCTACGAGATCTCCCCTCTACTTCCAGTACCACGCTGTTGTGCTGCCGGAATCGCGAGGAGAGTGCTACAACCTCCGCTGCCTGCTGGCACAAGGGAGAGGAAGGTCTTCGTCGAGTACCGAACGTGTGACCGACTGCGGAAGCGCTGCCGGAACGCAGCGCCGGAAGGATCGTCTACGCGACCTTGAGATCGGCAAGAGTACGACTACATCACCCACGAGAATCCGCTCTTGTTAAACACTTTGGAATCTTCGAGGGTGAGTTATTCCATCGACTCGTTGCTACAATCTAGTAGATAGATCTTGGCTTGTTTGTTTGTATGCAGTAGAAATTTTTTGTTTTCCATGCTACGAAACCCTACAAATACAACAGATCCCATGAGTTGGGAACTCCTCCTCCTCTCAAATCAATCTCTCTAGTTGCCTCCACGCGTTGGCACGGCCTAGGGTTGTTCGCGCAAGAGACGACGTGTCTGCAGCACGCCGTTGCGCTGCAGGGATTCCATAGTCGGAGATCTACTTCGTCACTTCTGGCGGGATTGGGGAGACAGAGGTCTCATCGTACACCGTATGTGTACGAAGCCACGAGGTGCAACACTTGGGGCACTTTGGATGTTGTGAGCCCGACTACTGCACGATGATGGAGCAATGGGTGACCTGCGAGGAGCTTCACGGCCTTGAGGTCGGCTATGAGCACAACTACTTCAACCACGTTCTTCTCAGAACGTTAACCGCTTTCGGACTACAAGAGTATGTATCCAAAACCTCCTGGTTGTTACTGCATTACTAATAGATAGATCTTGGGCATTGGGGCGATCCATCATTGGAAATTTTTTGTTTTCTGCACCAGAACCCCAACATTTATGGGAACTAATTCACTTTTATTGCAATTGATTTTCATACCAGAGACTTGTTCAAAACAGGTGAGAACCCATTTTAGATTCCTAGCTAGCTCAATGTCGTTATTAATAAAGAGGATTGTATCATCTGTATATTGCAGGCTGATAACACCTCTAGGGATAAGATTGGTATAGAGACTTTTAATAAGGTGGTAAGCCTCAGCTTTAATTAACATGCGAGTAAACACATCCACTGCTGACTGCATAGTTAAAGAGGACGGGGGACATCGGATCTCCTTTCCGAAGGCCCCTACTAGTGGTGAAGAAATTACCCTCCATCCCATTGGGTTTGATAGCAACTGATCCTCCTCTAGTAGTTTGATGGATCCAGTGGAAAATCTTAGGACCAAAACCTCTAAAGGCAAGGACTTCATCAAGAAAATCAAGGTTGACCCTATCAAAAGCTTTTTCATAATCTAGTTTCAAAGCTGCTCCCTTCTCACTTCCTCAGACAGCTGAATGGAGCACAAAAGTAAGATATAGGATTTCCATATGCAAGCCGTGCAAAGCTGATACCTATTTGGTAACAAAAATAGGTTAATTAAAAAAAGCTTCATAAGAAGACACACTAGCAAAAACATAATCGTTCCCATTAGATCAATACATCTTCGAGAAGCTCCTCGAAATCAATATATGGGAGTGCCTCTATGGCGAGCTCCTCGAAGATGCCTGAGGACGGGATACTAAGACATCTTCGAGAAGCTCCACGGTAGTGGTGTCCCTCTCGCACCATCTTACAGTTTATAACTTCTCTAGCTAGATCAATACTCCCGGGAGCTAACAAATTTCACATATATGGAAGTGCCTCTATGGCGAGCTCCTCGAAGATGTCCGAGGAAGAGATCCTAAGACATCTTCGAGAAGCTCCTCCGACATCCCAACGACAACCGAGACCGTCTTGCGACATCCCAACACTGTAATTTAACGATCTTTGTGTATATACCAAGTTGTATATATATGTATGCATGCTCGTAAGATACATTATACTCACTCCGTCCCAAAATAGATGTCTCCGATTTGCCAAAATTTGGATGAATCTAGACACTATTTAGTATATAGATTCATCCAAATTTTGACAAATCTAAGACATCTATTTTGGGACGGAGGAGTGTCTAGATTCATCCAAATTTTGATAAATCTGAGACATCTATTTTGGGACGGGGGGAGTATTATATATGCATCAATATTTACAGTATGTAGTAGCGTAGAATATGTAAACGAAAACTTGTTTGAAATGAAAACACAAAATGAAAAATAATTGAACACAAAACACAAAATGAAAATGAAAACACAAAATCCTAAAATTCATCTCCTGTCGCGGCAGCTGATTGCCCCAAAACGCTAAAGGTCATCCAGCCTAGCGCACTCCGCGGAGCCACGTGGATGGCCTTTTGTCCAGATTCGTAACACAACGTGACTAACGGAAGGGGGCTCTAGTCCCAATTTGACAGTCCCGGTTGGGCAACCGGGACTAAAGACCGTCCCGAACCAAGATAAGATGCATGTTTTCTACCAGTGATACAACCGAGACTGAGACTAAAGATCGGGATCTCTAGTCCCGATTTGATTGCGTAGTCCCAATTACCGGGACTAGAGACGCTTACAAACAGAACTAGAGATCCTTTTTCTACCGGTGTTAACTATACAAGTAAGATACAGGATTTCCCACGATGTGTTATATGCAAGCCGTGGAATAGATGCATTTTATTTATTCGTTCATACTTTTTCTCCGTTTTAAAATACTTATTTTAGTATATAGATTCGCTTTAAATATGAATGAACCCCATACTAAAATAAGTTTAGATATTTTTGCGTCACAAAACTAAAACATCTTATATTTTAAAGGACTTACATATAGGACACAATACAACACGCACATAGTACAGTACAAAACAAGTACAATAACACGACCACTGATACAGTAGCTAGCAATACATGTCCTGACGAGAGCTAGCTAGGTCGTTCTTATTCTCACCGCGCGCCCATAGTATCAACTCATTCTATTGGATATTTGACGAGCGCGACGACTCGTTCGGCGTCGGTTTTATTCTTGATGCCCAGCACCTCGAGCTCGGGAAACTTGGCGTTGGGGTTTTTGGCCCACTCGAACAGTCTCACCGATATCTTACCCCATTCATTCACCTGCTCCTTCTCGATATGAGTTATCGTCGGGACGGGTTTGGTCACGTCAAAATTTCCATCCACCGTGCCAGTCACGGTGAGGAACCTTAGTCCCTCGCATATCATGATCACTAGCGGCGCTAGCATGCTCTTGGGCAAGGCGTACGGGTCAGGTGGACCTCCGAAGGGCTCCTCCGACATCCCAACGGCTAGAGCTCCCTGCAGCTCTTCCTCCTCCGACATCTTGCCGGTGCCATGTCGCGCCAGCGAATTGACGGACCTGGCCATCTGGTCACGGCCTAGCGTGACGGTGTCGAGCGCCTTCTGGCCGATGAGGTCCTGGTACCGGCCCCCGAAGCCGAGCCACTTGGACTCGGCCTCGATGAGGCGGGTGTCGCCCTCTTTGCCGAGCTCCCACCACACCCCGGCCTGGGTCCGGAAGCCGACGAGGTAGAGGTTGTCGATGCGTATGGCGAGCGTGACGGAGCTGGTCTTGGTCCTTAGGACGACGTGGAAGAGGCTGTCGGGGAGCGTCGGAGCCACCTTCTCCCGCGGCAGCACGGGCTGGACGATGCCGGGGAGCGTGCTGCAGGATTTGATCACGTTATGCCGGACGATGCGGATGAAGTCGCCGAATTTGTTCTTCTCCTCCTCCACGAGGAAGGAGTCGGTGAACGTGACTTTTGGCCATGGCGCCCGCCCCTCCATCGCTTGTACGCCCGCGGGTAGGTAGGCTGGATCACTGCTGGCCGTGGAATGTGAAGAGGAGTGTTGATCGATGCTGAGTGAATTGTGGCACGGAGAAGTGTGTTTATATAGCCCTAGAGCTGGGCACTTTGGTAATTTCGGCCACGGCACGCTCTTCACGTGTAGGAAGGCGCACTGGGCAGGAAGCGACTTATTTCTGCGCGCGTCGAGTAGCCATTGCTGCTGGCGTACGATGGTCCACAACGTGTGGGCGTCACAGGACCACCATGAGGTGGCTCGGCCAACCAAAGTCCTTCTTTTCTTTTTTTTGAATCTACTACTACCGATAAAAAATTTGCTATGCACTAAAAAAATATCTGGATTATCCAATCCGCTCAATTAAATTCGAGATATGAAATGCTATGGCTCTCTACAGCTCTCGACTTATTTTGTTTTTCATAACTTTAGGAAAACTCCAAACGGACGATCCCTAATTCAGACACATAAAGTGTCCGACGGAGGACACGTTGAGTCATGTGTCCGGCAGATCTTATTAGATCTAGTTCATTTTTATGTTAGTTCATTCTTATGTTCGTTGGCGTGAGTTCAGATCAGTCTTTTTCGATTTATGGATGTCATTATTAGTGATGATTGCTACTGTATTGAGCTGATCCTTTGGCCTCAGCACGACGACATCCCGTCCGTCTACTACAACAAGATCTACTATGACAAACTTTGCCCGACTCCGGTGATGGAGGGGCGAGGACGTCGGCGCGACGTCGACTAGTTCTAGTGTTTGTAGTCGTTGCTAGGTAGTTTGTTGACCTATTTGTATTTATTAATTTTAGGTTCTGCTAATGATTATTAATAAATCGGTGGAATTTCACAAAAAATAGTGTCTGGATCTGTCTGTTTGCGGATCGATGATAGGCCGAAGGCCTTTGTCCATTCAAACGGTGTTAATGCATCCAACCGACTGCGAGGCCGTGGTCCACCAGCAAGCGCTCACCACCATCTCCCACCAATCCACGTTCAAGCCCCGTCACTCATCTTCCCACCTTCGTTTGTCGCTCAGGGCAGCCGCGCCTATAAAGTCCGAGTCGGGTGGCCGCGGCTACCGTGCGAAGGCAACCACGGCTTCCATGAACTGCGAAGGTGAAGCGGCCGTGGTGTGGCACTGTCAAGCTAGTCATAGTGGGTAGTAACTTAAAATAGTAACACACACATGTTACTAGTATAAGTTAATGTCTTTATAGTAGTAGCTTAGTATAGTATCTTAGAGTATTATTTTGTAGACTTATTTTGTATTGAAATGTGTGATATGATGATAATATATTATGTTATTCCATTTGTCTCTCTCTTTATTAATTGGTTGATATATCATATTTTTAGTCTAGGTGGCATCTATGTTACCAGCTATGTTACTCTCACTATGAGCAGCCTCGGGCTCTCATAGTGGGTAATAACATATGCTAGTGTCATGCATACATTACTAGCTTATGTTATCACCTTCATAGTAGATAGTAACTAATCTCTAATATTATGCAGAGTCTTATTATTATGTTGTAGACTCATTTTGCATTGTATTGTGTGATGTTATGATAACATAGATAGTTACCACTATCTCGTTATTAAATGGTCTGTCATGTTACTAAAATGTCTAGTTAGCATCACTGTTCAAAAAATCGGCCGAATCAGCGATTAATAGGGCTGATTAATCACTACTAGGTACCTGACCGTCTTCATAGTAGTATCTTAGAGTATTATTTTATAGACTTATTTTGTATTGAAATGTGTGATATGATGATAATATATTATATTATTCCATTTGTCTCTCTCTCTATTAATTGGTTGATATATCATATTGTTAGTCTAGGTGGCATCTATGTTATCAATTATGTTACTCTCATTATGAGCAGCATCGGGCTCTCATAGTGGGTAATAACATATGCTAGTGTCATGCATACATTACTAGCTTATGTTATCACCTTCGTAGTAGATAATAACTAATGTCTAATATCATGCAAAGTCTTATTATTATGTTGTAGACTCATATTGCATTGTATTGTATGATGTTATGATAACATAGCTAGTTATCACTATTCTCTCTTTCGTTATTAAATGGTCTATCATGTCAATAAAATGTCTAGTTAGCATTATAACTGCATGTTACTATCTATGTTGCTCTCACCGTGACTAAATTAGGAGAAACCACATACGTGTGATGAAAAAAAGGTTACTCTAATTTGGGTAACAACATGCTATTCACGTGTAGGAAGCCACGAGAGGGCCTTATCCATTGCTGCTGGCGTACGACTCGCGCGTGGTTCACAACGTGTGGGCGTCATAGGACCACCATGAGGTGGCGACGTTCTTTTCTTTTTTGAAATCTATCCATAAAAATTGCTACTATTATCCAAACCATTCAATTAAATTCGAGTTATGAAATGCTATGATTCCATAGAAGTCTCCACTTATTTCATAATTTTACGGAAACTACAATGGCGGATTGTACTTCACACACTTCAAGTGTTCCAATCTGTCCGCTTTTCGGGTCGACGACAGGCCAGAGGACTTTGTCCATTCAAACGGTGTTAATGCACTCAACCAACCGACTGACCCATTTGTTGGTCACGTGGTCCGTCAGCACTCAGCACGCACTCACCACCGTTTCCTACGAACCCGCCATTTCAATTCCAGTCGCGCCGTCTTTCCACCTCCGTTTTCCCCTACGGCTATCGCGCCTATAAAGTCCGAGCCAGATGGCGGTTACCGAGAAGAAAAGTGGAGGCAACCGCTGCTGCCATGACCTGCCAAGCTGAAGCGGCCGTGGCGAGACACCGTCGGGCCAAGGGAAGCCACAGCCATGTGACGGAGCAAGAATTATGCTAATGCAAGCGACGAGGAGATGAACCTAATCTGAAGCTGCTTATGACCAATGCGTTCATGAACAAAGTAAAAAAATCAACCTCAATATGCTTGTCCTCGCGTGAAAGACTGACTTCAAAGACGGTAATATCATCCCAATGTTATCACACCATAACACCAGATGTTGCACTTGGATAACACCAAGCTCCTGTAACACCAGAGTGACGACGAAACAACCTAGAATAAACGCAAGGGGTAAATACTCAACTACTGTTGAAAATATATTCTATAAATGATATTTAGCACATGTATTTCACCATAGTCGTCTACAAGAATTTAGATCATTAGTCTCAGAAAAGGACTTGTATATACTCATTTATGGTGGAAATTGTATGATCTACCATATACAATTACGGAAACGACTGACATTGATGTACATGGGCGGATGTATATTTCATAAGCCATAGAATTCTATTATGTTTAATGCAATGTTATTGTATCTTTTCATATATAGTTTATATCGATCACAAACATATTGTGCTGGGTACAATGAGAAGAAAATATTTGATATTTATTTACGTTGTCTTCAACTCATTATCGTGTCTTCGTGAAGGGGTACGGGAAAGAAGCTCCCGCAACTCGAGGAACAGGCTACGACGTGAAATCCTACCCGCCACCTCCTTGAATCTACTCCTTGTTTGCAGTCTTCAATTAGAAATCGATGGTCTTTTGTGTTGCCGTGAAAAACGAACCGGTACAGGAGAATAAAGAATAGAGAGAGAGAGAGGAGGCGGACGGTTAAACCCATCTAGGGTTGCTTCCCTTCGTCGACGACGCCATTAGTCCGTTTCGTCTCCGGCGGCCTTAGGCCTTGGAGCCATGGCAGACCACGGTCTCTCGCCGACGGGAGGTATATGAATTTTGTTTAGACTGTTTTCAGTGTCTTATTCAGGATGTTGAGGCGACAACTACGGCCTGAGGTCAGAATAAGGTCCTTCTCGTCCTATCCTCGCTCTGGTGGTGCGTCTAGCATCAACGGATGATGTGTGGAGTAGTGTGTCCGACGAATTCCTTGGGATCCGGTCGTTCTTTGTCTTGGTTGGTGTGGTTGAGGTCGGTCTCTTCCGATCTACGTTTGTCATCTTCGGTGATAGTTGCTGCTCTAGTGCGCTGGTCCTTTGGGGCCTTAGTATGACGACTTCTCGTCAGAGTCTACTACAACAAGCTCTAAGCTTTGCCTGACTCCGGTGATGGAGGGGCGAGAACGGCGGCGCGCCTTCGGCTCGTACTAGTGTTTGTAGTCGTCGCTAAGTGGTCCAATGACATATCTATAATTTTTATTACTTTTAGAACTCTTTGTATTGGTACTGATGATTATTAATAGATCGATGGAATTTCGCAAAAAAAAACTAGAAATCGATGGGTCCCCATCTTCTCTATTTGCGGCTCCAGGGACACGAGGGGGTGGGGCAGCAGACCTACGCTCGAAGCTGTACTAAGGTCTACACGAAGTTAGAGCTTAGTAAACCTGGTGCCAGGATATGGTGGCTATGGTGATGCTGCATATGATAAGAAGAATGAGGTATACTGCTTCCTTGTCCACGCCGTCATCACTGATCTCGCCAATAGCATTAAGGAGGGCTAGGAATCACCAGATCGCTGCTCTCACGGAGTGGTGGGTCTTCTCTGGTGTACGTATGTTCATAGTTTTGGTGTCAAAAGATTCAGATCAATTAAAAAATTTGTGATGACTTCGGCTTCGGGGCACTGGTCCTTGGAGCATCTCCAACTGTAGTGCCCCTAAGCCAAAGTTCGGCGATAAAATGGGCCTTCCAGGGGGTCGCTAACAAGAATTTTTGGTATGGGGCGCCGATTCCTAGCCATGTCCTCGGCTCGTCCACCCAGCTTGCGATTTTGATAGGAAAAGAGTACAAATTCGGTTTATATTCATTACTTCCAGATAAATTCGGCATAAATTCGGCCAAAGGTTCAACCAAAGCTAGCAAATAGTACAACAAAGCCCATAGTTCGGCATGAATTTAAACAAGTTTAGAAACACAAATTACAAGATATCAAATTAAGTGTTGCCTTTGTGGCTCCACATGTGCTCCACCAGACCCTGCTACAATTATTGATGTATATGTGGGTCTCGGATCTCTAGATGCATAGTGACGCGGGCAACCCATGATGCCGGCACCTCGTGATGTGTTGTCTCATCTAGCCCACGCTCCTTTTTTTCTTCGTCTGGCTTCCCCAAGCGACTCCCAACGCTCTGGGTTCGGCTTGGGTTCACTGGCTGAAAGTTCGGCCCTCCGGCGAAAAGTCGGCTTCTAGGGGACGACCGAGATAAAATCACTTCGCCGGCGAAAAAAGGGTTCTGGGAGGCTCTGGAGGCTGGATGGAGATGCTCTTAGGGACACGTGTATGAAGACTTGCCGACTGTTATGAACAACATTAGGGCGGCTCCGGTAGTGGAGCGGCGACGGCGGTGCGTCGGCGGCTCGCTCCGACGACGATCGTAGTTGTTAGGTGGTCCAAAATCTTGATATAATTTTTATTATGTTTGGAGTGTGTACTAGATCTGGATTTTTCTCACAAACAAAATGGAAATTATTGTGCCTTCGGGCTCAACTCTGAGATGAACCCATGCGCAGATGCGCTCCAGTAGCGTCAATGGGCCCAATGGCATCTTAAGCCGAATGTAGAAGATGAGCAAATGAAGCCGACGCCCACCAAAGCCCATGTTATTCAGTTTCCTTAACTGAACGGCGGCCGTCCGTCATCTCCAGTGTCTCCCCGTCTCCGGTTCGAACCCATGGCCGACGGCGAGGGCGGCCGCGGAGGGGGAGGCGGAGAGGGCGGCGGGGGTTCCGAGTGCCTCCCCATGGACGACCTGGTGGAGGCAATGCTGAAAAATAGCCAGGCACTGGCGGAGGCTCTGGCCGCCGACCGCGCGCGCCGGGAGGCGGCCGACAGGATCCAGCGCGAGTCCTGGGAGGCGGCGCTGAAGGAGAAGGACGCCGAGATCGACAGGTTGCGAGCAGAAGTCGCCGAGGCCAACAAGAAGCTGCAGGTGATGCGCCTGGGAAGCTTCAAATCCTCTTTGGGTTTCTCTGAATTAAGTTCTTCCTGACCCTAGCTGGTGTTCTTGTGGAAGGAAGGCGGATGCGAGCAGGAAGGTGAGGTGGGAGGAGGCATACGAGCTGCTTCTCGGTGCTAATCAGAAGCTCGCCGGTGAGGAGCCCTCGTTTCTTGCTGCTCCTGTGAGGATATATCAGATTTCTTAGGGTTTATGCCCTGCTAATTGTCGATTTTGTTGGGTAGCTAGCGAAAATATCTAAGAAGATTAATGTTGGACCAAATATTTATGAGTTTGTTCTGCTACTCAACTGATAATCATTGCCTTCTGCGTTCAACTTAGAACTCAGAGATGCTGACATGGAGGATTCCAGAAATTGTGCAGAAACCCCCAACTCTAAGGTACTTACCGAAAACTAAGCTGTAAAGCTCAAAATATGCAGTCCAGCTTGTGCATCGCATTGATTAACATATTTGTTGTTTCCTGTAGCTGACGGAAGTCGAAAGTTGCACAAAACTCAGTCAAAACACCGTGGATCACACTGCAAGTGACTTCAGAAAATTAAAGCATGATTATGAGACCCTGAGCTCTAAGAAGGACAAGGAAGTTTCTGCATTACTCTGTGAAAATGATTCTCTGCGTAGCCAATTGGATATAATGCAGCGGGACAACGCCGATCTCTTGAAGAACAAGGAACTAGTGGCGGCACAAGCGCTAAAGCTTCAGAAGAGTGTAGATGAGCTTAAGATGTTGGCACAAAAGAAGGACGATGAGATCGCGAGATTGCAAGCAGAAGCTATGGGAGCCAAAAAGGAGCACAACAAGGATATGTCTGCATTACTCTCAGAAAAGGATTCTGTACATGACCAATTGAGTATAATGCAGCGGGACTACACTGAGCTCCTAAAGAGCAAGAAAGTTTTGAGCCAAAAGAAGGATCATGAGATTGTCATATTGCGAGCAGAAGCTGTTGGTGCGAAAAAGAAGGTACAGAAAATGCACTCCTTGGTCAAGGAGAAAGATGATGAAATCCAAAGACTCAAAGGTCAGCACGCTGAGTCTGTTCAGAAGCAGTACAAGGATATCAGTGTGACACATAAAAGGTCCAGGTCTGGTGATCCAGCTGTAACTGTAAGGGACAAACCGGAATACAATGGTACTAGACAAACAGTAGAAGAAGTTTATATTTCTGAAACAAGAACAGTGGAAAACGATGAGCAAGATGAAAGTACTCATAAGCGCAGGCGTGCCTCTTCCATGTCAAATGTAAGAATTTTGTGTTTCCAGTTATATATGGCCAAGTTCACACTGAACCTTGTTTCCTTTGTTTAGTACCCTGTCTTGCTATATGTGTCTAGTCAATGTTCATGCAATGTTGTGTCCAGATGACCAAGTAAACCTGCTTTATTTAATGTTCTTTTAATCCAGATTCAATACTTGCCAATAATGGCCTCAAGCTGTGTGATCATGAGCTGTTCTACTAAAATGCATAGACAAAAAGTCCCGTTTTCCTTTATAACCAAGAATCATATTTTCCTGGTTGAACACTGACACGTTTCTAATCATCCAAATTCTTGAAAGGCTGCATGCAAGAGTTGTCTGCTGTAGAGAGGCTACATATCAGCTCTATAGTGCTTGGTGTGCTCCCACTCTCTAGTTTATTGTTGGCCTTCCGATCTGAATCATAGGGAAAAGATGAAGTGGATAAAATAACCATGCATGTGGTATTGCATTGAGCATTTTTCTTAGGATGCAAAAGAATAAGCCCCAGGTTTACATGGTAGTATGGTACCAAATTTGTAGGGCAAGGTCTCTCATCTTGTCCCAGTACATCTGATCTGAGTTTTGATCTTCAAGATTTTCTCACAGGAGCTTCTGCTTATCTTGATTCTCAGCATTCTCTTTCTTTTGGATAATGTTCGCCATTTTGTTGGTCTCTTATGGGTTTTATTTTTCGTGACCTTTAGCTAACCAATCTATATGCTTACTAGGACGATGAAAAGAGTGGAAGCGATGGGGATGATGATGAGCAGATTGGAAGAGAAGAGGGTGGTGACAAGCAGCCTGGAAGTGATGAGGATGTCGACAAGGAGACTGGAAATGACGAGGATGGTGGTGAGCAGAGTGGAAGTGAAGAGGATGGTGACAAGCAGACTGGAAGTGATGATGATGAGCAGAGTGGAAGTGGTGAGGATGGTGATGGTGATGGTGATGATAATGATGATCAGAGTGGAAGTGATGAGGAAATAACACATTTTCGTTTTCAAAAGCCTCTTAGGAACCCCAAGAGAAAGAGAAGGGCTTGCTTTTTACCATTCTTGTACAAGAATAGACGTAAGCGGTAAATACTCAACTACTGTTGAAAGTTTATTTTTAAAATATTTTTTAGCACATGTATTTCACCATAGTCTACTACAAGAATTGAGACCATTGTCAGCTACTGTCTATTTTAAGTGAACACCTTGTCAAAGCTGACATCTAATTACATGCAGCTTACTGTGACATCCAACACCACACATTCCTTAAGTACATGCAGCATGAAATGACTTAAGCTCATGGAAATATTGCACCCTTATAAGATGTGCATTGGGCATTTGGACTCTTGCAATTTTATTCTTCGTCTATGGTGACAAACAACTCCCAACTGTCTTTCAGCCATTCTACCTTCTTCTAGAGATGTTCTACCTCTCTGTAAGCTGAAATGCTCCAAAAAGTTTTTTCTGTAATAGCAGAGTTGATGACACGAGTGATCAACGTGGCCAAAAGACCACCATGCTTCTGTTGTGGCATTAGGAGCATAGCAGTTGCCATAGCTATAGTTAAGAGTCCAGTCCAATTATTACTGCAGGATTAAATAATTAGGAAAAAATATGTAACGTGAGTTAGTTTAAATGGAGTCCTAATTATGTACTACAGGTTTAGAGTCAGTTTTGGGCACCAGGTCCCCTGGCGTTTGATCCTCCTATAAGAGGATCTGTATCCCGTGTGTTTAGGGCAGGCAATAACAATCAATCTATCTTCTATGTGCTATTCCCTACCCCACTGAATTCTCTTGACCTATTCCTTGCTGTCCCATCTAATCGCCGGCTACAGCACCAAGACGCAGAGGACGAACTCGTCCTCCTGTGATTCATCCCTACTACCTTCGCAGCTCTAAGCAGCCACAACAGCTTCTCTAGCGCTATAAACCTAGTTGCAAAAGTACCGACTCTAATTGACCATATTACAAAAAGAAAAACATGCAGCACAAAATGTTTTCTCGATATTGTGAATACAAAGACAGAACATACTTTAGAACAACCGTTCTTTCTGGGTTTTTGGTTCTGATAATCCCATGCAAGTAGCAGTCAACTTGTTGCATTTTTACAAATAAAAGCTGCCACCAATCTGATCAGATGTCCCTGTGTTCTGATGGTGTTCCCTGTTTGATCCCCTTGTTTGTGAAGAGACGTCATGACATGGTGGTGCTGGCGTGCTCCAGCGCCACTGCGCTCAAAGAAGCTCGAGATCAGCAAAGGCCGGCGTTTTTTCAGGGTCACAGGCGACTGGAAAGAGTACGTCGAGGCCGTGAATGACAGCTTGGTAGACCAACCTGACAAGCACAAGGAGTTTGTTTGGTTCCTGCACAAGGAGGTCGGTGATGCATCAGCAGTAGCATTTACAACAATCTATGGATTCTTTCTGTTACTGAGTTGTGATGTGTTATAGTTGGATCCTTCTAATTTTGCAGAGTTCGTGATGTGGCCAGAATAATGAAGATCATATTAGATGGACAACCCAAGCTCCTCCGTCAGTTTAACCGGTTCTTGCCTAACAATTGTCAGATCTACGTAAAGGAAGAGGAGGAGAAACGGCAGCCCGCGGTGGAGCAGCAGGTCTGATCATCTTTAGCCATTCATAGCTACTGCTTGCTAGGAACAGCTCATCTGATGATTAATTCCTGCCGCTTGTTTCTGTTTTGGTGTTGGTCTTGTGTGTTCTGCAGCGCCAGCGCGGAGTACCCCCACCTCCTGGGCAACTCCCATCAGAGTCACCGTCAGCATCAGCGGCAGCCAGCCTGATCAAGCTCAAGGAGGTGGAACAGCAGCTGAAGTGGGAGGGGGTTAGGCTGTCTTGCTGACTGATGATTCAAAGCTTGTTAACTAGTATAGGAACAACTTATCTAATGATCTCTGCCTCTTGTTGTAAATGGATACTTATGTCACGCGTGTGTCTTCTTTGGTCAAATGCCAGTTGCTGAATGGTTTTACCAATGTTTGATGCTGGTTCAGAACAAGCACTGGTTAATGACAGTAGCAGAACTTCTTCTGGGGCCATTTTCTTCCTGTGTCAATGAATTGTAATTGCGAAAACTTCATTGTGCATGCGGATGTGGACAAGCCGGTGTCACGTTTAAATTCGCAGATGATGGTTTATGTTCGAACTGCATTTCGTGATTGAAATCATTGTATGTACATTATTATCACTAGTGTTGCTACGCGTTACAGAAATCATACTGCACCTTTTTTTTGAAATAAGATCACATAAATTGAGCAACGGGCCGCCTCGTTAAAAACCCTCCAGTCCCTTTACCCTGGTGGGAAAAAGAGTGCGTAAGAAACTTGTTGTCCCTGAGTTTACAATGTGTTCTTACTATCGAGAGTGATCAAGTCCCGAACACAGTCCGGGGCTGAATCACGTAAAACATCGGACATGCCAGATTTTATCTAGCTGGGCTAACACATGAGCAACACCATTGCTCACGTGATCTACCTTAATTATAGAAATGTCATGGTGGATCTTGAGAACCTCTCTCGCCTCCAGAATCAAGGCCTAACATGCGGATTGCTCGTCATCCGATGAAGAAATAGCTTGAACGACGCGTAAACGGTCGGACTTCAGAGTGGTCGGCCACCGTTGTAGACTGATGAGATGGTGAAGGCCTTCAAGGCATGCAACGACCTCAGCTTCTTCCGCACTACCACACGAGGGAAGGCATTTCCATTTGTAGAGGATTGGTCGACCTTGGTGGTCACGGATGATAACACCGATGTCGGCCTTCTTTGAGGTTGAGTCCTACCCCGCATCCACATTAGCTTTGATAACACCAGCAAAAGGAGGTGACCAGGCCGCGTTGCCGCACGCTTCTCCTCCTCTTTCCCTTGTGAAAGACTGTAAATAGTTAACAAGAAAGGGAACGGAGGCGGACGCCGAGGCTTTACCATCCCCATGAATAATATTGTTCCGATGATGCCAATACGCCACAGCAAAAAGATAATTTTCGGTCTTTGATCCTTTGGTGAGTTGCCCAAAAGTGTAAAGATCCACTCATCTCCCTTGTTGAGAAAGGCCGCTTCGCACGGAAGGCTCCAATGAGCTCGCAGCTCCGCCCTGAGAGCACGAGCAAGAGTGTAGGTTATGAGCGCATGGTGGGAGTCCTCTTCAGCCTGCCCGCATATCGTGCAAGTAGAGTCAACTTTGGGAATACGTCTACTAAGATTGAGGAGCACGCCGGGCGAATCCGAGGCCACCCGCCAAGCGAAAACTCGGAGTTTAGGGGGAACATTAGCTTTCCAAATAAGGTCCTAGATTTTCCTTTCACCCGAAGCTTCCGAGCTGGATTGCCCTCTACTCAATTTCTGAAGTGTCGGTTGAATCCCAATGCGATATGCCGACCGAACACTAAAAGCTCCATTGCTCTCTCCGCTCCATGCAACAAAATCATCCACCGCACGACTAGGGAGTTTAATATTAAGGATAGTTGCCGCGTCATGGGGAAAACAACACTCCCAACAGCGGTCTCATTCCATCAACCTGAAAGGCACCCTGGTACCTTGGTCTATCAATTCAGAGACCCACTTCCGCCGAGTGTGCCCCTTCTTACCATCAACCTGAAAGGCACCCTCTCTAGGAAGCCAATTGTCCCTATGGATTTTAACACTAGAACCCGTGCCAATTCTCCAGATTATCCCCCTCTTCAGAAGCTCAAGACCATGGACAATACCCTGCCACGTGCGCGACTGATTTTTGATGAACGCTGTGTCCAGCAGGTTTCCCGAGGGGTAGTACCTCGCCTTGAGTAGACGGGCACAGAGACTATCAGGGACTTTAAGGAGGCGCCAGTCTTGTCGTGCTAGAAGCGTATGATTAAAGACGCGAAGGTCCCTAAACCCTGCGCCGCCATGAGCTTTGGGCCAAGCAACTTTGTCCCAGGATAACCAGTGCATTTTCCGTTTGTTCACCTCGTCACCCCACCAGAAATTGCGAATGATTTGTTCAAGCTCCTCAACAAGCTGGAAATCTGAAGACACCCATTGCATATATTGAGATAGACTGTAGGACTGACTTAATGAGCGTATCCTTCGCCCCCGATGATATGTATTTTTTAGACCAGCTGCGGACGTGCTTTGAGAATTTTCCTTTAGTGGATTTAAACTTTCCTTTATTCATCCTTCCTTTCGGCACCGGCAAACCAAGGTATTTCTCTTTAAAGCAATTTGTATCATACTTTAAAATCTCTTTGATCTCAGCTTGCACCTTAGACGTCCACCTATCCCCATACATGACAGAGCACTTGCCAAGACTAACTAGCTGCCCGGTGCCTTGCTCATAACGATCCAAGATGGATTTAATTACAGTAGCTTGCTCCACCGATCCTTCAAAGAACAGAAGGCTATCGCCCGCGAATAACAGGTGAGAAATACTAGGAGCCCTACGACATATATGAAACTCCCTCAAATATTTTGTCTCTATTTCCTTACGAATAAGACATGATAAACATCAGCAACAAATAAGAAAACATACGGCGAAAGGGGATCACCTTGGCGAATACCACGCGACGGGGAGAAGGAGTCCAACATGTGTCCATTAAAGCGAATCGAGTAGCGTACGATGGTAACACACACCATTACCCACCGAATCCATTGACTATGAAAGCCCAACTTCGCTAAAACTCCTTCGAGAGAACCCCAATCAACACGGTCATAGGCCTTGGCCATGTCCAGCTTATATGCGCAAAAGTTCTTCCGAGCTACAGATCCTGTCTGTATAGAGTAAATGCATTCAAAGGCCATCAGAGCATTATCCGTAATAAGACGACCAGAAATAAATGCGCTCTGAGTTGGTGATATTATGTCCTAGAAAATAGGTCTCAATCTGTTGACCAAACATTTTGAGACCACCTTGAAAATAACATTGCAAAGACTAATCGAGCGGAAATCCTTCAACGCCTCTGGGTCATTCTTTTTAGGAATTAGAATTATTGATGTGTCATTAACCTCATCAGGCATGACATCAGTGGCAAAAAAGCGCTGCACAACCTCATCTCTCATCGGGTCCCAGTTTCGCTGTAGGAAGCGATCCGAGAAACCATCTAGCCCCGGTGCCTTTAACAGTCCAATTTAAAAAAGGACATCGCTTATTTCTTTTTCTGTGAAAGGGGCGCACAACTTCTCATTCATATCGGCATCAACACAATGCTTCATAATGCACTTTTATTTGGTAGACAAGGATGCGATTTGAACTCATTGCTGGTTGCAATGAAATGAACTGGTTTTTTTCTTCGCATTTCTCACTCTTGTGCCCGCATTAACTGGACTACCTGATCCAAACTTGTCTACCATGGAGCTTTTTTTTTTCAACGCAGGCTCCAAGTTATTTTTTTTCTTCTGATCGTCTTCAGGCTCAGTATTTCCGAGAGAATTCACCGGCGGTCTGGTATGTATACGATTCGTGGGCCCAAAGGCATCGTAAGCCCAATTGTCAAGAGCAATTTTTTTGACATGATTGTCAAGAGCAATTGAAGCCACTAAGAGCATCTTAATGGATGCTGTATAATCGGGTACTTGTGGGTTTTAGTGCTTTTGAGCAAAAAACTGATTATATGCGTACTGCGCCAGCGTAACACTCCTCTTTTCCTCTCCCACATACTCCGCGCAACCTCCGACCGCCGCCCACACATCCGCGCGTTTTCGGCCACGCCGCCGCACACTGTCCACGCATCCACGAGATTCGACCGCCGCTCCGCCGTTCCTCGGCCGAAATCTCGCCGCCCGCCGCGACCGCATCGCCGCTGCCCCCACGCGATGATGCCACACCACCACACTCGCAGCTCGACTGGCTTTCGTGGAGCGATACCCGCCGCACTCCTACCTCAACTTCGACGACGTAGACAACCTCGAGCAAGCGTTGTTCGTCGCTAACCTCGACGAAACCCGCATATGCACCGACCGATATGAGGAGGAGAACTCTCAGCAGCACCGCCGAGGCTGACAAGGTGCTCATGCGGCAGTTCACCGAGGCACACGGCGCCCACGTGCATGCGGAGGAGGAGGAGTACTACGCCAAGAAGGAGGCTGAGGCGGCGGAGAAGAAGAAGAAGGCCAAGACCGATGACGCTGGACCCTCGACTGCGGCGGTGAAGGAGTACTCATCGGAGTACTCCATTTTCGACAACGGCGAGGAGTCTGATGATGAGTAGCGGAGTTGCAATGTTGAAATTTGATGTTTGCAACTGAAATGTAGTGTGGACCAGTGTTTAAACTTGTTTAAATCGTGGTATAAATTCGAAGTTTGTGTATGTTTCGGTATGTTTTTATATCATCCATTAAACTCTTAGTGCCCTATTTTACATCATCTAGAAAACCGCGGTTGCTATTTGTGTCCTATATAGCTCAAATTTGTGCTCTATTAAATTTTTAGGACCCCAAGCTTTTACATCATCCATTACTCAAATTTGTTTAAATCGTCGTATAAATTCGAAGTTTGTGTATGTTTTGGTATCAACTATTTGTGCCCTATATAACTCAAATTTGTGCTCTATTAAATTAAATTTTTAGGACCCCAAGCTTTTAGAAAGCCTGCGTTCTTCAGTTTCGTGAACCAAACGGCGGCTTTCAGTTCAGTGAACCAAACCCCCGTCTCTGGTTCGAACCCATGGCCGACGGCCAGGGCGGCGGCGACGGAGGCGGAGAGGGCGGCTGGAACGAGGAAGTGCACGGCGTCTGGCACGGCTGGGAAGGCGGAAAGGGCGGCTGGAGCGCGGAAGAGCGCGGCGCCTGGGGAGGCGAAGAGGGCGGCTGGAGCGCGGAAGAGGGCGGCAGCGACGGAGGCGAAGAGGGCGGCTGGAGCGCGGAAGAGGGCGGCTGGAACGCGGAAGAGGAGGCGATGCGGAGCAAGATCCAGGCGCGTGAGGAGGCGCTCGCCGCCGACCGCGCGCGGCAGGAGGCGGCAGACAGGGCCCAGCGCGGGTCCTTGGAGGCTGCGCGTAGGCTCCAGAGGAGCGTCGAGGAGCTGCGCGCGGCGGCGCGGGAGAAGGACGCCGAGATGGACAGGCTGCGAGCAGAAGCCACCGACGCCAGGAAGAAGCTGCAGGTGAGTCGTTCACGCCCTAGCTGCAATTCCTCGCTTCTTCTATTTGTTCCTGATGCTAGACACTTACTTCTCGCGGAAGGAAGGCGGACGCGAGCAAGATGGGAAGGTGGGAGGCGGCCTACCTGGATCTGCTTCTCGGTGCTAATCAGAAGCTCGTCGGTGAGAAACCCTAGTTTCCTGTTACTAACATTTCACATTTGTGCTGCTTGTGCTGGAAATGCTGCATCTTTTCTTAGCTTTTTTTTCCTTTCTTATCTTTGGGTTCATGCCCTGGCCCTGCCAAGTGCCAGCCACCGAACAGAGGACATGCTATCTATTAAATTAATGTTGCTATGAAATTTCCTTTTGTTTTTGTTATTAAATGAAATACATCAGTTGGAATGAAACAACTGATTTTTCCTTTTCTTTTAGGTTTGTGCCATGCTAAGTGCCGGTCTTTTCTTTGGCATTTGGCGCGGCCATAGCCACCAAGCAGCACACCTCATATCTGTGGATTTACGTTGCTATGATTTTTTTTCTGTTTCTTTCAGTTAATTAAATGAATATAACAGTTAGAATGAAACAACCAATTTTCCCTTTTTTCCCTTTAGGTTTATGCCCTGCTAACTAAGTGCCGATCTTTTTTTGGCATTTGGCGTCGCCGCAGCCACTGAACAGAGCACCTCATAACTTTTGATTTATGTTGTTGCTATGTTTCTTTTCTTTCAGTTAAATGAATATAACTGTTAGAACTAAACAGCTAATATCTGTGCGTTTATCTGTTTATGTTGCTACTGAATTGCCTTCTATCATTAATATAGAACTCAGAGATGCTGACATGGATGACTCCAGAGCTCTTGAAGAAACCCCCAACTCTAAGGTACTTACCAAAACCTAACCTGCATAGCTCAAAACATGCAGTCCAACTTCTGCATCTCAGTGTTTTTATATAACTGTTCTTTTGCATAACCGAAGGAATTGGAAGGTTGCACAAAGCTAAATCAGAACACCGTGGATCACATTGCAAGTGATTTAAGTGCAGAGCTAAGAAAGCTGAAGCATGCTTATGAGACTCTGAGCTCAAAGAAGGACAAGGAAATTTCCGCATTACTCTCAGAAAAGGATTCTGTGAGTAACCAGTTGAGTATAATGCAGCAGGATTACACTAACAAGAAAGCGGAGGCAGCACAAGGTACTGAAGCAGCACTAAAGCTTCAGCAGAGTGTAGATGAGCTTAATGTGTTGGCCCAAAAGAAGGATGATGAGATTGGCAGATTGCAAGCAGATGCTGTGGAAGCGAAAAGGAACTTACAGAAAATGCAATCCTTGGTCAAGGAGAAAGATGATGAGATTGGCAGATTGCAAGCAGATGCTGTGGAAGCGAAAAGGAACTTACAGAAAATGCAATCCTTGGTCAAGGAGAAAGATGATGAGATTGGCAGATTGCAAGCAGATGCTGTGGAAGCGAAGAGGAACTTACAGAAAATGCAATCCTTGGTCAAGGAGAAAGATGATGAGATCGGCAGATTGCAAGCAGATGCTGTGGAAGCGAAAATGAACTTACAGAAAATGCAATCCTTGGTCAAGGAGAAAGTTGATGAAATTCAAAGACTTAAAGGTCAGCACCCTGAGTCTATTCAAAAGTGCAACAAGGATATCAGTGAGGCATGTACAAATTTCAGGTCTGATGATCCAGCTGTAAAGAGCAAATCAAAAAACAGTGATCTTGTGCATATCGTAGAAGATTATATTTCTCAAACAGGAACTATAGGAAAAGATTGGCAAGATGAACCTAGGCAGAAACGTAGGCGTGTCACTTTCATATTAAATGTAAGTTCTGAGTTTCCAATTATATGGCCTGGTTCACGTTGAGCCTTGTTTCCTTTGTTTACTAGACTAGAAGAGACCCCTCGTGTTGCTGCTAGCATTTGTGGCAATCATTGTTATATGATTAAACTCTAGGATATCCGTAGAATCTCATTGGTGAACGTATAGGTGCTAACAGCCTAAATTATACATACAACTACCATATAGGAGTAAACAGTTGAGGAAAGTCCATAGTAACTGTTGGTAAATCATACAAAGAGAGCCACCATGTATCACTGTCAACCACCCTTTAGTTTGGTATTGAGCAAGACTAACCTGGAAGAAATGAAGGGGCGTGAATTAATCATTGTACAAAGCTGTAACATAACAATGGTATGGAACAAGTCATATTAGATCTGAAGGAATTCAAAATAAAATTCCAAACTGTTAGGATATCATATGTTCCTTTCTTGAATATGAGCACCTATGTTGATGACATGTACTGTGGATTCTGTAGAGAACAGACATGAATAATGCATCCATACAGGAAGCTGTTTTGGCAAGGCCAACAATGATAGTATTGAGGCTAAACATCTGAGAAGACTAACAAAGAACAAATAATTTTGACTCAACGAGTAAGGATGGTCAGCTGTATAGTCTATCAGATTACCAAATTAATCGACTCAATGTAAAGACTTTTGGTGCCTTAATCTGCTGGCCTGGCCGCCTGACCATCAATTTACAGTGCGGCAGATCAAGCATGGATGTGCAATCAACTTTGTCAGAACACTGCTAGGGTTACATATTTCTATTCGAGGACGTGCCGAATGTTTGCATATGTAATCAAACAACAAGTTAACACTACTTTTATTGCTGGAACTACTGTGAAACATACCTGTCAAATTCTAGATAGGTTGCATGCATGAATTTTGTGCTGTCGAAAGGCTACATATCAGGTGCTACATCTGATCTGAATTATAGATAGAATAAACTTGTATGTCAGTGTGGCTCACAGGCTACCAAACTTATAGGGCATGCCGGCATGGTCCCTTGTCTTGTTCCAGTACGACCGGCCTGAGTTTTGATTCTAGGGTTTTCTCCTAGGAGCTTGTGCTTATCTGGATGTTCGACATTCTCTTTAAAATTATTCAGACTTTGTATTTTTATAATCTTTGTCATTTTTGTTGGTCTCTTATTGGTTATATTTTTTGTGAGCTCTAAGTCTCTAACTAATATATTTGCTAATTAGGATGATGAGCAAAGTGGAAGTGACAAGGATGATGATGGGCAGAGTAGTCACGATGAGCTTGATGAGGATGAGCAGGGTGGATGTAATGGGGAAACAATGAATAATCCAGTTCAAAAGCCTCTTGGGACCCCTGAGAGAAAGATAGATGCTTGTAACGCTAGGTTCGCCAACGGCAAAGCCACGGTGAAAGCAATGGGTAAGTCCTCAACTTGTGCTGCAAAGTTTATTTTTATAATGGTATGCAGTGCGTGTATTTGGCCATAGTCTGAGTACCAAAAAGACCTTTGTTAGCTATTGCCTGTCAAATAAGTGGTATCAGAACACACGGTGAAACTTGACATCAAATTACAAGCAGTACAACCTAGCATCTAATGCCACACGCGGTCCTCAATACATGCAACTTGAAACAACTTAAGCTCATGTACATTGTGCCCTTAATGTGCATTGGGCTCTTGTAAGTTTAGTCTTTCTTCTTCAGTCATGAACAACTGGACTAGCTCTGCCAGAAGTCAATTTCAAAAAGTACTTTCAAGGTAGAGAGAAAAAGGAAGTCTTAACAGATAGTCTGATCTTTGTGGCAGAAAACAACGTATATATGTTTCCTGAATCCCAGTTGATCATATCTATAGAGAAGATAGTTATGTACCCGGTTACAGAAAAGCATGGTTTTTGTTAAGGCGTCTTAAGGTGACCTAGGGGTGCTCTGACGCCTAGGCGCCTAAGGCGGCCAATTTTGCAAGGCGGAGAAGGGGCACCTGGACGCGTAGGCGACGCCTTTAAAACCATGCAGAAAAGTAAGCAAACAGGCATCACAGAGTGTTTTCTCTTTTGTGATATTATGAATACAAAAAAAGAGAATGCACTTTAGAGCAACTGCTCTTTCTTGGGTTTTGTTTTTGATTTTTTTCATGCAAGCAGCTATCGACTTGTTGCATTTTGACAAATAAAATCGGCTGATCTGAAAAAATGTCCCTATTTTTTGACGGTGTTCATTTTTTTTTCTTGAGAATGATGGTGTTCATTTTTTCATGAGAATGATGGTGTTCCCTGCTTGACCACCTTGTTTGTGAAGAGCAGTCAGGAGCCAGTGGTACTGGTATGACATGGCTCCAGCGCCACTGTGTTCGCAGAAGCTGCAGATTCTCAATGGCCAGCGTTTTGTGACGACTACTGGTAACTGGGCGCGATACGTCAGGGACGTGAAGATCATCTTTGCGGACCAACCTGACAAGCACAAGGAGTTCGTGGAGTTCCTGTGCAATTTCGAGAACTGGAGGTCGGTGATGCATGAGCAATAGCATCTACAACAATCTATATGGGTTCTTTCTAATTTGAGTTCTGAAGAATTAAAGTTGACACCTGCTATTTGCAGAATTGAAGATGTGGCCCGATCCATGGCGGTCCTGTTAGATGGACACCCTGAGCTCATCTGCCGGTTTAACCGGTTCTTGCCTAAGTATTGGCAGATTGAAATTGAGGCGGGGGAGGAGCATCACCCTGACGAGTCAGCGGCAGCAGCAGCCAGCCTGATCAAGCTCAAGGAGGCAGAACAGCAGCCCAATCAGGAGCAGGCTTAGTAATCCTTGCTGACTGATAATTCAAGCTAATTAATTAGTAACAACTCATCTGATGATAACTGCCGCGTGTTGTCTGTGTGGGTCTAACTGTATATTTTGTTAGCCTACTATAGTAGATTATTACTAGCGTTGCTGTCTTGAGGGTCTTGTTTACATTGAACTGGTACATCTGCCTGTTTACATTGAACTGGTACATCTGCCTGTTTACTCGTGTTGTCTTGTTCAGTCGTTGTCTCATCAACTCAGACTACCTGATCTGCACTACCCTGCGCTGGACCTGAATGATATGTTTTAATCTTTCCTTTTTCCTAGACAACCTGATCTAAACTTCCTTGCTGCAGCTGAATATTGTTCCATCTTTTTTTTGGTTATTACTCTTTAGAGGTTAGATATTTCCCTTTTAGCAATATATGTATGTCTTAGATAAATCAGACTAGTATATTGGTTCGCGGGTATGGGCACATGACCCGAATGGTTGTATGGTATCGGTCAAAGCCATTGCCCATGGGGTCAGTAGTGTTCTAAATTTTGTATTTGAGGTTTTTTATTCTGTAAGCTGAACAGGTGCAATGAATTTTTAATGATGCCTGTGTCAAACTATAATTACTTGCATTTATAATTCTCTTAGATTGGTAGAAAACCACTCAAATATGGCAGACCCCCCAGAGACATGTCCATGGGAATGGGTATGTGTTTCATAGTAGTTGAACATGTTATCGATGCTTGATATGTTTGTGTCCCATGGTCTGAATCATGGATGACAAGGGCAACGAGAAGATTAATGAGATCTCAAGATTAATTAGTTCATTCATATATTCCGTGATATGGTAAAGCGAACACATTTATTTATTTATTGAAGATACAACATCAGTAATATCTTAGTGCATAATTGTATTAACTAGTACAACCACCAGGACCCCCATACTGGAATCTATCAGTCATAAATTCACTAACTTTATAGCATCCTGTATCGGTTTCCCTGGAATGAACCTCGTTGGGCTTTGGAGGATGAACACTCCCATCAGCGTTGACATATTGCACGTCTTGGAATGAGGCAGAGCCCGGTCCTGGCCAATTCCCATTGCCCATCAGCGGGCTAGGGTCCCCTAGAAGAGATCTAGTGTATCCGCCCCAAGTTACATAATTTGCATGGTCAGCCAAACCACCAAAAAGAGCTTTTGGCCAATATCCCACGGGCGCCAACTTTTTGCCAACATGGGCAAAATATAACCACCAATTTCCGTCATGTTTACTCTGCAAAACAGTCCAAGTACCTTTGTAATATATGGAAAGAGTTGATTAAAGCATCCCCTTATATTTATTTAAAACTTATCATCATTATGGTGAAACAAGGTAATGAAATAGAATACGTAGGTAACACATAATAAGCAAAACAACTCTAACTTGTGGAATAGGCGAATTTAGAAACATTTTAAGAAAGTTGGCATATCCCACCTTGAATATCTTGATAGATATCTTACTTTTGCCCTCTAGAGTATCTCCTGGAGAAATTGGAGCATACTTAACTCGTACAAATCCATCACATTTCAAGTCAAAGCAACCCGGTGATTTGTAACCAGCCTGGCCATCCCCATGGAACTCATTAGGCATAAAAAATGCAATAGAAAAAAATCCTATTTAAAACCCCACATGAAAAGAAAACCAATATAGCAGTCAAAAAAATCTAACATATATGGGAGAAAAATTATTGTGTTGTTTCAATCTATATCATGGGCAACAATTCTTATGATTAACACGATGATAATTCTAGCTATAAGATGCTTTTTTGATATTGTATAATCTTGTCTTCTTTATTAGGACTCATAGGTTTTGCATCAAATCAAAAGCTATGAGTTAAACCTAGTGACATGAGTGAATATGCTATAAGTCCAATTTCGAAAAAATATGCTATAAGTCCAAAAGAAGAGCATTCTTATTACAATACCGTCCATCCTATAAGGAAATGTGTTTTGTTGTCACCATAGTAAGAAGGTTGAATCTATGGAAAAAAGGAGTACATACATTAGAATTCTCGAGCAATGGGTACTTCAAAATGTACCATAGTTTTGAATCGATGATAACACGCTAACTTACATTCCATCCAACTTGTACAACATTAACAAGAGCAGAATGATCTTTTTGATAATTTTCTACCCATATCACAGCAGATGCTATTTGTCCATCCATGACATTGAGAGACTCGTAAACATCTAAAGTTGCCATGGCACCATACAACAAGGTTGAAGAACATGGTATTGATTGGTAAGCTGCGATCTGGAAAGAAATGTCAACATGATTAGCAGTACCGTACCTTCTAAATGATTTCGAAGAAACATCAAGATATCTATAGGCTATATTTCCCATTGATTTTGGTAAATATATGCCGATATGATACTCATAGTGTAACTACCATAAATGTTCACTTTAAATGCATAAACTATCTAAATTGTAATATGGAAACTCCTCCAAATTTGACCCCATGGTCACTCATAAAGTAGCCACACACCACAAGTATACCAAATTAGATCCTAATAAAGGTCACACCTGTTTGTTGAGGGACATGATGTCAATGAATGCACGAAAGATAACATATTTGTAGATCAAGAAGGCATCTTGAAGCCGATCTTGGATATCATGAAATATTATAACTCAGAGATTTTCATATGCTTTTTGTTAAATGAAGTATGTATGTTCCAACTAGTGCACAATAAGTACCTTTTCATAGTTAGGAACTTATTCAACAAAAACACGAGCAAAGTCGAAGTAGAAAATAAATAACATCGGCTGACATAGTATTGATTATACCATCTAGAAGCATGGACTTACATGTTCGATCATTCCACCCTCTAGTGGTTGAGCCTCAATCGATTGTAATTGCGTGTAACTTTGAGGATGAGGATTGTGACACATTGTTTTACATACTTTACATATGCAGAAGATAAAGAGTATCAAGACGACGTACACAAGTTTCACCATTTCTACGAAGGAAATATGGATGTCTACACTCTTTGAAAGGGGTATATAATGGAACCTAGGTAAACAAATTATATAGTAGATGGAATTGGAAGACATAAATCTATGTAGCATTTATTGTGATCCTTGTTGTGGAAATGAAAATATTCATACTATATATTTGCATGGATTCATTAATGGAAAGATATTGATATCTTGTGCATAAGGACATAATTCATTAACCTCATAAAAATCATTAAGGCATGTATAATGGTAGAGAAGACACGTTTTTCTCTTAGCTATCCACCTTATTTAGAGAAGATAATAGATATAAGATGTAGAAGACAACATTCTCTTATTTCTTTCTCGTCCAACTAAGCAATAATCCTATGTGACAGCTCTAAGGAAAAGCGGATATCACCCCACTATATACATGTCCTATGTTCATCCACATGAGGATGGAAATTATATGGCCATAGTTGAAATTATACACCCATTGTACATGCCCTCATTAGTCACAGTAATTAATGTGCTCAGTCAATGCAATAAACTAATATTATTTGCATCAGTATATTACTCAGTAATCACATGAAAGATATTGTGCTCAGTATATTACTCAGTAACAACAATGTAATGTTGTTTCACTACGTAATAATCACATAATAAATGCTACTAAGGGGTATCAATAGTTGCATTGTACCCATGAATCACGCATCAAGTATTAGATCAAGTTAATCCATGTACCCACACCGACCCATCTGAGAGTTTGTACGAAGTGGTTTCTCATATCAGCGTCCATGAAAAATATACATGTATAGGTAGAAAAAAAATCATAACATGCATTAAGTACTATTAATTATTTTTTGTTTTGATGGATTATAAATATTAATTATTGTAACAAAATAATCCTAAACTATTGTAACCAACTGGTATCATATATTCTTCTTTTCTCTTCTCCCCATCTCCCTCCCTAGCTAGGATGAAAATGGAGCGGAAAAATTTCGACTTTTCCACATAAAAACGGAAATATAAACAAAATACTGATTTGGAAACAGAATATTGCGGAACGGAACTGGGAACAGTTTTTTTTTGGCGAAATCAGAAACAGAACAACGCTTTCTGGCAAAACTGGCATGGAAACAAAATTTCCGTTTCAGACTAATACATCATGGCCAATCTAGTAGGCTTAATATATGACATTTTCAAGCTGAACTGCCTATGGAGCAAATCCGCTACACCCCATCATACCGAGCAACCATGTTAGGGTTATGGAACAAATTTTTTTTGGTATGCTTGAGTTTTTATGCATGATTCAAGGGGTCTCTTGGTTCCAGCAATCATCCTCTTTTCGTCTGTGTCCGTACCGTATTCCGCTCAATATATGTCCCTGACAATATTTTCTTTCATATTTTTTTGGGCCTTCTGGAAAAAATATAAAAACAACTATGGCACCTGTCCGGTTTTGCTACATTTTCATCCCTAGTCCTAGCTTTTCCTGCCACTGACGCCTCCCTTTCACTCTCTTTCCCTCGTCCCATGAAAGGAACATCTCACCAGCTTTCCCTTTGCACCGGCGAGCCGCCGTTGCCGACACATCATGAAAGGATCATCCTCACTCTCTTCCGGGAGTATTCGTCGTTGCCTTTCTTTTCTATTTTCGCTTGCATATGTCTGATGTCTCTTTCTGATGTTCCGTGTACTACTATATGCTGCTGGAGCTTTAAGTTTAACTTCCGATTTAAAGCTCTTACGGAACTTCGACAATTGAAGTTGTTGATGTCCCGAAATAACTTCAACAAAACTGGAAGTGTGAAAACTAAGTAGCAGTGTCCGAATGGAGCCAAGCTTAGCATTGGGTATGGACAACGAGAATTAATCGTTGTAAAGCAACTAATTAACTAGCAAATGCAATTGATCTGAAATGCTTGGCACAATCAACTGTCCATCTAGCTAAAAAATAAGTCCGCAAAAGTGAGCTCTTCTTTTCTGGAAATTTCCAAGATCCTATATTGGGCAGCACACTATACGTTTTCTGCTACAAAAATGTTTTTAAGCTCGATGAATATTTCCTGTTACCTCCTATTCCTACATGTTCTAAACAACCAGACTATCCTATATCCTCAAAGTCGTGGAGAGAGTGTGTTCACTGTAGGGGAGACGGTTACTATTATATAGTCGCAAAAGGAAGAAACCGGTATGTGTGTCCTTGATCTTGCTTGTTATGAATGGGCGAGGATTGTTGGTTGGTCCATTTGATGCTGGTATTTGATGTCCAAATTAAATTATTGTTATTTAAATCAATGTGCGAGTGGAGGCAAAAGGGGCTGCATATGTTATCTAAAAAACCCAAATGACAATATAGTCATTGCAAGGTTAATTTAACATGCCAATATTACCATATATTTTGAAATATTTATCCAAGGAAATATACAATGACAAGATATTTCTTATTACCTCAATATTACACGCTATCAAGGCGTCCATAGTGTGTAGCTAAATGTAGTTCCAAATTATCTTTTTGGCTTTTGGAACTAATTCTATACATTATGAGGGTAGTTCTAAAAGCTATAAAATATGGAACCGGAGTACCCTCTTGCTTCAATGCCAAATTGAGATGGTGAATAAAATTAAGATTTTTTGCATGTACTCCCTCCGTTTTTATTTACTTCGCGTTCTGAGATTAGTCAAAGTCAAACCTTTTGAAGTTTGACCAAGAATATAGCAAAAATTATTAATAACTATAATATCAAATGTATATAATATGAAAATATACTTTATGATAATTCTCATACTATAAATTTTATATTATAAATGTTAATATTTTTGTCTAAATAATTGGTCAAACTTTACAAAATTTGACCTTGACTAAACCCAGAACGCGAAGTATTTGTGAACGGAGGGAGTAACATGTCAACGTGGAGGGTGAGGATATGAGGTAGTAAAGGAGAGAAAGAATGTAATAGTATTTTAGCTATTTTTATCTTGGAATGGGTCCCACCTAATAGGTATTTGGCAACCACTACGATTATAGAAAATTTAGCAATTTGGCATCCATGCCAGATGCTTTCACTATGACAGATTTGGTAAGCCACACGCTGTGGCTGCCCTCAGTAGACACCAAACATCATGCTCTAAACTGCATGTGGCAAAAGTACAAGGAACCGAGTATAAAGACTCATGCTGCTCCTAAATAGTGCGACGAACTATAAACCGTTTTCACCATCGTCTTTCTTTTTATGGGACTTTCAAAACATGATTTCATATGGACATATTCTGGTGAACATTTTCTAGAAACTACTTCTAGGACTTGTTTTAAATCCAAGCAATGGCCAACTTATCGGTTTTAAGAGAGAAAACCATGCTTCTTTTCATGAGACCTTCAAAGCAACATCTTCTATGGATATATTTTGACGAATATTCTATAAAAGTAAATTCTAGGACAAAAAGATAGCGTGCTTTTCTCTCATGGACATATTTTTGTGAGAGGAACTCATGTTTTTACCGCAAACTTGCCTTTTGGAATACATGCACATGTACGAAACATTAGAAACTTGTTCACCACACAAACAATTCATTGCAATTGTTGAACTTATTATTTCGTGGAAAGCATTTTTACTAATTTTCTTTTTATAAGACAAAGTTGTTTTTTCAAAAATATTTGTCAGACTATGCCGAAGGTAGCTTTTCATTAGATGATGTTGCCTTTTCCGAACATACTAGTCTGTGTGGCATCTAAATTGCGAAGAAGGTTTTAAGTACTCGCTCCAATCTATAATAAGTATTGCTGGTTTAGTATAACTTTGTACTAAATCGTCGACACTTATTATGGATCGGAGGGAATACTTTTTTTCGTGTACCATTTGAATGCTATGAAAAATAACCGTATACACTAAATCAAACAATTTAAAATGTTGGGTCTAGTCCCACATAGGTTGCGGGAGGAGACCATAGCGACTTACAACGATGAGGGTGTCCCCTCCTAACAGGCTAGTCTTTTGGGGAAGAAGGCCCAAAACTTGTTCTAAGTCTTTGTTGATCTCCGGTTGAGCTAGGTTGCTGCAAGACGCTCGTGCAGCGAGCCCATGACGCATGTGGGTTAAAACACTGGTTAAGTGGATCTGGAATTGCGCGAGAACAAACCTCACATAAAAACATACGAGTCCATTCTAGAAAAAATACATGTTCGTATAGAAAGAAAGTGTCATTTACAAGTAAAACAACATTGAAAACAATTCTGATTTGGAGCTCGATTTGAAGGTTGTGTTTTTTTTTTAAAAAAAATTTGTTGACTAGATTTGCATGACCCTGTGCGATGAAAATGATGACGAAAAAGGGCACTAGCGCCCACAAGTCACTTCAATTATTTCAAGAATATACCTTGGGAGATGTGTTTTATTTTGTAGAAGAAAAGTCGAAACGACTGGTGCAATGCCAACCATGGCTACCACGTATAAACGCACACCACCAAGCTTACAACACAACCCGCAACAACTGAACAAGGAAGGCCCGCCTTGCAATGTCATCGCCATGAATGACGAGGAGACGAAACACCAAACTCCCGAAAAGCATCACGACCGGTGAAGGAACTCCGGTAGGATGACTCCGAATCCAAGTTGGCATAGATCAACACACCACCTGCCCTTGAGCACCTAAGAGTCTGGCGAGTGACGCTCAAGAAGCCCGTCAGCGGTGTACATTGCACCCTCGAAGCTCACGTTGTTAACAGACCCTCTTCTTTATCATTCTATTGCGTGTGGAGGAACTTCCAGTATGAAAACTCCCAGAAAACATACCTTGTTTTCCATACCTTCAGCATCGGCTTATCTTGTTGCCTCTTTCGTTTTTTTCCTGGCTTAGGGCGCTCTTTCTTGTTTTTATCAATTCATCGATTTATGCGCTACTCCTCTGCTCTGGGATACCTCGGATCTCGGATTTCCCATCGAATAGATCTCCACATTTTCTCCATGCATCATCATTGCCAAGCCACCTCCGGTGCCCCATGAACACGGTTTTCAAAGACCATGGATTTTTATCTAGTTGGAGATAGGTTGTGTTATCCATGCACCTAACGCATGCGGAGAATCCTAACTTGCCCCGAGAAATATCCGCAACCGGGATAGTCTTGCACCGTAGTGACCAACGCGGCTCTCATAGTAAAATAATCTTGTGCGGCAGCATCGTATGTATTGGCTCCGGATTCCCATAACATGGCTAGCTCCTCTTTCAACAGCCTCAAAAAAAGATACTGATTTATGTCGGTACCAGGTTGTTTCAGCCCTTGAATTAGCTACTCATTTGTATGTACTTCTTCATGCACAATCAGGAAGGGAGGTTGTACATCCATATAAACACGGGCCAAGTGTTGTGCGTGCTGCTATGGCTACTGAACGTATTAAGTCCATTGGTGCTCACACCTAGCCTATTATTCCTTGAATTTCCACCGAATACTGGGAATTCGAGGTCTAATGCTTTACACTGGCTAGCATCTGAAGGGTGCGTTAGCATCTCGTCCTTTTCATGCTCATCGTCATCTTCTGGCTTCTTTATTTCTGTATGCCAGTACATGAGATTTGCTCCTTTAGGTTCTGCAAAGTAGAGCTGTAGACGAGGAGTGATAGGAATGTACCATACCACTTTTCGAGAAGCTTTCTTTCCTTTATTGTATCGAATGACGCTGCACACCAGACATGTGATTTTCTCCGCATCCTCGCCCCGATAAATAATGCAATCGTTGATGGAGACGTGGTATCTAACGCTTGGTAGATCGAGAGGACACATGATTTTCTTGGCCTCCTCGATACTAGTTGGGCACGTGTTCCCCTCCGGGAGACGATCATGCTAGAATGTCATCATATCATCGAAGCTTGCGTCGGTCCATTTGTTTTTTGCCTTCATCTCCATGTCCTTGAGCGTTACATTCAACCGGTCTTGCATCCTTCATACAATGGAGTAATCGCATCTTTCTCAAGTTGCGCAAGCTTGACTTTATCTCTAGCAGCAACTCTGACGTTACTCGTCTTCTTGAGAAGCAGTTCTTAAACATAAGGGTCCCCCACCTAGCCTGACGTTGTTGCATCGTCTGCTCCGGCATCTAGATCATCCTAGTCTGCTTTCACACCTTCACCATCTCCGGTAGACTCTTCATCATCTCACCCATTATCACCGTGATAATCCTGTTTCCCGCCTTCCTCATTTCTCAGCGCCCCATTGACGTCCTCATCGTCTTCATCACTTATCCATCGAGTGTAGCCATCCATGAAACCATGATGGAGCAGGTGCGCCTGCAGATGCTCGGAATTTGGATCGATCCACCATTTGAGTTTGCATCTTTTGCACAGACATCTTATCTCCGTCATATTATTTCGTATCATGTCGGCAGTCGCGCATTTTAAAAATCTAGCCACAATGTCTTCGCTCATTATGAGGACCATGGTTGCCTGCACAGTACACAATAAAATTAGAAGTTTAGAACCACACAACCAATGCATGCATGCAATGGTCGATAGAAAATTTTGGAATAACTTATCCTAAATTAAGACCTTTGCGAAATGCCAAAGTTTTTCCAAAATGGAAATGAATCAAAATTTTGGAAAACAATGGAAACTCGTTCACACACAAACACATGAGAGCATGCTCCAAACACATGAGCATCGATCCTCCATACACATGTACACATCTTCTTACATGGACAACTTACCAAAATGAGAGACCGAGAAGATGGAAGGAGATGTGAGAGACCGAGAATATAGAAGGTGAGATTTCCTCTCTTATGTATGTCAGCATCCAAGTTAAGTTTTACAAGCTACAAATGGTGAAAGAGTGGAACATTA
Source organism: Avena atlantica (assembly GCA_910589765.1). Taxonomy (NCBI): domain Eukaryota; kingdom Viridiplantae; phylum Streptophyta; class Magnoliopsida; order Poales; family Poaceae; genus Avena; species Avena atlantica. The sequence goes on from OU342733.1 coordinate 524,475,059, forward strand.
AGGTGGGGAGGAGGAGGAGGGCGACCAGATCCAAGAAGGAAGAAGGAGGGGAAAGTGAAGTGGGAGGTGGTTGAAGGAAATATGCCCTAGAGGAAATCATAGAGATGATTATATTTCATATGTATCCATGAGTTATTGTAATGTTCCTTGAATATCCATATCAGGCAACTTGTATTGATTGCTAATTATGTGAATTGTTTGTGAAACTATTTACTTGTATGGTTATTTAATAGTTGTCCCTAGTCGGAGTTCATGAGAGGACACACGTGAATATTAGACTAGCACATCGATTGGTTGATGACTATATTTCACAAGTCATAGACATGGAGATGTCAAACCAATGATGTGGACACATGTTATGAACATGGGGTTGGACTGACCCAACTTGAGACTGGCAATTAGTTGTAGCTCTCTCTCTACACATCGTGTACGTGTTGTCCTTTGACCTGAGATTGTCGTATGTACTTGAGATATGGATCGACCTACTTTGGGGCTATCAAACGCTACTCCGTAACTGGGTGGTTATAAAGGTAGCTTTCGGGTTTGTCCTGAAGCATGCTGCAAGGCATGGTCAATCAAGATGGGATTTTCCCCTCTCTACTTGAGAGAGATATCTCTGGGCCCCTCGAGTGATCGGATCCAGAAATGCATGGCCGTGCTACATAAGGTTAAGAGTTAACCTAGTAAAGGGATTCTGAATCGCAGTATCGAGAAAGGGAGGTCAGCTTGAAGCTAGACCAAATATCGTGAGGCAAAGGGAAATACATGTACTAAACCTTGTGATAGTTCGTCCGATATGATCTTTGTATGCGTTTAGGAGTTGGCACGTCTTTCTAGAGGCCACTACCAACTATTGACAGAATAAGTGTATTCGTGTCATGTCTATACGTATATGAACCTATAGGGTCACACACTTAAGGGGCTGTAAGCCTAATGCGGATTGGATCCGAATTAGACCAGGCTTAGACTACTAATGGGCTGTTAATGTAGAAGCCCACTAGGAACGCCTATATAAGAGAGGATGGTATGTGCTGACCAGGGTTAGACCTTAGACCATTCCACCCAGCCGCCACTCCTCACGCCTATGTTGCACGCGCGGACCTAGCAGTCCGACGTCTGACGCTTCCATCCCGCACGTGTGGATACCTCGGAGGTGCTGCGTCTGTGGTACTTGGACGATCCGCGCAAGGGGAGCTTCTCGTGGGACGAGAACAAGGAGGGGACGTGGAACGTCTGCACTGCCTCGACGCGCTTCATCGATTCCACAACTGCGCGTCTAGTGGTAATCCCGTGATCTATGACAACAGTAATCCTGATATACGCGGTAGAATTTTTTTGATTTGCGCTAGTGTAGCCTACCCGTATCCCTTGAGTGGTAGTGGATAGCCATGTGAAAAAAGTGGATGCCAAAAAGTTGGTGCCAGCACGTCCGGCGCACATGTCTAAAGTATGACACAAGCATGAACCTTAGTAGTGGCGCCCATGCCAACAGTGCGCCACGGTACTGTTTGCCCATCTCCACAACAGACGGCACCAAAGTTACAGTAGCGCACTGGGCATATGTGCGCTACGACTACCTCTCACACCCGTAAGGCTCCGGGTCTAGGTGCGCTATGGCTAAGTGGTCTGCCTCCACCCGTGCCCTGGCCCACACGTAATGGTGGAGAACCTACGGCATGTGCATCACAGATACACGATTTTATCCGTAGGGCACTTCAAAGCCGTGAACCACGGATATTTCCTATGGGGTACTACCAACCATGTGCGCCACGGCTGTCTGGATTACCTTAGTTGTTTTCCTAGTAGTGGTGGCCGCTGATTTTAGGAGATGGTGTTTGGGGTCCATGGAGACTGTGACCTCTACAGAAGATTCCAAGCTCAGGCCTCGGGCCAAGACTATCCCCAGCCATGAGATTGACCCTGCTGTGCTCGAGCTGCTTGATAGCTCGAGGTCCTTATTACACCTTGAGTGGACGATGATCCTCCTTATCTCGGCATGGCGGTTCACACCACAACTTCCTCAAGTGGCGATGTCTCCTGTGGAGGCGACGGCGGCTGTGTCTAGACGTCAACGACCGTCGACAGAGAACATGAACTCGACCCGTGTTTTCATGTGTTTTCTTGGGGTACAATCTGTAAAAGCCAAGGGCTTTGACATAATTTATTTTTTGGGTCCTTTCTATAAATGCACGGGCGGAGCTCAGTTGGCCCAACCGGGTGCACAGGACACAGGGTCCAAAAGAAAATTTTCTATATAGCAGCTAGTTTTCTCCATGTGTGCACCCCTGAGCCCAAGACGTGTGCACCCTGCTGGCTTGCAGCCCACCAACGTGAAGCCAAAATGACTAAACCAGTAAACTACATCTGAGACTAGAAAACTCCAGGAGTCGCGACCAGGCAGCCAAAGCGGCAGCGGTGCCGCATATTCCCCTTCATCCCCGCCCTGAAGAACTCGACCGTCCCAGCCCCACACTCCCAGCGCAGGCGACTGCCAAATCGGATGCCTTGACGCACGCCTCGCCACCTCCGCAGCTTGCCGCGACGATTCAGCACGCTGGAAACTGATCCCCATATCTTTTGTCTGCAATTTCGTCCTTGCCTCCTCCAATTGGCCAATCCCTAAATCCAATTTTGAAGCGGCCAAGTCTGAAGTAATAAGTCCCCAACGAGCGGCAAGATCAAAGCAAATAACAGGAGGTATTCTCAGCAATTTAGATTTACTTGTGTAAATCTATAAGTGTGTTAGTTTTTTCAGATCGTGTCACAGATCACAAATTCTAATTTAGTTAGGTATATGGACTTTCTTGAAGGCAATCTCTAATGTATCATTGTATCATTATTTATAAAATTGCAGAGAAGATACAATACACAAGTTCATCATGGACCGCTTTGTAGTGAAGAGGAAAGGTCCAGACCCAACAAATATGAACTGGGAAGAGGAGATTCAGTTCGATCCTGGCAAAAGAAAAGGCATAGAGCAGTACCGTCCTAATCAAAAAGATTTGGTAAGAAGAAAATATTTGGATAATGGGCCTTGCCAACCCCGCACTTGTGATTTTCCACTTAGACTGATTGCAGATAAGAATAGAAGGTTTAATTCGGCATGGTTTGACAAGTATGGGAGTTGGATTGAGTATAGCGAGTCCAAGGATAGAGCATACTGCTTTTGTTGCTTCTTGTTTAGGGGACGCAATAGTAAAGGGGCTGGTTATGATGCATTTGTTGCTAAAGGTTGGAATAGTTGGAACAAATCTGACGGACTAAAGGATCATGTTGGTGGTGTTGGCGGTGTTCACAACCAGGCAATGAAAGATTGTGAGGCTCTATTAAAACAAGAACTACACATTGATGTAGCTATGCAAAGATCAAGTGATGCTGCCAAGCTTGCTTATTATACTCGTCTAAATGGCTCAGTTGATGTTACTAGATTATTGCTGAAACAAGGTTTGGCATTTCGTGGTCATGATGAGTCGAAGACTTCTTTAAACAAAGGTAATTTTTTAGAGACCCATGATTTTTTAGCAGAGCATGATTTGGAATTACGCAAGGCCGTGAGTATTGATGGTGCAAGCAAATCTATTATGCTTTGTCCTGATGTACAGAAAGATATTGCTAGTTGTTTTGCAAAGGAAATATTGCAGTCTATTCTTCAAGAAATTGGACATGGTGTGTTTTGCTTGCTTGTTGATGAGTCTAGAGATGTCTCATGTAAAGAACAAATGGCAGTGGTGCTGCGCTATGTCGACAGTTCTGGAATAGTGAAGGAAAGTCTTGTTGGTCTTATTCATGTCAAAGAAACAACTTCTTCGTATCTCAAGTCTTCCATTGATTCTCTGTTTGCAACATATAAGTTGAGCTACAAACAAGTTAGAGGTCAAGGTTATGATGGTGCTAGTAACATGCGAGGTGAATTTAATGGCTTGAAATCATTGATCTTGAGAGAGAGTAGCACAGCTTACTATGTCCACTGCTTTGCTCACCAGCTTCAGCTGGTTGTTGTGGCTGTAGTAAGGAACCACCGAGGCGTTAGTAATTTCTTTGGAATGATTTCTAGCTTGTTGAATGTGGTGGGTGGATCTGCTAAGCGGAGGGACATGATCCGCGATATTAATCTTGAAGAAGTGAGTAAGGCCTTAGGTTGTGGGCAACTTGAAACTGACAAAGGACTAAACCAAGAGCAATGCCTTCAAAGGCCAGGGGACACTCGTTGGAGCTCTCATTATAAAACACTTAAAAGCTTGGTCGACTTGTTCCCAACAATTGTCAAAGTGCTAAAATTTGTTGAAGAGGAGGACAGTGATAGAACAAACAGAGATCAAGCATTGGGTCTTTTGGTGTACTTTCAGTCATTCGATTTTGTGTTTTATTTGCAGCTCATGGTGACTATTTTGATAGTAACAAACATCTTGTCACAAGCACTTCAATGCAAGGATCAAGATATAGTGAATGCTATGAAGTGTGTGAAATCAACTAGAAGTCACTTGGTTGAGCTTAGAGGATACGGATGGGAACCTCTCCTTCATGAAGTGTTTACCTTTTGTGATAAACATGATCTTGACAAGTTGGAATTGGAAGAAGACTATATTAACCCAAAGAACAAAAGAAAAAGAACTGGAATTACCAACAACCACCATTTTCAAGTGGATTGTTTCAATGATGTTCTTGATTGGCTAGTTCAAGAGCTTGACGGTCGCTTCAACGAGACAACATCCGACTTGCTTGTATGGTCCACATCTTTTAGTCCAAGAGACTCATTCCATGATTTTAATTCGGAGAATTTGATGAGTTTGGCCAAACTTTACCCCAAAGACTTTGATTCCGGAGAACTAAGGGATCTTAGTCATCATCTTTGTCTCTATATTGCAGATGTGCAATTAGATGAGAGATTCTCCAATGTACAAACAATTGTTGAGTTGTCTCGGATATTGGTTGAAACAAGAAAACATTTATGTTATCCTTTGGTTTACCGGCTATTGAAACTGGTACTAGTATTGCCCGTTGCCACTGCCACAGTTGAGAGATGCTTTTCGGCAATGAAGATTGTGAAAACATATTTACGCAATCGCCTCAATGACGAAAGTTTGAGTGATAACCTTATTTGCTATGTGGAGAAGGAAGAAATGAAGAAAGTGACTAATGACCCGGTGATTGACCGCTTCATGAAATTGAGAAGCCGTAAATTCTAAAAGGTAATGGTAACTAGTCCACTTAAATAATTTCATCTCTTCATTGTACTATTTTGTGTTCTTATTGAAATTTCTCCATATTCATTATGTTTTATAGGTTGCCTATTGGGAAAGATGGATTAGAAAGATCACAAATGGTGTTTTTGTTAACGAAACCAAGTTGTGCGGAGCAACATATTTTGTTATTCAATGTCATCTTTATTAGTATTGTCAAAATCAATGAATTCTTCATATTTACTACTATTTTGTCTGCCAATTCTCGGTTAGTACCCCATTATCTTGACTCTATTTTTAAGGAAAATTATATGTGCTCAAAACTGATACGTACTTCATAATTTAGTGTATTGTTTCTTAAAATTTTGTGTACATTGTCAAGCATGGTAAAGCTGTGCACCCTGGACCAGTTTGCTGTAACTCCGCCACTGTATAAATGTACTACCACCGCTGAATGAATGCGTTGTCTAGGCCCTTCTAGGCCTTTTCCATTAAAAAACATAGCAACACGCCTCTTCACAGTTCACATAAGTAATCCAACCATGGTCGGCATTAATTAGCACAAGAGAAGGAGCGGATGGCAGGGCCAACACCAGCGTTCACTGACTCCTTCCTCGTAGAGGAGAACACATACGACGAACATGATCAATTTAATGGGCTGCAGCGGCTGGCGCCCTGGCATCGTCCAGCCTGTGATGTCGTAGGAGCAGGCGGTCCTTAGCCACTGGTTCTACATCCTCCTCCGCAGTACCAAGACCAACTCTAGCTCCATTTCCCTCACCATGCACATGTCACACCCAAGGCTCGGGCTGTCGATGTCCTTACGAAACAGGCCGACGACGTCCCATACGCCGTGGCCAATAGCAAGTTGGTGAAGCTGGTACCATGGTATTCGAGGGGCTGTGACTCCTCACCATGTCTCGCTAGGTGGCCAGAAGTTTAACATGGTGAACACGACGATAACGGACATATAGGGGAAGCACATGAACAAATGGGATAGGATATGTGTCGCTATATTTAAAGCGGGCTAGTGATCCCGTGCTAAGTTCCCCAATCTGGAAAATGTGGGGGCCACGGATATACGCCAGTTCATACCGATCACAGTAATAAATGTGGTCCAGAGGATCTTTTCTAAGGTATGTGTGCGCAGGTTTGCTCCGATTATGGAAAGGCTGATGCATCCATACCAGTTTGCCTTCTTTAAAGGGAGATTTATCCATGATGGGATCTTGGCGCTTCATGAGATTATCCATGAAGTGAAGGTTAGATGGGCGTCTTCCTGAAATTGGATTTCCAGAAGGCATATGATAGGCTAGATTGGGCCTTTATGGGCCAGGTTCTCTAGCGCCGAGGGCTTGATGATCGTGTGATGGGGTGGATCATGCAGATTGTCACGAGCGGGAGCACGGCTATAAACATAAATGGAGAGGTGGGCCCTTTTTTCAAACCCTCTTGTGGGGTTCGACAAGGGGATCTGATTTCTCCCATCTTGTTCAATGCCACGGTGGACGCCCTTGCGGAAATCTTGGAAAAAGCCAAGACTTCTGGCCACATCACCGGGGTAGTGGGACATCTCATCCCTGGAGAGGGGGGGGGGGGGGGGAGGGGGGTAACTCACCTCCAATATGTCGATGACACTATGATCAGGATAGAGGGGTCTGAACAGGATATCATTAACCTGAAATTCCTACTCCTCTGTTTTGAGGCCATGTCGGGCCCCAAGATCAACTTTTATAAGAGTGAAGTCATGGTGCTAGGCTACTCTGAAGAAGACCAGCAGAGGATCGCGGATAACCTGAATTGTCGGTTGGCGGTATTTCCCCTTAACTACCTTGGTATGCCAGTTAGGGACACCAGGATCCTTATTAAGGACTTGGAGCCTCTCATGGCTCGGGTTAAGGCGAAATCCGAGCCCTGGCAGGGGCGCTTTACCTCCAAAGGGAGTAAGACCATCCTTATCGACTCCTGCCTCTCTAGCCTCCCCATGTATATGATGGGGTTGTATCTTCTCCAGGGTCCATGCGAACTTCGATAAGGAGCTCTCCCGGTTCTTCTGGATGGCCAATGATGGTCACCAGAAATACCATATGGTAAAATGTGCCGACATTTGCGCCCCCAAAGACCTTGGGGGCATAGGTATCATCTCTTCTCGCCACATGAACGTGGCGCTGATGCTCAGATGGGTGTGGAGGATTCTAAAAGATGATGGCGGCCTGTGGTTACATCTGATAAAAGCTAAGTACCTCCAGGGACGGCCACTTCTAGCTTGTGAACACCAGGAGGGATCTCAGTTTTGGAGATCTACCCAGGATATCAATCCGGAAATACGAAAAGGATTGTCCATTTCCATAGGCGATGGGAGAGGCTCCCTATTTTGGCTGGACCCTTGGTGTGGTAATCGACCTCTCCTCATGAGGCCCCTGAGTTGTTCGCAATCTGCACGGAGCCTTTGCTCCTAGTGGCCGAGGCATGTCAGGGTGGGACATGGCAGATCGCGTTCCGACGGAACCTTGGGGAGGCAGAACGGGCTACCTGGGAAGAGATACGGGACAACCTCCCGTTGTCCCTAGATCTGTCCCCGGACAATGTATCTTGGCGGCTAACCCCCTCGGGGACCTTTACGGTGGGGTCGATGTACAAGGCCCTTTTTAGTGGGCCCTCACTCGCTTGGACCTCCCCGCTCTGGAAGGCCCCTCTGCCTCTAAAAATTAAATTTTTTGTCTGGCAACTGCTTCGTGATCGGTTACCTTCGGGTGTCGAGGTGGCCAAGCGGCATGGCCCTGGGGATGGCCTCTGCCCGCTTTGCGCCGTCCCGGAATCGGGTACTCATATTTTCTTCTCCTGTCCCGCGGCTCGCCTCCTATGGAACTTCATCCATGAAGCGTTGGGGCCTGAGTGGCAGGCCCCTGACCTGGGAGAGTTCATGGAGGCCACAGCAAATCAGACCCAAAAGGGGAGGCGCCTTTTTTGGTTACTGTTTGCGCGATGACCTGGACCCTGTGAAATATCCGCAATAAGATGGTCATAGAGCGTGTGTTCCTGCGCCATGCCTCTGACTCGATTTTCAAATTTTTGGCGTTTTTGCAGCAGTGGTACCCATTATGTAGACAGCGGGACAGAGCGCGACTCGACGAGATGCTGGAGCACTTGATAGGGGCGGCCCGCCGCTGAGCACTTCACCTGCTGGGAGTGGCGTCTTATTTTGCTGTGTATGTGTGGGACGTGTCACCAGTTTGGCGTGGGTCCTGGGTTTCAGTGCGTTCTGTATTGTGTGTGTTAGGTGTGGTAAACTTGGGCCCATTGGTTTGTATTGAATATTGTCTAGATGTTGCTTTATTTTATAAAGCTGGGCGTATGCCTGTTTCGAGAAATCTGGAAAATGTAGGTGTCGAGAATAAAATATATACGGAGTGAGTCTTCGCCCTCGTCAAGCATCAAACTAGCTATGGGAAGCACGGATGAGACCAAGAACGACCTAGGTCTAGTTAGTACCTCACTTGCTACTGTGGCAGTGGTAGTGTTATTGTACTTACAGTGCATGTGTATGTGCGTGTAGGAATAAAAGCATGCTGGACACCTCACATGAAAACTCATAGCAAAAAAAATACCATTGCAGCAAAACCATATTCACGGGAGACATGGTCGGGGGACATCGTTAGTCGTCATAGCGACAAAATTCTTCTAATGATGCAAATTCACAGAACATATGGATCAAAACAGATTGTGTCGTTGCAAATCTGACTTCGTCGAAGACCTCGTAGCATAATTTTTTTACTATTTAGCGATAGCCTAAAACGAATTTGTAGCAAAACAAAAAAACTCCGCATGGTGCGAAAAAGATCTTTGCATGATGCAAAACCAAATAACTATTGGAACATAATTTTTTCTCATATGATGCAAAATCCATAGAATTGCGGGTAGCACCACCCGACACTTGTAGCACCGGCGATCAGCACACGCAACAGCACCGACGACCATTCCTTGTAGCATTGTGGCAACCGTTCACAGCAGTGCTGACCGCCGCTAACACACACACACACACAGACACACACACACACAGAGAGAGAGAGAGAGAGAGAGAGAGAGAGAGAGAGAGAGAGAGAGAGAGAGAGAGAGAGAGAGAGAGAGAGAGAGAGACGGGGCTGGAGTTTGGTGGTCTCTGCCATGGGCAATACAGGCATCACGAAAGCAGAGGACGAGATGCGAAGCAATGGGTAGGGAGAGAATGTGTGTGGCCGGGAGAAGATAGAGCCGTGGTGTGCAGAGACACATGCATGTTCGTAGGGATATGGAGGATCGATCCTCTGACAGCTGATAGGTAGCATTTTCCTTATGCCGTCGTATAGTCACTACTATCACGTTTTCAACCACCAATTAGTGGAGAGTTGCGCTATTCATGGGTCTACGTCTGCCCATTAGTGGTAATCGATTGGGAAGTGGTTTATTTGGTGCAGTGAAATCTGATAATGATGATCTTCCATCTCTCCATTTTTGTTTTTGTTTTCTATATATGAAGACCACAATTCGATTTGCTGCTAATTGTACACACTAAATAGTTTTTTTTGGATTATTCTAGGAAACTTCACAACTTAATTTTGAAATTTCGTTAAATAAAGGTAGCATGTGCTCTAGAGTCGTATCAGCTACCAAAATCCATGTCACGTCTATTGATGTTTTTGTTTTGTTCATTTTGACATTATTACATTCCATAATACAACAATGCATGCTGGCAACTGCATAAAGTCATATCAGCTTTCTCAAATCGACCAAACCCACGTATTTAACAGAAAATATCCAACAGAAACCAATGCACATATAATAGAAAACGACAAAAATAAACAAGTGGATGCTCTATTTCAAAGTTTCTAAAACAAACAAAATAAGTTTGACAGTTCTACAAAGTCGTAACATTTCATACAAGTTAAAACTCGAATTTAATTGAGTGGTTTGGAAAATCCAAATTTACTAGTAGCAGTTTTTCCCGATATACATATAGATTCCAAAAAAAAGAAACGGTGAAGAGCATCTCCACATGGTTGGCCTGTCACGGCCACACACACACATACGTTTGTGGACCAGGCCATGCATGGCGCACCCCATCAGCAATGGCTGCTCTACGCGTGTAGATAAGGCGCCCTCGTGGCTTCCTGCCTAGTGCCTACACGTGAATACCATGTCGTCAACGAAATGACCAAAGTACCCAGCTCTACTACTATATAATAACCACACTTCTCCGTGCCACAAACCCACAATTGACACAGCAACACGCCTCTTCACATTCCACATTAGTAATCCAGCCGTGATCGACGAGTCATGGCAGGGCCAACACCTGTGTTCACTGACTCCTTCCTGGTGGAGGAGAACAACTACGGCGCCTTCATCCGTATAGTTCGCCAGAACGTGATCGAATGCTGTAAAGAAAAGTTCGAAGGCATCGTCCAGCCCGTGCTGCCGCCGGAGAAGTCGGTCCCTAGCCTTTGGTTCCACGTCCTCCTCCGTAACACCAAGACTAGCTCTACCTCCATCACCCTTGCCCTGCGCATGGACAACCTTTACCTTGTTGGTTTCAGGACCCAGGCCGGGGTGTGGTTCGAGTTCGGCAAAGAGGGCGACACCCGCCTCATCGCAGGCTCCAGGTGGCTCGGCTTCGGCGGCCGGTACCAGGACCTCATCGGCCAGAAGGCGCTCGACACCGTCACGCTAGGCCGTGCCGAGATGTCTCTGGCCGTCGACGTCCTCGCGAGATATGCCCCCCGCAATGTGGCGGCCGATGAGGAGACGCAGGAATTACAGGCTGACCCATACGCCGTGCCAAAGAGCAAGCTGGCGAAGCTCGTGATCATGATATGCGAGGGGCTCCGGTTCCTCACCGTGTCTGGCACGGTGGACAGTACGTTTGACACGGTGAACGCGACGATAACCAACATAGAGGGGAAGCAGGTGAACAAATGGGATAGGATCTGTGTGGCTGTGTTCAAATGGGCTACCGACCCCAAAGCTACCTTCCCCGATCTGGAGAGGGTAGGCATAAAAAATAAAACAGATGCGGAGCGAGTCGTCGCCCTCGTCAAGAATCAAACTAACTAGGGAAGCACTGTTATTGTACTTAATTATAGTATGTGTGTAAGAATAAATACACCCCCGGTGGTGTACCTTCCTGCTCTTGGGTGGCTTGCCACCTACAAGTATGCATACCTAAATAAATAAATAAAGGAGTGTCTATTTGGCATCTGACTGATTTCCTTTTAGGCAGCAATCACACTCATTTATCCAATAGAAGAGGTGCAGGTTGTGTTCATATTTTAGTGAGGTACAAAGATTTTGCCTTTGATGTTTTTCCTTTCTCCCGTTTCTTTTCTCCCACTTTGCTTGTTAGTGTTGTCCTTTGATCCCGTATTCCGTTAAGACAACATTGGAAGAAACAACACTACCGGAAAAAGGAAATTGTTCCGGAGGTTTGCCGAGTGCACTACATGAAGCACTTGGTATGCCGGGGGCTTATTGCCGTCGGCGTAGCCAGGAAAACCCTCGGCGTACGCTACGCCGACGGCTGCCCTCGGTGTACCGTCCTCGGCGGACCTCTCCCTCGGCGGAGCAGCCGCGGCCGTCGGCGTAGGCAAACACCGTCGACGTAGATCAATGCCGACGGCCAGACGGCGCCCGTCGGCGTAGGGACCGTCGGCGAACGTCGACAGCGCCGTCACACGGCCAGCTAACGGCGCATCTGCTATGCCGATGGCCTCACCCTCGGCGTACATTCGCCACGTGGAGGCAGCGGGGCGGCCTGGCGCAGCTGCTATGCAGACGGCCTCACCCTCGGTGTATCCTGGGTGCTATGCCGACGGTCATACCCTCGGTGTACGTTCGCCACATGGAGTCAGCGGGGCGGCCTGGCGCAGCTGCTACGCCGACGGCCTCACCCTCGGCGTATCCCCTGGTAGCAGCGGGGCTCGGCCCTACGCCGACGGCCTTGCCCTCGGCGTACTGTGACCATTTGGTCACACGTACCCTCTACGACGACGGCAAGGCCATCGGCGTAGGACCAGTCCAGTTTTTTATTTCAGCTCACAACAATGCATCTACATTTGGCAACAATGTTACCTCACAGCAATGCATATATATTTCACGGTAGTAATCATTCAAACATGCATGGTCATGTCATACATTATTCAAACATGGTCATATCATACATTGTTCATACATCATCCATACATCGTTCATACATCCTCACACATGCCTACAACTCTAGAGGAGACGGGGTGTACCCGAGATCTCCCCTAGTGAAAAGTGGCGACCTCTGGCGAGGGTTGCGTCTAGTAGAAGCAGCAGAAGAGCCACCTGGCGAGGGAGTAGGAGAAGTGTGAAGCTCGGGAGAACCACTGGCAGAATGGCCAAGAGAAGGACCATTTTCATGAAGCGGTGTGATCTGATGCCCATCCGGCGAGGCGTGGCCAAAGTGCCGGTTCCCAGAAGCTCCCGTTCCCTACATGTTGCCTACATGTTAGCAACTTGCGAGGCAAAATAAAGCGATAACCAGTGGATTAGCAAATAACTTACGGTGTCGCTGCGTAGTATGTCCTAGCGAAGCTATCTTTCAATGGAAAAAATGGCACCGGCCCTGGCATGGGAGGCACGGGCCCTAAATCTCTATTCTGTCCAGTTTGAATATTCACCAACATGGCTTGAAAGATAGTTTAGATGTCAGGCCATAATACAACAAACGGGGGGAAGTGGGACTTGCATCTTTTGCAAAAATAAAGGTTCGGACTTACATTTATGTATTGCATGTAGATCGCATTCGCCTCCTGATGCTGCCGAAAGGCCATCTGATATTCCTCATGAGCGGCATCGTAGGCCGCGTCTAACTCAGGCTACAATTTCAAATACAAGGAATCTTGTCAGCGGTTAGCCATGCAGGAACAAAAGTCATAAAGATGATGAAAACGAGAAAAACTTACATCATCTCTGGATCGACGAGGCTAGCCACGAGGGGGATAGGGGCCCGTCGGCGCGGTGGGTAGCCTTGAGACGGCTGAAGCTCGTGCTGAGGGTAGGCTTGACATTCTTATTCAGAATCTTGAGGCGTCCATGCTGCAATCCGTGCCCCGATAGGACCAACGACTCCTCGTCGATCTCCGCGTGAATGGGGTCATCCACATGGGGGTGACGAGCCTTCACCATCGTGATGTAGTTCCCCAAGTCATTCTAGGCAGTGCCGAAGTACACAGGCAACAAGGGCTGAGGCTCCGAGTAATCGGGCTTCTTTCGCCGCATCATCTCATAGACGACGACATCATGAATCACCTCCCCGGGTTGTGCCTCGGCCACCTGAATCGCGAAAATAAATATTCTGCATATGAAGTACGAACATGACGAGAAATACACGCAAGTCGTTCCATGTATATACGTACCACCTTCCTCTTGAAGCGGTCAAAGTTGCGGTTTCTCGCGCAGTGTGTTCCACCATCGCCTCGGTTCTCCGTGTTCCGCCTCGACAAGGCTGCAAACTCCTCGTCTTCTCTGAGCCACCTCATCCTAGCCAGCTCCTCCCATGAGAGTCGATGCGGCTCGGCCCAATCGGGAATAACCTGAAAATGCAATACTCAACTCCAGACAATGCAATGGCAACTTAGCAGCAATGTAGAATCTAATTAACATTTTACTCACCGACATGTACTCTTCTAGCATCATCGAGTACTCAGGATTAGGGTTCCTACCGACAATGTCTTACTTCCTGACCCTCACGCCCCTGTCAGCCGAGAAGTGGCTAGCGGCCATGACCTTCTGGTTGTACCACACCTGGGGTGTCAACTTCACACAAGCCCCAAGCAATGTCATGTCCGCCTTCTTCTGGTCCTCCTCATCCACACGGTAAAAGCACTTCAATCATGCATAAAAAACAATTGTAAGAGTCATGAGTTAGCATGGTGGGATCATCAAGTATGAACATAACTTGAGAAATATGCCTTACCCAAAACTTGGTGATGACAGCATCAGCAGCTGTCGGAAAGCCCGGGACACGGGCTTGTCTGATAGTCCGTCCAATTAGTAGCTAGCTTCCTGTCACCCTCGAGGGTAATGTGATAGCCCGGCCAGAACTTTCTAACTCTGGTCGGTACGACACCTCCCTTGCTACTATACAGTGGCACTGTTATTGTACTTAATTATAGTAGGTGTGTAAGAATAAATACACCCCCGGTGGTGTACGTTCCTGCTCTTGGGTGGCCTGCCACCTACAAGTATGCATACCTAAATAAATAAAGGAGTGTCTATTTAGCATCTTACGAAATTCCTTTTGGCAGCAATCACACTCATTTATCCAATAGAAGAGCTACAGGGTTGTGTTCATATTTTAGTCAGGTACAAAGATTTTGCCTTTGATGTTTTTTCCTTTCTCCCGTTTCTTTTCTCCCACTTTGCTTGTGTTAGTGTTGTCATTTGATCCCGTGTATATTCCCGTTAAGACAAAATGGGAAGAAACAACACTACTGGAAAAGGCAATTATTCCGCAGGTTTGCCGAGTGTACTTATGCTGGAACTCAGCATATAAGGGTTTTCCGAGTATCAGCCAAAATACACTAAGAAAATATACTTTGCAAACACAGGTATATGCCGAGTATTTTGTAAAGAAAACAGTCAGCAAAACAACAAGATTTGGCAAACCAGTGGGACATGTGGCTACCGCGCCCTCGTCTGATGGACGGTACCGTAACTGGGCAGTCTTTGTTCGTGTGTCCCCTAACGGAATCTCGGCATAGTAGAGTTGTAATTGTTTGCCACCACTTTTCCCGCCGTCTGAACATTTGTTTTACATGGAATGTTTTCCTAGTGTGTGATGCACATGTTATTCCCCTCATCAGGCCGGTATCCGAGAAAATAGGGGCCCCGTGCAAAACCAGAAATTATATTAGGGCCCCCACCTGACCATTGGCTATTAGGAAAATAGCATTTTGTGTTTGTAATTTTTTTTGCAACACCTAGTATAGAAGCATACGTTTATAAATACATACATACACTCACCCCTATGAACAAAAAATGGTGAAATGACCTTCAATGATTTTGGAAGCACACCGTTAGATAGCGCCAGTGCATGGCTCTCATAGTCCAATTTCTCCTCTTGATGAATCGGTGTTCCAACCACTCATGGCCTGGCCTCGCCCTTCAGTCCATGCACCAAGATTGGGCGGTAGTAGGAAGCAAGGGATCAGAGGAAACATAGAGCAGAGATATAAGACATTTAAATGAAAACACCAAGGGCTTGTTTGATTCAAAGGATTTGTAAAACACAGGAATGAGAAAATTGTAGGAATAGAATGGCATGACACTTAGAATCCTACAGGAATGAAAAATGCAGGAATCGATAAGATAAGCTGTTTGATTGCACCACAGGAAAAACACAGGAAATTTTATAGGGTTTAGGTACATGTCATAGTTGTCAAAGACACATAGGATTTTTTCCAAGAGGTCTCACCTCTTGTTAGAAATCCTATAGGATTGTAGTGTAGGAAAGCAATACATAGAAATTTTGTAGGATTTATTCCTTTGAATCAAACACATCCTATTGGAAAAAATCCTATGGATTGGAATCCTATAGAATTTCTTTGAAAATCCTTTGAATCAAACATGCCCCAAGTAGATAGATGCTAGATTGAGGAGGTTGAGACCTATTCCAGGGAAATCGCAATGGCATTATTCCGCGATTGGAAGACGAACAGAATAAATATCGAGTTATGGCCTATCGAGTTAATTAGGTTGTTGACTTCGCCAGCGTGCAACCGGCCTAACTAAACCGGTGATTAGCGTTATTAAATATCTGTTATATAGTGAAAGCAATATACGGATGCCGAATAGAGCCACCATGTTAATTCACATAATCTAAATTATTATGATCATTGGATCTAGAATTTGTGGTTTAGATTAACAAGATATTACTAGTAACGCAATCGTTCACTACGGCACATGGGCTCTTTGCCGTGTGGGAAAAAGACACGACAACGATAGCCACGGCAAAGGCTCTTTGCCGCGTGTCTTTGCGCCCGAAACACGGCAGAGCCTTTGCCATGTGTTTACTGCATCGACACGGCAAAGTAAAGTACTTGACGGTTCCGTCCGTCTAACGGAGCCGACACATCTTTTCCTCTTCATCCTTTGCCGTGTGTTTTGACTCTTTGCCGTGTATTCGGTCTTTGCCGTGTCTTCTCTATTTGCCGTGTGTCTAAGCTTTGCCGTGTGCATGCTCGTTGCCGTGTGCATACTTGTTGCCGTGTGTGTGATCTTTGCCGTGTGCCCCTGTGGGGGGAACAAACGGCAAAGTTCACTCCTTTGCCGTGTGTCTGCTTCGAACGGCACACGGCAAAGGCCCTATCAACAAGTATGCACACGACTCCTTTGCCGTGTGTCTTACAAAATTTCTATAAGTGTCATGGCAAGGCTAAAATTTTGACAATGGCATAGAATTATCTACAAGTGTCATGGAATTGCTAAATTTGCTATAAGTATCATGGCAAGGCTAAATTTCCTACAAGTGTCATGGAATTGCTAAATTTTCTATAAGTATCATGCCAAGGCTAAAATTTCTAAAAGTGTCATATCATGGATAAAATTTCTACAAATGCGATGGCATGGCTAAATTTGACAAGTATAAGAAAACAAACCTGGAGGACTCTGATTCAGCCTCCGGACGACCGACGGATTGTTGACGGTGAAAGACGGTGGCGCCTGGTTGTTCGATCCACCCGCGGACCCACCAGGCGGCGGCATCGCATCGTCCATCTGTAGCATTGGAAATTGTGAGCATTAGACAATAAGGCAAGATTGAAAATTGCGAGCATTGGACAATAAGACACTTGATCACTTACCCACGAGAAGGCAAAAGGAGGAGTGGGAAGAGTCCCTGGTTGAGAATTGATGAGCATTTGCTGTGTCATCCAACGCATCATCTGCCCCTGTTGCTCCAGCAACCCCTGCTGATGGGCCATCTACTGCTCCAGCTGCTGCTGCCGCTGCTCGGCCGCCTCTCTGCGTGCCCTATCAGCGGCCATCTCCTCCTACGTCCTGTCGCCACGATTAGATGAACATTGCAACACAAAACATGTAGTAAAACATAGATGACCGAGGAAGAACATACCCGTAACTGCTCGAGAGCTACAACCGAAGGCCGTGGGCAGGTCTCTATAGCAGGCTGGTCGCTCTTCCTACCACGCCGGACCTGGCGCATAGATGGAACGGTCTTAGGGTCGACGGACCCGTGACCGATCCATAGGCGACCATTCTTCTGGCCTTCTCCCGCCAGCACGGCGACCTCGGGGTCGAAGGGGGCGGTCTCAGGGTTAGAATCTTCTCCATGCACCTCCTTGTACTTCTCAGGGTACTTCTCACCCCGGAGCCTGGCTCCCTCGTTCATCCATAGGCTCCCGTTCCTAGGCTCGTCCAACGTGCGTGTCTTCTTCCAAACGGCAAACACGGGCGACTCTTGACCTGTCTTTATTTTCTGCACAAAAGAGCACGAAGTTAAGTGAAGGGTGACTCCAAAGGGCGAAGTAAAGAATAACATTACAAGCAAGAACAAATAAAGCATTTCTCACCTCTTTTTGCCTAAGAAGGGCGAGGGGGATGCTGCCTTGGCGGTGTGATCCACCCCCATCTCCTCTCGCCGCTTCTTTGCATCGGCGTGTTTCTGGAGGTAATTGGGGTGTGTCCACCATGCTACCATCGCCGTGAAGCACCGCTCGTCATTACCCACGAACTGAGGAGGGTTCTACATCCACAAGACACACATATTAGTACAATAGAAAATAGAATAAGGTCAAGACATCAATAAAACAAAAATGCAACTACCTGCAGGTACTGCCACGGCTCGAAGAGCATCTCCCGGGCTTGGCTCTTGTTCATCCAAATCTTGCAATCGCCGAACCAGTTGCAAACGCATTTCATGCGTGTCTCGTAGTGCATGTCTTGCACCTTCCTCTTGGCAAGCTCGTGAACAATCATCAAACACTCCCTTTTGCGTGTCCTGTCCATGTCGAAGAACTTCTACAAGTATGCACATAGGGAAAAAGGAGGGGGGTTCAAAGCCACGAGTTCAAGTATATTTCATCCTCAAGGCGATTGAATTATGACAAGCGAAACAAACTTACCCAGAACAAAACCTGAACCTTCTCCGCGATGGTGGTGTACTTTTTTTCAGGATCTTCGGCATAGTGGTAATGCTTGCAAGTCCAAGCCACATCCTTTGAACCATTTGGGAGAGTGACAATCCCAGGAAAATACTTTCTAACCAAGGCTCCAAGGATGCTTGAGTAGCCACGATATGGCTTGATCCCATCCTCATATAGAAAGGCACTGCAAAATGAAAAGACAAGGTCAGTAGGTGATAAAAATTACAATGTATGGTTTAGGGTCAAATCATGTACCTCGACCCAGCGGGCACGAGTACCTTGTCCGCATAGGGATAAGGTAGGTCGGGGAGTCTCAAAACTCCACGATGATATGGAGCCTTCTCCCGCGGCACCAGGCTCGGGTCCATGGCCGCGTACTCCTCAAGGTACTGCGTCTCATCCTCCGGAGGCGCCCACCTCAAGGACGTGTCAAGATCGTAGGGTAAAGACCCCAACCCCTCATCCTCCTCCTCCTGCTGCTGCTCCTACTCCTCGTCAGAATCCGAGTGCGTCCCCTCATTCTCCTGACGCCGAACTGGCTCCTCCTCCTCCTCGTCCTCCCCCTCCTGCTCCTGCTCCTGCTCCTGCTCGTCCTCCTCGAAGACCGGAGGGGGACTAGGAGTCCTCGCACGCCTCCCACGCCCCCGCCGCTGTGAAGTGCGCGGTGGAGCACTAGCAGTAGCACTAGTAGGCTGCTTCCCCCTGACATCTTTTGAACCACCAGTCATAAGTTTTGCCAAGCTTTTCAGCTTTCTTGTAACTCCCTTTCCCCCCGGCATATTTCAATCACCTCCAAAATAGAGTTAAAAGAGTAGTTTATTAGTACACATCAGTGACACAAGATTCATAACAGTACAATAATACTCAAGTTTTAAACGCACACTATATTCGTATCAGCAAAGACGAAAGAAGAGAAATACTTCCATGATCCATATAGCATGGGTATGAGACGCGGCAAGCCAAGTAAAGGATTCGGTCTCCACGACAACGACTCCTCGAAAGGAATTGTTGTCGTGGATCGAGAATCCTTTCCTGGGCTTGCCACCGTCACATCCCCATGCTATATGAATCTAGAAAATACCTGTCCTCTCTCGACTTTGGGGCTACGAGATTAAGCCTTCCTTGTGTTTCTCCAAAGACGAAAGGAAAGAAACCATTTCACGATTCATATAAAAATGTCGCCCATGCTATACGAATAGTGAAGTAATGTCTTTCCTTTCGACTTTAGGGCTATCTAATCTATTCCATTTAAGTCACGCTAGCTAATCTATATTCGTATCGGCAAAGACGAAAGAAGAAAAATACTTCCAAGATCCATGTAGCATGGGTATGAGACGCGGCAAGCCAAGGAAAGGATTCGATCTCCACGGCAACGACTCCTCGAAAGGAAACGTTGTCGTGGATCGAGAATCCTTTCCTGGGCTTGCCACCGTCACATCCCCATGCTATATGAATCTCGAAAATACCTGTCCTCTCTCGACTTTGGGGCTACGAGTTCTTACAAATACGAAGACAAAAGGAAAGAAATTTTATTACATAGAATAGAGTTCTTACAAATACAAAGACAAAAGGAAAGAAATTTTATTACATAGCCCGGCGGTATTACATAGCAAACACTACTACAAAGATTATTACTACTACATGGATTAGAAGCCTGAGTCAGGATTATGAATTGGACGAGAGGTTTCGTCATCGCTATCATTTTCCGGCCACCAATAATCATCCACGAAACCTGGAGGTGGTCCCTGTGGATCGTTGACGTCAAGGCCTGCATGGAACGCCTCGAGCAAACTCACATCTTGTTGGTTGTGAACCTCCTCAGCTTCATCTTGCGCAGTGTCTTCCTCCTCAGCTTCTTATTTCTCATCGTCTACGACCATGTCACCATCGGCGGAAAAGTCGATAGTGAATTGCCCGGGGAGCCCTTCTTCCTGATAAAACTCGCCATCATTTGTTGAGGGGTCTAGGCGGCGGTAATCATCCTTGTTTGGCAAGGGCGGCCTATTGCGTGTCGGTACCGTCATCACAACATCCCAGTCCTGTAGACATTTTGTCGGGTTTTGGCATGGGTACGGAAGATAGAATACTTGGAAGGCCTGAGTAGCCAAAATGTAAACATCATCTCCAGCATAAACGGAGTTTCTCTTAACTTCGACCAGTCCAATTTCAGGATCCCGTTTCACCTTATGTGGGTCAAACCAATGGCATTTGAATACAACGAGATTTAGCCCTTTGCCAAAACCGTAATTCAGCTCATATATACCCTCGACTCTTCCATAGTACTGGAGGCCATCTGAGCCTTCACAAAAGACCCCGCTATTTGTTGTCTTCCGGTTGGGCCGGCTAGTTGTGTATTCATGGGTATGGAAGCGATACCCATTCACGTCATAAGCATTGAACGTGTCGACTGAATGGTTAAAGCCCCTGGCAATATTTCTTAGCTCGGGTTGCATCTCTTTGTCAGTTCTTGCCTACAAGTTAGAACGAGAAGTTTAGCATAAGAAGTTTATCACAAGAAGTGTAGCACAACAAGTTGGCTCGAATAGTACCAAACCACAGAACCAGCTGACGAAACCGAAACCACCACCCTTATCGAAAAGATCCTGCTCCTCTTGAGGGTTAGGCTCCCTATTTGGATTCTTCCAATGTGCACTCTTGAATCGTCTATAACAATTTAAAGGAGATTTAGGCACGGACATAGCATGAATGTTTGCGGAAAACTAAATGGTGATCACTTACTCGATGTACGGCTTCACTTCTTCAATGGTGTTCAAGACATACGAATGGATCAACTCCCGCTCAAGTTTTTTCATTGCGAACCTCTTTGTGCCACTTGATTTGCCACCTAGCCCAACGAAGATGCTAAGATTGGGTACATCTTCAGGGTTGGCGGCATTGTAACGAAACACTGGGTTTTGCTTTGTGGGAATGTTGGCATCATAGTGCTTTGTGGTGAAGTTTGCAACCTCCTCGTTAAGGACTGCCTCGGCTATGGATGCCTCTATCTTGCATTTATTGCATGTTTTCTTACGAAGCTTCTTTGTTTCTCTCTCGGGCGGAAACTGCCAACGGGCCCACACAGGTCCCCCCTTTAAAGCCTCGTCCGCAAGATCCAACATCATATGCTGCATCGGATTGAAGAACCCTGGCGGAAGGAGCATCTCTAGATCGCAAAGCAACTCGGGTGCCTGTTCATGTAGCTTCTCAAGCACTTTACGGTCTAACTCCCTAGCACAAATCTGGCGGAAGAAAAAGCTCAACCTCGACAGCACTCGCCAAGTCTCCTCATCGACTTAGCCTCGAATCATCACCGGCATTATCCGCTCAAGCCATACGTGGTAGTCATGACTCTTGAGCCCTTGTACTCGCAACGTTTCCATGTTCGCACCCCTCGTCCAGTTGGCCGCATAACCATCAGGGAAAAACAAACTTTGCGCGATCCACTGGAAGATCTCCCTTCTTTGGGGCTTTGTTGGGCAGAAAGGAGCCTTTGTCTTAGACCACCTTTTTCTGCCTTTGGCTCCGGGTGGCTGCATGTTCAACTTTGGCCTATCGCACAATGCTTCTTGATCAATTCGAGTCTTGATGTTATCTTTCGTCTTATCCGTTTGCATTATGGTGCTCCAAAGGGCCTCATCGATATTCTTTTCGGTGTGCATTACATCAATGTTATGCGGGAGCTCAAGATCCTCAAAGTAAGGGAGCTTCCATAAGCACGGAATGTGGGTCCACTGGTGCGTATCCCCGTATCCCATGAAACCATTCCCATCGGAGTTTGGCTGGAGAGCTTCTAACTCAGCCTTGATTTCCTTTCCTGTCTTTAGACGTGGCTTTGGATCATGGACAACATGGCCTTTCTTGAACCTCTTTTTATCACTCCTATATGGATGATTCGGCTCAAGACACTGTCGATGTTCATCAAAGCAGGAATACTTGCCTCCCGTCGATAGCCAGAAGAAAGTCAGAGATTGCATGCACACTGGGCAAGGCCACTTCCCATGTGTACACCAGCCGCAGAACAACGCACGTGCTGGTAGGTCATGCAGAGAGGTATGGTACCAGACATACATATCGAAGTGCTCGTTGTTTGAAGCGTCAAATGTTCGGATCCCCCGACCTTCCCAGCCACGAAGCAAGTCATCCACCAGCGGTTCTAGATACACATTCATGTTCTTACCCGGGTATTTCGGCCCTGGGATTATCATCGAGACAAACATGTTCTCTGATCTCATGCAGACGCCAGGGGGAGGTTCAGGGGAATAACAAACACTGGCCAGCAACTGTATACTGAAGCCGACATGCCATATGGATTGAACCCATCGGTTGATATGGCAACTGCTACGCTCCTCTTGTCCCCGGCTTTCTCAGGATATTTCTTGACAAAGTTCTTCCATGCACTACCATCCGACGGATGTATCATCTTGTCGAGATATCTGTTCCCTTCTACTGCCCACTGCATCTGCTGGGCAGTATCCTCGGTCATGAAGAGTCGCTGGAGCCTCGGTATGATTGGAAGATACCGAAGAATGTTTTGGGCAACCCCGGTCTGCCTCTTCTGACCATCACCACTGGGATTGACCTCAAAGTACCTAGAGGATTTGCAGCGGATACAATAATTTGTCTTAGCATGCTCCTTTGTGAATAGCATGCATCCCTTCGGACAAGCGTGTATCGGCTCATATGACATCTTAAGGTCACGGAGGAGTTTGGTCGAATAGTAGAAGTTCTCCGGCAAGAGGTGCCCTTTCGGCAGAATGCTGCTAACGACGGCAAGCATATCATCAAAGTCCTCTCTGGTCAAGTTCATGTGGCTCTTGAAGGCCAAAATGCGAGCTATGGCATCCAGTTGGGTAACATCTGTATGTGCATGAAGGGGTCTTTGTGAGGCAAACAAAGTCTCGTAATACTTTGCCGTGTTTTCCTCCGGCTCCTCACTTGTCTCCGCCTCCTGAGGTGTCTCCGCCTCTACATGAGGGCTTTCAGGCACATTAGCATTCACAAAGTTTTCGATGAACCTATCAAAACCAGCATCAAATTCTCCCCTTGGCTGACTCTGCTGCTGACCCCGCCGTGACTCCCTCCTAGCACGTTTCTCTAACTTTTCACCATGGAATGTCCAAGTCTTGTAGGATGGTGTGAACCCGTAATTGAGCAGGTGAGTACTCACATCATCCTTCGAATGTGTATTCAGGTTCTTCCATCTTGCACAGGGGCAGAAAATTCTTCTAGGTCTGCTGGGGACGGAAAATGCCCGGTTCACAAAGTCCTCGGCCTTTTCTTCCATTCTGAGGTAAAGTCCCACTTACTGACATAGCCATCATACATCCAGTCACGATTCTCCATCCTCTAATCAGTAACAAAAACGACATATATAATGCTTTCAATTAATCCTGCCATATAAATAAATCCGGTATTAGTTTGGTTAATTTTAGCAAATATATATTTTATGCCATACATATATCCACCTATCTCTCTAATAGGTAAAGAGGGTCCTATCAACCGCCGGATCCGTAGATTGAGTATGTTCTCCCTGCTCTACCCCGATCCGACACAGAATTTCGGCAGCACCTCCCCGCTGCTCTCCTGATACACGTCTCGGCAAAAAGCCAAGAGGGATATGCATCCGGAGAACAACAGGGAGGCGCTGCCGAAATCCTATCTCGGACCGCAGTAGAACAAGGAAAACATACCCAACTACGCATCTGCCGGTTGTCCCGATAAATGCCGTAAGAGTTACGCTTCATAATATGCGAGACCACTAATGCATATTTATCCGTGTAACCCTTACGGCCGGGAAGAGACGCCTAGGTAACGCGACAGACTTAGTGATCTACACACAAAAATAACCCTAGGTACAAGATAGGAGAATAGATTTTTACCCTAGAAGTGTGATCGAGAGGTGAAGAAGATCAGCGACCCTCCCGCAAAATGACCTACGCCATCGACAGCCCAACCCTCAGACTCGACACATATCCCCTGCAAGAAGAAAAATTACTAAATTACTACTATAGACATGCCAAAAATTTACACATAATTCCTAAATTACTACTATACACATTCATATATGAAACAACATATATACATACTACTATACATATATGTAACAAATACATGGGACAAATACATGCTATATATATCTAACAAACTACAAATATATACTACACATACATACTAGCTACACATACATATATATACTAGCTACACATACACATATATACTAGCTACACATACATATATATACTATCTACACATACATATATATACTACACATACATACGAGCTACACATACATACTAGCTACACATACATATACTACACATATATACCAAAAATATACATGTATAGGCACATACCGATGGTGATGGGGCGGGCCGGCGGTGGGTGGAGGGGGGCTGGACCGGGCGGAGGTGGAGCCGCCGGCGAGCTCCCAGGGCCAGGGCGGTGGCTGGGCGCGGAGGCGGATGGGGCGGGGCGGATGGGCGCGGAGGCGGATGGGGGGCTAGACCGGGTGGAGGAGGAGCCGGCAGCGGCGGCGCGGGGGTAGGTAGACGGCGGCGATGGCGCGGGATCGAGGCGGCGGCGGCGCTGGATCGACGCGGCGGCGGCGCGGGGTCAAGCTGTTGTGGGGAGGCGCGGGCTCGAGCTGGGAGAGGATAAGGCAAGGGCGGGCCCGCGCCGTCAATTATTGGCAAGCCTTTGCCGTGTGCCAACTGTTGGAGATATGCCCTAGAGGCAATAATAAATGTAGTTATTATTATATCTTTGTGTTTATGATAAATGTTTACATTCATGCTATAATAGTATTAACAAGGAAACATTGATACTTGTGTGATTTGTAAACATTAATTTGAAGTCCCTAGTATAGCCTCTATACTTCACTAGCTTGTTGGTTGATAGATGATTGTGGTTTCCCTATCATGAACATTGAGATGTTATCAACAACAAGATCATATCGTTAGGAGAATGATATGGTGGACATACTCCTATAGATAAGCGTAGCATAAAGATCAAGTCATTTCAATAGTTCAATTGCTATATGCTTTCTGATACATAGTAACCTAATTCCTTAGACCATGAGATCATGCATATCACCTTTACCGGATGGATGCTTTGATGACATCAAACACCACACCGTAACTGGGTGGCTATAAAGGTGGCATTAAGTGTTCGGAAAGTATTGGTTGAAACACATGGATCAAGAGTGGGATTTGTCCATCCTCATGACGGATAGATATACTCTGGGCCCTCTCGGTGGAATGTCATCCAATTAGCTTGCAAGCATGTGACTTGGTCACAAGGGATCACATATCACGGGAACGAGAAAAGAGTACTTATCGGTAACGAGGTTGAACTAGGTATGCAGAGATACCGACGATCATAACCTCGGATAAGTAAACTATCGTGAGACAAAGGGAAATTGGTATCGTATGTAAGTGGTTCATTCGATCGCAAAGTAATCGTAGAAATATGTGGGAGCCATATGAATTTCCAGATTCCTCTATTGGTTATTGTTCGGAGAAGTGTCTCGATCATGTCCGCAATTCACGAACCGTAGGGAGACACACTTAAGGATTCGACGTTGTTTGAGTAGTTATGGTATTATGAGAAAGAGACCGAATGTTGTTCGGAGTCTCGGATGGGATCCGGGATATCACGAGGTGATCCGGAATGGTCCGGAGAATAAGATTCATATAAGGAAAGTCCCGTTTTGGAGTTCGGGAATAATTCCGGTGTTTTCATCGGGAATGTTCTAGAAGGTTCCGGATTGTCCGGCACTCCGGGGGGGAAGGGTACATGAATGTGTCATTGAATGATTGCATCATGTACTAAGTGTTCTTGCTGTTCCAAAAACTTGAAAGTCAAACTGCCAGTTTGAAAGTCAAACGGCTAAAACAGGAAACTATGGGAAACAGGAAACTGTGGGAAATAGGAAACTGTGGGAAACAAGCAAGAGGAGGTTGAAACCAACTTGGAGGAGGAGTTCCTCTCCTCCAAGCCGGCGCCCAGCCCTAGGCCGAGTTGGGGAGGGACTCCCTCCCTCCCTGGCGCGCCTAGCCCCTCCACCTATAAAAGGAGGGGCAGGGCTCCTCCTTGGCACACACAAGTTTCTACCTCTAACCTCCGGTTTAGAGCCGTTTTGGTTTAGAGCTTCTAATTGCTTTAGCCTGCGGTTTAGAGCCTTCTAATTGGTGTGTCTAATCTCTAGGCCACTAATAGCCCTCTCTCATAATCCACCATACTCGCTCTGGGTTAAGGCGAAGCCCTGCGGGATCTCCCCTCTACTTCCGGTACCACGCCGTTGTGCTGCCGGAATCGCGAGGAGAGTGCTACAACCTCCGCTGCCTGCTGGAACAAGGGAGAGGAAGGTCTTCGTCGAGTACCGAACGTGTGACCGACTGCGGGAGCGCTGCCGGAACGTGGCGCCGGAAGGATCGTCTACACGATCTTGAGATCGGAAAGAGTACGACTACATCACCCACGAGAATCTGCTCTCGTTAACCGCTTTGGAATCTTCGAGGGTAAGTTATTCCATCGACTCGTTGCTACAATCTAGTAGATAGATCTTGGCTTGTTTGTTTGTATGCGATAGAAATTTTTTGTTTTCCATGCTACGAACCCCTACAGTGGTATCAGAGTCGTGTCTATATGTAGATCTGTTGCACGAGTAGAACACAATGGTCATTGTGGGCGTTGATACTTTTATTGTCGATTGCTTCTTGTGTACTTTGCATCTTGCGGTATGTCGGGATGAAGCGGCCCGGGCTAACCTTACATGACATCGTTCATGAGACTTGCTCCACGCTTGACATGCAACTTGTATTGCATAAGTGGCTTTGCGGGTGCCTGTTTCTCCTAGCATAGTATAGATCCAATTCACAACGGGTGATTAACAATACTTGTGTCAACGTTGTGGTTTATGTTCGTAAGTTAGAACGACACTTATAGAAAGCCCCAAACCACGTAAAACATGCAAACAAAGTAGAGGCGTCTAACTTTGTTTTGCAGGGGTGTGCAGTGATGTGATATGGCCATGATTGTGATTATATTTGATGTATGCAATGTTCCTTATTGTAAGTTGGCAACCGGCAGGAGCCATATGGTTGTCTTTAATTTATGTTAAGACCCGCGTGTCTATTCAAAGTAGTTGTAATAGTTGAAGCCGGTGGACGCAACCATGGAGAGGCGTCATTGACCTTGATGCAAAGCCGGTGATGATGGAGATCATGTTCGTGTTTGAAGATAGAGATCGGAAGCACAAAGAAGAAAGGCCATATCATATCACATATATATTGAATTGCATGTGATGTTAATCCTTTATACATCTTGTATTGCTTAGTAGACGACGGTAGCATTATAAGATGATCCCTCATGCACATGAATTTCAAGTCATAAAGTATTCACCCTTAGTTAGCACCGTTGCTAAAGCTTGTTGTTTCGAAGCACCACGTGATGATCGGGTGTGTTAGATTCTGCAAGTGTATACAACGTGAGCAAGCCAGATTTGCTCATGCGGAAACTAAGGTTTGATCTTGACGAGCCTAGCATGTACAGACATGGTCTCGGAACACGGATCACCGAAAGGTAAAGCATGAATCATATAGTAGATATGATGAACATGACGATTGTTCGCCATTGAAACTATATCAACTCTCGTGATGATCGGTGTTGATATGGTGGATTTGGTTCGTGTGATCACTAAAACAATGTGAGGGATATTGTTTTGAGTGGGAGTTCACCTAGTTTAATTACATTAATTAATTTGAACTCAATTTGTCATAAACTTAGTCTAAACTATTGCAAATATGTTGTAGATCAATGGCAGCCCCTACCATCAATTTTAATGCGTTCCTAGAGAAAGAAAAGTTGAAAAACAATGGAAGCAACTTCGCGGATTGGTTCCGCAATTTGAGGATTGTCCTCACAGCTGGTAATTTGACCTATGTGCTGGATGCAGCGCTGGGTGCCCCACCTGCAAATGATGCTCCCAATGAAGTAAAGAATGTTTACCTCGCTCGGAAGAATCAGTACTTCATAGTTCAGTGTGCTATCTTGAATGGTTTGGAATCGGAGCTTCAGAAAAGGTTTGAGGATTCAGACCCATATGATATTGTCGAGGATCTCAAATTGATTTTTGAGACTCATGCGGCAATTGAAAGCTATGAGGCTTCTGAAAAGTTCTTTAACTGCAAGATGGAAGAGGGCAGCTCCGTCAGTGAGCATGTGCTTAAGATGTCTGGGCACGCAAACAAACTTCAAAGCTTGGGTATAGTGATTCCTAATGCTTTGGGGATTTACCGTGTCCTCCAATCACTACCACCAAGTTACAAGAACTTTGTGATGAACTACAACATGCAGAACATGAACAAGATGTTGCCAGAACTCTTTGCCATGTTGAAATCTGCAGAAGTGGAGATCAAGAAAGAGCACCAAGTGTTGTTGGTCAATAAGACCACCAAATTCAAGAAAGGCAAGTCTAAGCAAAAGGGACACTTCAAGAAGGGTGGTAAGAAAGTTACCACGCCGGCGAAGAAGACCAAGGCTGGACCTAAGCCTGATACTGAGTGCTTTTACTGCAAGGGAGAAGGTCACTGGAAGCGGAATTTGCCCAAAGTACTTGGCGGATTTGAAGAACAGCAACATCAAGAAGAAAGGTATATCTGATATACATGTTATTGATGTGTATCTCACTAGTACTCGTAGTAGTGCCTGGGTATTTGATACTGGTTCGGTTGCTCATATTTGTAACTCGAAACAGGTGCTGCAGAATAAACGGAAGCTAGCGAAGAACGAGGTGACGATGCGCGTGGGAAACGGATCAAAGGTTGATGTGATCGCGGTCGGCACGCTACCCCTTCATCTACCATCGGGATTAGTTTTATACTTAAATAATTGTTATTTGGTGCCTGCGTTGAGCATGAACATTATATCAGGATCTTGTTTATTGCGAGACGGTTACTTGTTTAAGTCCGAGAATAATGGTTGTTCGATTTATATGAGTAATATGTTTTATGCACATGCACCTTTGATAGATGGTCTATTCTTATTGAATCTCGATAGTGGAAATACACATATCAACAACATTGAGGCTAAACGTTTGAAATCAAGCGATAATTTGACCTATATGTGGCACTGTCGTCTTGGTCACATTGGAGTGAAACGTATGAAGAAACTCCATTCCGATGGACTTCTTGAATCACTTGATTTTGAATCACTTGAAAGATGCGAAGCATGTCTGATGGGAAAAATGACTAAGACTCCATTTTCTGGTATGATGGAGCGAGCTACGGATTTATTGGAAATCATACATACCGATGTGTGTGGTCCAATGAGTGTAGCATCGCGCGGTGTTATCGTTATGTTCTTACCTTCACAGATGACTTGAGTAGATATGGGTATATCTATTTCATGAAACATAAGTCCGAAACTTTTGAGAAGTTTAAGGAGTTTCAAAGTGAGGTAGAGAATCAACGTAACAAGAAGATTAAATTTCTACGTTCTGATCGTGGAGGTGAATATCTAAGTTACGAGTTTGGCGAGCATTTGAAGAAATGCGGAATACTTTCACAATTGACACCGCTGGGAACACCACAGCGTAATGGTGTGTCCGAACGTCGTAATCGAACTCTCTTAGATATGGTTCGTTTTATGATGTCACTTACAGATTTACCGCTATCATTTTGGGGTTATGCATTAGAAACAGCCGCATTCACTTTAAATAGGGCACCATCTAAATCCGTTGAAACGACACCATATGAATTATGGTTTGGGAAGAAACCTAAATTGTCGTTCCTTAAAGTTTGGGGATGCGAAGCCTA
Source organism: Avena atlantica (assembly GCA_910589765.1). Classification (NCBI taxonomy): domain Eukaryota; kingdom Viridiplantae; phylum Streptophyta; class Magnoliopsida; order Poales; family Poaceae; genus Avena; species Avena atlantica. The sequence goes on from OU342733.1 coordinate 524,505,212, forward strand.
TGTAAATAAGTTACAGCCGGACAAGCTTGAACCCAAAGCGGAAAAATGCGTCTTCATAGGATACCCGAAGGAAACTATTGGGTATACTTTCTATCATAGATCCGAAGGCAAAATCTTCGTTGCCAAGAATGGATCCTTTCTAGAGAATGAATTTCTTTCGAAAGAAGTGACTGGAAGGAAAGTAGAACTCGACGAGGTTGTCGAACCTTCTCTCGATATTGCGAGTAGCGCAGCGCCGGAAGAAGTTCCTGTGGTGCCTGCACCAATAAGAGAGGAAGCTAATGATGGTGATCATGAAACTTCGGTTGAAGTTACTACAGAGCCTCGAAGGTCAACGAGAACTCGTACCACTCTAGATTGGTATGATTCCGTTATGAGTGTCATGTTGGTGGACAACACCGATGACCCCGAGACATATGAGGAAGCGATGATGAGCCCAGATTCCAATAAATGGCAAGAAGCCATGAAATCCGAGATTGGATCCATGTACGAAAACCAAGTATGGACTTTGGTGGACTTACCGGATGGCCGAAAGGCTGTCGAGAACAAATGGATTTTCAAGAAGAAAACAGATGCTGATGGTAATGTTACTGTCTATAAAGCTCGACTTGTCGCAAAAGGGTTTCGACAAATTCAAGGAGTTGACTACGATGAGACTTTCTCACCGGTAGCGAAGCTAAAGTCTGTGAGGATTATGTTAGCAATCGCTGCTTATTATGATTATGAGATATGGCAGATGGATGTCAAAACAGCATTCCTCAATGGAGACATTGATGAAGAGTTGTATATGAGGCAACCCAAAGGTTTTGTCGATCCTAAAGATGCTAACAAGGTATGCAAACTTCAACGGTCCATCTATGGATTGAAGCAAGCATCCCGAAGTTGGAATCAACGTTTTGATAAGGTAATCAAAAGTTTTGGTTTTATACAAACTTATGGAGAAGCTTGTATTTACAAGAAAGTGAGTGGGAGCTCTGTAGCATTCTTAATACTATATGTGGATGACATATTGTTGATTGGGAATGATGTAGACCTTCTTAATAGTGTCAAGGAATATTTGAATAATAGTTTTTCAATGAAGGATCTTGGCGAAGCAGCTTACATATTAGGCATAAATATTTATAGAGATAGATCGAAACGCCAAATATCATTGTCACAGAGTACATATTTGGACAAAGTTCTAAAGAGGTTTGGAATGGAAGAAAGCAAGAAAGGGTTCTTGCCCATGTTGCCCAATACGACCTTGAGTAAAACTCAAAGTCCGACATCGGCAGAAGATAGAGAAAGGATGCGTAAGACTCCCTATGCCTCAGCCATAGGATCTCTAATGTATGCCATGCTATGTACTAGACCCGACATTGCATATGCTGTTAGTTTAACTAGCAGATATCAAAGTGATCCAGGAGTGGATCATTGGGCAGCGGTCAAAAACATCCTTAAGTACTTGAGAAGAACTAAGGATATGGTTCTTTCTTATGGAGGTGATGAACAACTCGTTGTTAACGGTTACACCGATGCTAGTTGGAACACCGATCCAGATGATTCTAAATCACAATCCGGATACGTATTTATTTTGAATGGTGCAGCAGTTAGCTGGAGGAGTGCAAAGCAAAGCGTTGTGGCGAGATCTTCAACTGAATCGGAATACATGGCTGCTTCGGAGGCTTCACAAGAAGCGATATGGATGAAAGAGTTCATTACAGAGCTGGGTGTGGTTCCTAGTGCGCTGGACCCAATGTCTATCTACTGTGATAACATGGGCGCCATAGCCAATGCGCAAGAACCAAGGTCACACAAGAAGCTGAAGCATATCAAGCTGCGTTTTCACGCTATTCGAGAACATATCCAGGATGGGGATATAAAGATTTGCAAAGTACACACAGATCTGAATGTGGCGGATCCGTTGACTAAACCTCTCCCGAGGGCAAAACATGACCAACACCAAACTGCCATGGGTGTTCGGTATATTACCATGTAATCTAGATTAGATGACTCTAGTGCAAGTGGGAGACTGTTGGAGATATGCCCTAGAGGCAATAATAAATGTAGTTATTATTATATCTTTGTGTTTATGATAAATGTTTACATTCATGCTATAATAGTATTAACAAGGAAACATTGATACTTGTGTGATTTGTAAACATTAATTTGAAGTCCCTAGTATAGCCTCTATACTTCACTAGCTTGTTGGGTGATAGATGATTGTGGTTTCCCTATCATGAACATCGAGATGTTATCAACAACAAGATCATATCGTTAGGAGAATGATATGGTGGACATACTCCTATAGATAAGCGTAGCATAAAGATCAAGTCATTTCAATAGTTCAATTGCTATATGCTTTCTGATACATAGTAACCTAATTCCTTCAACCATGAGATCATGCATATCACCTTTACCGGATGGATGCTTTGATGACATCAAACACCACACCGTAACTGGGTGGTTATAAAGGTGGCATTGAGTGTTCGGAAAGTTTTGGTTGAGACACATGGATCAAGAGTGGGATTTGTCCATCCATATGACGGATAGATATACTCTGGGCCCTCTCGGTGGAATGTCATCCAATTAGCTTGCAAGCATGTGACTGGCTCACAAGGGATCACATATCACGGGAACGAGAAAAGAGTACTTATCAGTAACGAGGTTGAACTAGGTATGCAGAGATACCGACGATCATAACCTCGGATAAGTAAACTATCGTGAGACAAAGGGAAATTGGTATCGTATGTAAGTGGTTCATTCGATCGCAAAGTAATCGTAGAAATATGTGGGAGCCATATGAATTTCCAGATTCCTCTATTGGTTATTGTTCGGAGAAGTGTCTCGATCATGTCCGCATAATTCACGAACCGTAGGGAGACACACTTAAGGATTCGACGTTGTTTGAGTAGTTATGGTATTATGAGAAAGAGACCGAATGTTGTTCGGAGTCTCGGATGGGATCCGGGATATCACGAGGTGATCCGGAATGGTCCGGAGAATAAGATTCATATAAGGAAAGTCCCGTTTCGGAGTTCGGGAATAATTCTGGTGTTTTCATCGGGAATGTTCTAGAAGGTTCCGGATTGTCCGGCACTCCGGGGGGGAAGGGTACATGAATGTGTCATTGAATGATTGCATCATGTACTAAGTGTTCTTGCTGTTCCAAAAACTTGAAAGTCAAACTGCCAGTTTGAAAGTCAAACGGCTAAAACAGGAAAGTGTGGGAAACAGGAAACTGTGGGAAACAAGCAAGAGGAGGTTGAAACCAACTTGGAGGAGGAGTTCCTCTCCTCCAAGCCGGCGCCCAGCCCTAGGCCGAGTTGGGGAGGGACTCCCTCCCTCCCTGGCGCACCTAGCCCCTCCACCTATAAAAGGAGGGGCAGGGCTCCTCCTTGGCACACACAAGTTTCTACCTCTAATCTCCGGTTTAGAGCCGTTTTGGTTTAGAGCTTCTAATTGCTTTAGCCTGCGGTTTAGAGCCTTCTAATTGGTGTGTCTAATCTCTAGACCACTAATAGCCCTCTCTCATAATGCACCATACTCGCTCCGGCTTAAGGCGAAGCCCTGCGGGATCTCCCCTCTACTTCCGGTACCACGCCGTTGTGCTGCCGGAATCGCGAGGAGAGTGCTACAACCTCCGCTGCCTGCTGGAACAAGGGAGAGGAAGGTCTTCGTCGAGTACCGAACGTGTGACCGACTGCGGGAGCGCTGCCGGAACGTGGCGCCGGAAGGATCGTCTACACGATCTTGAGATCGGAAAGAGTACGACTACATCACCCACGAGAATCTGCTCTCGTTAACCGCTTTGGAATCTTCGAGGGTAAGTTATTCCATCGACTCGTTGCTACAATCTAGTAGATAGATCTTGGCTTGTTTGTTTGTATGCGATAGAAATTTTTTGTTTTCCATGCTACGAACCCCTACACCAACTCGCGCGGAACACGGCAAAGGGCTTTGCCGTGTACTTCCTGGAAAAACACACGGCAAAATCTTTGTCGTGTACCCTAAACAGACACACGGCAAAGGACTTCTTTGCCGTGTGTTTTCTCCTTTGCCGTGTGCCTTCTGCTATTTTCAAATTTTCTTATTGTTTTTTCTTTCATTTGTATTTATTTTATGTTGAAGAGAAATCTTTCTTGGCTTTTTGTTAGTATTGAGACCATGGAAATACGAACTTTGCACTAGACCATAAACTTGCATATGTCCCTTATACGAACTTGCATGCATGCGCTCTAACCGAAAATGTCTAGGGGGTAGACGATCCGAGTCCCGCAGATCAGGGTTTCGCCGGAGGAAGTCCACGAGAACGTCGGAATCATCTGAAAACTTGCATGTGTCCCTAGCATATGTGTGTGAGTATGGTGCAAGGTTGGTATAGGTGATTGCATGTGTCCCCACTCGCATGCATGCGCTCTAACCTAGAAGCGAAAGGATCTGGACCGGTATAAGGGGGAATCTCCCTGTTCAGGTGAAACCGGGTAGGATAGTGCCCCAACTAGTAAACCAACATGGTTTTACATCATCCTATGACCTAGTCAAACACAAAACAAGAGAGAGCTACGCTGGGCTACCCCTGTCAGAAGAATGTCTAGGGGGGTAGACGATCCGAGCCCCGCAGATCAGGGTTTCGCCGGAGGAAGACCACGAGAACGTCGGAATCATCTGAAAACTTGCATGTGTCCCTGGCATATGTGTGTGAGAGTGGTGCAAGGTTATTATAGTTGATTGCATGTGTCCCCACTCGCATGCATGTGCTCTAACCTAGAAGCGAAAGGATCTGGACCTGTATAAGGGGGAATCTCCCCGTTCCGGTGAAACCGGGTAGGATAGTGCCCCAACTAGTGAACCAACATGGTTTTACATCATCCTATGACCTAGTCAAACACAAAACAAGAGACAGCTACGCCGGTCTACCCCTGTCAGAAGAATGTCTAGGGGGTAGACGATCCGAGCCCCGCGGATTAGGGTTTTGCCGGAGGAAGACCACGAGAACGTCGGAATCATCTGAAAACTTGCATGTGTCCCTAGCATATGTGTGTGGGTGTGGTGCAAGGTTGGTATATGTTATTGCATGTGTCCCCACTCGCATGTATGCGCTCTAACCTAGAAGCGAAAGGATCTGGACCTGTATAAGGGGGAATCTCCCCGTTCCGGTGAAACCGGGTAGGATAGTCCCCCAACTAGTGAACCAACATGGTTTTACATCATCCTATGACCTAGTCAAACACAAAACAAGAGACAGCTACGCCGGTCTACCCCCTGTCAGAAGAATGTCTAGGGGGGTAGACGATCCAAGCCCCGTAGATCAGGGTTTCCCCGGAGGAAGACCACGAGAACGTCGGAATCATCTGAAAACTTGCATGTGTCCCTAGCATATGTGTGTGAGTGTGGTGCAAGGTTGGTATAGGTGATTGCATGTGTCCCTCTCGCATGCATGCGCTCTAACCTAGAAGCGGAAGGTTCTGTACCTGTATAAGGGAGAATCTCCCCGTTCAGGTGAAACCGGGTAGGATAGTGCCCTAACTTGTGAACCAACATGGTTTCACATCATCCCATGACATAATCAAACACAAAACAAGAGAGATCTATGCCGGTCTACCCCTGTCAGAAGAATGTCTAGGGGGTAGACGATCCGAGCCCCGTAGATTAGGGTTTCGCGGGAGGAAGACCACGAGAACGTCGGAATCATCTGAAAACTTGCATGTGTCCCTGGCATATATGTGTGAGTATGGTGCAAGGTTGGTATAGGTGATTGCATGTGTCTCCCTCGCATGCATGCGCTCTAACCTAGAAGCGAAAGGTTCTGGAGCTGTATAAGGGGGAATCTCCCCGTTTAGGTGAAACCGGGTAGGATAGTGCCCCAACTTGTGAACCAACATGGTTTTACATCATCCTATGACCTAGTCAAATACAAAACAAGAGAGAGCTACGCCGGGCTACCGCTGTGAGAAGAATGTCTAGGGGGGTAGACGATCCGAGGCCCGCAGATCAAGGTTTCGCCGGAGGAAGACGACGAGAACGTCGGAATCTTCTGAAAACTTGCATGTGTCCCTAGAATATGTGTGTGAGTGTGGTGCAAGGTTGGTAGGTCCCATCTGTAAGTCCCAAGTGTGATCCCCTTTGTTGACATGCGTTAATACTTAGTAAAATCCTGGATATATACGTGGAAACTCCCGCCACTGGTTCTGTCAACCCTCTTGAGGAGCGGACGATAGTTTCTCTTGTAGATATAGCATGTACCAGCTCTTAATAAGGATTGAGACCATGGAAATATGAACTTTTAACTTCATTTCCATTAGGTGGGTGCCTAGTCACAAACTTTGAGAAACAATCCTCAACCAATCGGCAAGAGTAGAATTTCCCCTCACGGTAGAGCTGACCAACAAAACCAAGCAAGCTGCTGGACTACTTTTGAATATTTCAAGGTCACTCTTTGGGTCAATCAAAAGACCAAGATGAGAGGATTTCACGACAAAGTCTGAAATTTGTTGTTTGACATCCTTTATAGATTGTTCTCAATTTTGAGTACCTCAAGGACATGCATGCATGTGTCCTAGGACATGCATGAAAAGTGTGGTGCTATGTTGGAACATACAAAACTTAAATACTAGCTAGTCTGCGGGTGCATGCATGTGTCCCCCCTCGCATGCATGCCCTCTAACCTAGAAGCGAAAGTTCTGGACCTGTATAAGGGGGAATCTCCCCGTTCAGGTGAAACCGGGTAGGATAGTGCCCCAACTTGTGAACCAACATGGTTTCACATCATCCCATGACATAATCAGACACAAAACAAGAGAGAGCTACGCCGGGCTACCCCTGTCAGAAGAATGTCTAGGGGGGTAGACGATCCGAGGCCCGCAGATCAGGGTTTCGCCGGAGGAAGACCACGAGAACGTCGGAATCATCTGAAAACTTGCATGTGTCCCTGGCATATGTGTGTGAGTGTGGTGCAAGGTTGGTATAGGTGATTGCATGTGTCCCCACTCGCATGCATGCGCTCTAACCTAGAAGCGAAAGGATCTGGACCTGTATAAGGGGGAATCTCCCCGGTCCGGTGAAACCGGGTAGGATAGTGCCCCAACTTGTTAACCAACATGGTTTTACATCATCCTATGACCTAGTCAAACACAAAACAAGAGAGAGCTACGCCAGGCTACCCCTGTCAGAAGAATTTCTAGGGGGGGTAGACGATCCGAGGCCCGCAGATCAGGGTTTCGCCGGAAAAAGACCACGAGAACGTCGGAATCATCTGAAAACTTGCATGTGTCCCTGGCATATGTGTGTGAGTGTGGTGCAAGGTTGGTATAGGTGATTGCATGTGTCCCCACTCGCATGCATGCGCTCTCACCTAGAAGCGAAAGGATCTGGACCTGTATAAGGGGGAATCTCCCTGTTCCGGTGAAACCGGGTAGGATAGTGCCCCAACTTGTAAACCAACATGGTTTTACATCATCCTATGACCTAGTCAAACACAAAACAAGAGAGAGCTACGCCGGGCTACCCCTGTCAGAAGAATGTCTAGGGGGGGTAGACGATCCGAGACCCGCAGATCATTAGGGTTTCGCCGGATTGCATGCACACTGGGCAAGGCCACTTACCATGTGTACACCAGCCGCAGAACAACGCACGTGCTGGTAGGTCATGCAGAGAGGTATGGTACCAGACATACATATCGAAGTGCTTGTTGTTTGAAGCGTCAAATGTTCGGATCCCCCGACCTTCCCAGCCACGAAGCAAGTCATCCACCAGCGGTTCTAGATACACATTCATGTTCTTACCCGAGTATTTCGGCCCTCGGATTATCATCGAGACAAACATGTTCTCTGATCTCATGCAGACACCAAGGGGAGGTTCAGGGGAATAACAAACACTGGCCAGCAACTTTATACTGAGCCGACATGCCATATGGATTGAACCCATCGGTTGATATGGCAACTGCTACGCTCCTCTTGTCACCGGCTTTCTCAGGATATTTTTTGACAAAGTTCTTCCATGCACTACCATCCGACGCATGTATCATCTTGTTGAGATATCTGTTCCCTTCTACTGCCCACTGCATCTGCTGGGCAGTATCCTCGGTCATGAAGAGTCGCTAGAGCCTCGGTATGATTGGAAGATACCGAAGAATGTTTTGGGCAACCCCGGTCTGCCTCTTCTGACCATCACCATTGGGATCGACCTCAAAGTACCTAGAGGATTTGCAGCGGATACAATAATTTGTCTTAGCATGCTCCTTTGTGAATATCATGCATCCCTTCGGACAAGCGTGTATCGGCTCATATGACATCTTAAGGTCACGGAGGAGTTTGGTCGAATAGTAGAAGTTCTCCGGCAAGAGGTGCCCTTTCGGCAGAATGCTGCTAACGACGGCAAGCATATCATCAAAGTCCTCTCTGGTCAAGTTCATGTGGCTCTTGAAGGCCAAAATGCGAGCTATGGCATAAAGTTGGGTAACATCTGTATGTGCATGAAGGGGTCTTTGTGAGGCAAACAAAGTCTCGTAATACTTTGCCGTGTTTTCCTCCGGCTCCTCACTTGTCTCCGCCTCCTGAGGTGTCTCCGCCTCTACATGAGGGCTTTCAGGCACATTAGCATTCACAAAGTTTTCGATGAACCTATCAAAACCAGCATCAAATTCTCCCCTTGGCTGACTCTGCTGCTGACCCCGCCGTGACTCCCTCTTAGCACGTTTCGCTAACTTTTCACCATGGAATGTCCAAGTCTTGTAGGATGGTGTGAACCCATAATTGAGCAGGTGAGTACTCACATCATCCTTCGAATGTGTATTCAGGTTCTTCCATCTTGCACAGGGGCAGAAAATTCTTCTGGGTCTGCTGGGGACGGCAAATGCCCGGTTCACAAAGTCCTCGGCCTTTTCTTCCATTCTGAGGTAAAGTCCCACTTACTGACATAGCCATCATACATCCAGTCACGATTCTCCATCCTCTAATCAATACCAAAAACGACATATATAATGCTTTCAATTAATCATGTCATATAAATAAATCCGGTATTAGTTCGGTTAATTTTAGCAAACATATATTTTACGCCATACATATATCCACCTATCTCTCTAATAGGTAAAGAGGGTCCTATCAACCGCCGGATCCGTAGATTGAGTATGTTCTCCCTGATCTACCCCGATCCGACACAGAATTTCGGCAGCACCTCCCTGCTGCTCTCCCGATACACGTCTCGGCAAAAAGCCAAGAGGGATGTGCATCCGGAGAACAACAGGGAGGCGCTGCCAAAATCCTATCTCGGACCGGAGTAAACAAGGAAAACATACCCAACTACGCATCCGCCGGCTGTCCCGATAAATGCCGTAAGAGTTACGCTTCATAATATGCGAGACCACTAATGCATATTTATCCGCGTAACCCTTACGGCCGGGAAGAGACGCCTAGGTAAGGCGACAGACTTAGTGATCTACACACGAAAATAACCCTAGGTACAAGATAGGAGAATAGATTTTTACCCTAGAAGCATGATCGAGAGGTGAAGAAGATCAGCGACCCTCCCGCAAAATGACCTACGCCATCGACAGCCCCACCCTCAGACTCGACACATATCCCCTGCAAGAAGAAAAATTACTAAATTACTACTATATACATGCCAAAAATTTACAAATAATTCCTAAATTACTACTATACACATGCATATATGAAACAACATATATACATACTTCTATACATATATGTAACAAATACATGGGACAAATACATGCTATATATATCTAACAATATATAGTACACATATATACTACACATACATACTAGCTACACATACATATATATACTAGCTACACATACACATACATACTAGCTACACATACACATATATACTACACATACATATATATACTAGCTACACATACATATATATACTACACATACACATACATACTAGCTACACATACATATACTACACATATATACTAAAAATATATATGTATAGGCACATACCGATGGTAATGGGGCGGGCCGGCGGTGGGTGGACGGGGGCTGGACTGGGCGGAGGTGGAGCCGCTGGCGAGCTCCCAGGGCCGGGGGCGGTGGCTGGGCGCGGAGGCGGATGGGGCGGGCTGGGGCGGATGGGGGGCTGGACCGGGTGGAGGAGGAGCCGGCAGCGGCGGCGCGGGGGCAGGTAGACGGCGGCGACGGCGTGGGATCGAGGCGGCGGCGGCGGCGCTGGATCGAGGCGGCGGCGGCGCTGGTTCGGCGCGGCGGCGGCACGGGGTCAAGCTGGGGTGGGGAGGCACGGGCTCGAGCTGGGAGAGGATAAGGCAGGGGCAGGCCCGCGCCGTCAATTATTGGCAAGCCTTTGCCGTGTGCCAACTCGCGCGGAACACGGCAAAGGGCTTTGCCGTGTACTTCCTGGAAAAACACACGGCAAAGATTCTTTGCCGTGTACCCTAAACAGACACACGACAAAGGACTTCTTTGCCGTGTGTTTTCTCCTTTGACGTGTGCCTTCTGCTATATTCAAATTTTCTTATTGTATTTTTCTTTCATTTGTATTTATTTTATGTTTAAGTGAAATCTTTCTTGGCTTTTTGTTAGTATTGAGACCATGGAAATACGAACTTTGCACTAGACCATAAACTTGCATGGGTCCCCTTATACGAACTTGCATGCATGCGCTCTAACCGAAAATGTCTAGGGGGGGTAGACGATCCGAGTCCCGCAGATCAGGGTTTCGCCGGAGGAAGACCACGAGAACGTCGGAATCTTCTGAAAACTTGCATGTGTCCCTAGCATATGTGTGTGAGTGTGGTGCAAGGTTGGTAGGTCCCATCTGTAAGTCCCAAGTGTGATCCCCTTTGTAGACATGCGTTAATACTTAGTAAAATCCTGGATATATACGTGGAAACTCCCGCCACTGGTTCTGTCAACCCTCTTGAGGAGCGAACAATAGTTTCTCTTGTAGATATAGCATGTACCAGCTCTTAATAAGGATTGAGACCATGGAAATATGAACTTTGCACTAGACCATAAGCTTTTAGAGGATGCTGAACTTCATTTCCATTAGGTGGGTGCCAAGTCACAAACTTTGAGAAACAATCCTCAACCAATCGTCAAGAGTAGAATTTCCCCTCACGGTAGAGATGACCAACAAAACCAAGCAAGCTGTTGGACTACTTTTGAATATTTCAAGGTCACTCTTTGGGTCAATCAAAAGACCAAGATGAGAGGATTTCACGACAAAGTCTGAAATTTGTTGTCTGACATCCTTTATAGATTGTTCTCAATTTTGAGTACCTCAAGGACATGCATGCATGTGTCCTAGGACATGCATGAAAAGTGTGGTGCTATGTTGGAACATACAAAAATTAACTACTAGCTAGTCTGCGGGTTCTTGCATGTGTCGCCCCTCGCATGCATGCCCTCTAACCTAGAAGCGAAGGTTCTGGACCTGTATAAGGGGGAATCTCCCCGTTCGGGTGAAACCGGGTAGGATAGTGCCCCAACTTGTGAACCAACATGGTTTTACATCATCCTATGACCTAGTCAAACACAAAACAAGAAAGAGATACGCCGGGATACCCCTGTCAGAAGAATGTCTAGGGGGGTAGACGATCCGAGGCCCGTAGATCAGGGTTTCGCCGGAGGAAGTCCACGAGAATGTCGGAATCAGATGAAAACTTGCATGTGTCCCTAGCATATGCGTGTGAGTGTGGTGCAAGGTTGGTATATGTGCTTGCATGTGTCCCCCCTCGCATGCATGCGCTCTAACCTAGAAGCGAAGGTTCTGGACCTGTATAAGGGGGAATCTCCCCGTTCAGGTGAAACCGGGTAGGATAGTACCCCAACTTGTGAACCAACATGGTTTTACATCATCCTATGACCTAGTCAAACACAAAACAAGAGAGAGCTACGCCAGGCTACCCCTGTCAGAAGAATGTCTAGGGGGGTAGACGATCTGAGGCCCGCAGATCAGGGTTTCGCCGGAGGAAGACCACGAGAACGTCGGAGTCAGATGAAAACTTGCATGTGTCCCTAGCATATGTGTGTGAGTGTGGTGCCAGGTTGGTATATGTGCTTGCATGTGTCCCCCCTCGCATGCATGCGCTCTAACCTAGAAGCGAAGGTTCTGGACCTGTATAAGGGGGAATCTCCCCATTACGGTGAAACCGGACCGTATAGTGCCCCAACTTGTGAACCAACATGGTTTTAAATCATCCTATGACCTAGTCAAACACAAAACAAGAGAGAGCTACACCGGGATACCCCTGTCAAAAGAATGTCTAGGGGGTAGACGATCCGAGGCCCCCAGATCAGGGTTTCGCCGGAGGAAGACCACGAGAACGTCGGAATCAGATGAAAACTTGCATGTGTCCCTAGCATATGCGTGTGAGTGTGGTGAAACGTTGGTATATGTGCTTGCATGTGTCCCCCCTCGCATGCATGCGCTCTAACCTAGAAGCGAAGGTTCTGGACCTATATAAGGCGGAATCTCCCCGTTACGGTGAAATCGTGCCGTATAGTGCCCCAACTTGTGAACCAACATGTTTTCACATCATCCCATGACATAATCAAACACAAAACAAGATAGAGCTACGTCGGGCTACCCCCATCAGAAGAATGTCTAGGGGGGTAGACGATCCGAGGCCCGCAGATCATCAGGATTTCGCCGGAGGAAGTCCACGAGAACGTCAGAATCATCTGAAAACTTGCATGTTTCCCTAGCATATGTGTTTGAGTGTGGTGGAAGGTTGGTATAGGTGATTGCATGTGTCCCCCTCGCATGCATGAGCTCTAACCTAGAAGCGAAAGGTTCTGGACCTGTATAAGGGGGAATCTCCCCGTTCAGGTGAAACCGGGTAGGATAGTGCCCCAACTTGTGAACCAACATGGTTTTACATCATCCTATGACCTAACCAAACACAAAACAAGAGAGAGCTACGCTGGGCTCCCCCTGTCAGAAGAATGTCTAGGGGGGTAGACGATCTGAGGCCCGCAGATCAGGGTTTCGCCGGAGGAAGACTACGAGAACGTCAGAATCAGATGAAAACTTGCATGTGTCCCTAGCATATGTGTGTGAGTGTGGTGCCAGGTTGGTATATGTGCTTGCATGTGTCCCCCCTCGCATGCATGCGCTCTAACCTAGAAGCGAAGGTTCTGGACCTGTATAAGGGGGAATCTCCCCGTTACGGTGAAACCGGACCGTATAGTGCCCCAACTTGTGAACCAACATGGTTTCACATCATCCCATGATATAATCAAACACAAAACAAGAGAGAGCTACGCCGGGCTACCCCCATCAGAAGAATGTCTAGGGGGTAGACGATCTGAGGCCCGCAGATCAGGGTTTCGTCGGAGGAAGACCACGAGAACGTCGGAATCATCTGAAAACTTGCATGTGTCCCTAGCATATGTGTGTGAGTGTGGTGCAAGGTTGGTAGGTCCCATGTGTAAGTCCCAAGTGTGACCCCCTTTGTAGACATGCATGCGTTAATACTTAGTAAAATCCTGGATATATACGTGGAAACTCCCGCCACTGGTTCTGTCAACCCTCTTGAGGAGCGGACGATAGTTTCTCTTGTAGATATAACATGTACCAGCTCTTCATAAGGATTGAGAACATGGAAATATGAACTTTGCACTAGACCATAAGCTTCTGGAGGATGCTGAACTTCATTTCCATTAGGTGGGTGCCTAGTCACAAACTTTGAGAAACAATCCTCAAGCAATCGTCAAGAGTAGAATTTCCCCTCACGGTAGAGCTGACCAGGGTTTCACCGGAGGAAGACCACAAGAACGTCGGAATCAGATGAAAACTTGCATGTGTCCCTAGCATATGTGTGTGAGTGTGGTGCAAGGTTGGTATAGGTGATTGCATGTGTCCCCCTCGCATGCATGCGCTCTAACCTAGAAGCGGAAGGTTCTGGACCTGTATAAGGGGGAATCTCCCCGTCCCGGTGAAACCAGACCGTATATGGGAGGGGGGGTGCATGTATATAGTGATCAAGACCACAATAACCTATGATCATATGTGTGTGCTCATGATCCTATGAAATAATATCACCTAACATATATGTAATAAAAGCCTTGCTAATTAAAGAAAAGAAAAAGGTGAAAAAAATTCTTTGCCGTGTACACAGAAGAAAACACACGGCAAAGAAATCTTTGCCGTGTTCCTGACGGCGAGGGCACACGGCAAAGATTCTGCCGTCAGCCCCTGCCGGCGGGTGACCCTGCGAGGCCACGGGGCCCACTTCTTTGCCGTGAGGAAACCTTTGCCGTGTTTCTTCATTGACTTTGCCGTGTTCCTGACGGCGAGGGCACATGGCAAAGATTCTGCCGTCAGCCCCTGCCGGCGGGTGACCCTGCGAGGCCACAGGGCCCGCTTCTTTACCGTGAGGAAACCTTTGCCGTGTTTCTTCATTGACTTTGTCGTGATTCTTTTCTTTGCCGTGTGTTCTCGTAGGTCCATTGCCGTGTTTGTTTCTTTGCCGTGTTCTTTTTCTGCTGTTTGCCGTGCACCGTCACTTTGCTGTGTTCTTCTTGGTTTGGACACGGCAAAGATGTTCTTTGCTGTGTTCCGGGCCTTTTGGCACACAGCAAAGGAGAAGGACGACGGCAACGACATTTTTTCCCGTAGTGGTTAATATGTTTGACAAATTCAACCTTGACACGTTAAGCATAAGAGTACGTACACGAGAATTGATCCGTTCAAGAATTTTTTTTGGCAAGAGGCATGCCGATGTATTCTGACAGCCTCCAGACAAACAATTGAATTTTTTTTAGCTTGCTCGGACATACCTTTACGGGACGCGCTCTAACAAAAAAAAAGATGTTTGTTGGCATGCTCGGACGTAGCTCTGGCAGCCTCTGCACACTGGATCATCAGAAGTGTTCTCCCTACATCTAAAAAAAACTTATATTTTTTTTTGGAAAAGAGCATATATTAATATATTAATATCATAAGGAAATTAATTACATCCAGTCTCAGCAACAACGCATGTCCTAGCGGTTCTACGGATGCACACAGCTCAGAAAAAAGAAAAAAAAATTATAAAAAAGAAAAGTCCCGCTACATAGAACTAATTCTCAAAAAAACGACAGTGACACCATCAGAACAACACCAGTAGTCCTCCACTCCAATAACAATGCCTTCAAGAAGAAAACAGTGCCCAAGCGCCATCGTTGCCCGACCAAAGGTCATAGGTTTTCACTCTGGAGAAAGTCCTTACTCACAAAACAATGCCTTCAACAAGGTCATTGCGAGGCACAACCAGCTAAGGCCAGACCTTGAACTTTCACCGTGCAAGATAAGACTGGAAACTCCCCTGTGTTGTCTTCCCGCACCAACAGTCGCTACAACGAGTCCCAGATCACGCCGCCAGATCTCCGTCACCACAAGAATAAAAACCACTATCGCTACCCTCAAATTTCCGCTTTCCTGACATTCTCCGCATCTGACATCACCATGGCTCAAAGCATGGCACTTGGTGGGAACAAACAACAGAGCTTCGCAATGCTCCCGCTGAAACCAATCGGCCAGAAAAACAAGGTGCACGCGACCGAATACCTTCTGATCCAGCAATCTCCAGGCATGATACGCCCATGAGAGTTCGCTGACGTTTCCGGAACCCGCCTCTCCAGACCATATCAAGGAGGGCAGACATCAAGCAGATCTTCGTCTTCGTGCGAAAGAAATCAAAGTACCACCCCCTTTATTAGATCCGACACAGCGATCCCCACACCGCCGGCCGGTTCCCGGAGGACGGATCGAGCAGGCAAAAAGGAAGAGAGCCAAACCGGGAACCACCGCAGTAGCGCCGAAGCCGCCGCCCAGCAAGATCCCAGCACCACGCCTTGACCGCTGCCTACCACGGCGCCCCCGCCGAAGGCCGACCTGGCCTAGATGGCCCCAGATCTGGCCCACAGACGACGCACCCGCAGACGGTCGATGACGCAGCGAGGCCCCTCCCTACACCACCCGTACCGCCTCCGCCGAGCCACCATGCGCCGCCCGCGACCTCCAGAGCAGGCCGCGCCATCGCCCCGACCCGCCAAAACGCCTCCACAGCAGCTCCCCCCTCCAGCCTTCGGCGGCGAGGGCGCCCGCCGCCACCGCGTGAGGGATCTGCGACAGTGGCGGCGAAGGGAGACTCGCGGGGGGGAGCCGGCCACCGGCGGGGGCTAGGGTTTCCCCGAGTCGCCCCGGGTCAGGAGCGACGCGGGGTCAGGAAGGTAGAATTGTGGAGATATCTCTTCGTGTACCCATAAGGTTATATATCAGCCACAAATAAAAAAATTGATCAATTGAGCATTGTCTGTTGTCATAGTCCACACCTACATTATTATAGATGAATTATTTTCTCTTCTTTGCGTCACAAGGGTCCACGGTGTTGCCGTCACAAACTCCGGCAGTACACGCTTCAGCTATTTTCTCTTTCTTAGGCGGCTGCCTCTGCCCATCAATTTGGGCCTTTCAACAGACATCAGTACTAAGTTATCAACGTTCTATTACCGCTCCGGTGATAAGCTATCATGAGTGTGTTAGATGTATATTTATATATTGTATGTCCCCATTTGTTAGAGGATTTTGCTGCATATTTCCACCTGTACATGTACTATATATTATGGCCTTTGACCCTAGAGGAATACAAGTTGCCTATTTCTAACATGGTATCAGAGCAAGGTTAGTCTCGTCCTCTCCTCGCAACTTCATCGCCGCAGCCGCCACCATCCCTGTCGCCCCCGGCCTTGCCGTCGTTGCCACCGTCGGCCTTGCTATCGTCGCCGCCGCCGGTCGCTGCCCGTTTTTGCCCCGATCGATTTTGTTTCGGTCCAGATCTGCCTCGATTTCACCCAGATCGGATCGATCTCCCCGAGCTCTGCCCGTCGGTCTCCCCAGCCACCCGCCGCTGTGTGGCATCCCGCAAAACCACTACTAGAAAATCGCGTTGAATTTGTGC
Source organism: Avena atlantica (assembly GCA_910589765.1). NCBI lineage: Eukaryota > Viridiplantae > Streptophyta > Magnoliopsida > Poales > Poaceae > Avena > Avena atlantica. Next base: position 524,522,124 of record OU342733.1, read on the forward strand.
ATTGCATCGTCATCATCATGCATTGTTTGCATAAAACTATTTTCGCAAAGACCGTTTTGTTTTCTAAAACGCCCTATCTTAATTCAAATATCAAAACCAGGTCACCGGTTTATTTTGTTGACCGCTATCGGTTTGCAAACGGTGTTAATAAAACAAATAAAAATTATATTATTTTTAGTGGGGGCAGTCGAACGGGCCAACCCGACCCGAACGACCACCCCCGTATAAACAGATCGGCCCACCTCTAAATCCTAAGGCTACCCGGAAACCTACCCACACCCCCTGGCCACATCACCCCACCCAATGGCTAGTCTCCACCTCACCCTCTTCCTCTCCTCCCCCACTCCCTAGCTGCCACGTGGCCTAGCCCTCCCTCACCACCAACCCCCCAGCTGGCCAACACCCCACGCACGCACCCAGACCCCTCTCCCCTGACGCGCCCCTGGCCCACCGCGGGACCCACCCTGGGCCCCACGCCCCAACCAAGCCGCGTCCCCTGTTCTTCTTCTTCCTCCCACCCGCGCCGCGTTCTCCCCTTCCCCTCCTCTGGCTCGCTGCTCCGCGCCGCCCCTGCATCCTTCTCCCTCCGCCGCCTCCTCCCTCCACCCCGCGCGCACGCTCTCCCCTGCTGCTCCGCCGGCGCGGCCCCGTCGCCACCTGCAGCTCGCCCTCCCGCCTCGCTCCTCTCGCGGCCAGGCTCGCGCCGCCGCCTGGCCTCAAGCCGCCGCCGGCCCCCGACCTCGCCCGCGCCCCGGCCCTCCGTCCTCGCCAAGCCACCACCGATCTCTCGCTGGTCGCCGTCCACCATCACCCCGCCACCAACCGACCGCGTCCGCCGCGCCGCCGGACCGCCCGCCTCCGTCGAGCCCAGCGCCGCCCGCCCCGGTCCTCGCCTCTCCCCTCCGCCGCCGCCCGCTCTGCGCCACCCCGACCCCAGCGCCGCCTCCGGCCCGTCCACCCCGAGACCGCGTCAAGCCCCGCGCCGGCTGCGCGCCCGCCCCGCGCATTCCGTCCTCGCCGCCGCCAGGCGCGCCGCCCTCCGCCGCCCTCCTGCGCGCGCCGCCGCAGCCCCGGCCCGTCCGCCTCCGCCGCGGAAGCCCCCTCGCCGCGCTCGGTCCGCCGGTCCGCCGTGTGCCAGGGCCCGCCCCGCGGTCCCTCGTCGCCCTGCAGCGCCGCCCGTCCGCCCCAACCGCCTGCCGCGACCCCGCGAGCTCCGGCCGTCCGTCCCGCTTCGCAAGCGCCACCGCCGCCCTCGCCTTGGTGTTAAGTTCCGCCCCGAGCCGCGTCCCCCGGGTCCGCTTCCGCCTCACGCACGCCATCGCCCCTTCGGTCACGTGGTGCCGTTCAAGATGCCAAGACCGACACGGGATGAGGACCAAGTCCACGCAAGACCGTTCCCGTTGAGGACAGGAACCCTTCAAGTTAATTGCGACAACGAGCTCGACACCGACAACCGAGGGGAACCCCGAGTACTTCGCCGCGGAAACTAGGGGCGATGACGCCAAGACGACAAGATCCACCTCCCAGGGCGACGACCCCTGGACACCAAGAGCTACCGGCAACATGACCAAGACCCGGACCCCGATAACCATGATCCCCACGGCAGAACAACAAGGCCTTCGAGGTGGGACCGACAAGATCTTCTCCTCGGGACACCGGGAGCTCCCCTGAACGCCAAGCTCGTCGAGTTCAGGAACCCTCAAGATCTCCGTCACGGACACGACATGTACTTCCCTAGGACGCCATGACTGGGGCCCTGGATCCGAAGGCCACATGGGACGACAAGTACTCCAACATGGACCCAGTTGAAGCAAACCCGAAGACGGTAGATGCGACAAGTACTTCCCCGATCCGAAGACCCTAACCCCGGACGCCGAGACCGACCCGTCGAACCCTGGACCCTGAGACCGAACCCCGAACCCCGGAACCTCAAGATCTGCCGAACCCTAAATGTGTGACCCTTTTCCTCGATACCCTATTTTTATAAATGATACCAACTTGTGGCATTAAATCATTCATCTCGCATGCATATCTGTGGTTTGGGGGCCTTATGCCGATTCACCTAATAATTAAATATGGGGCCCATATGCGGGCAAATCTAGCCTTATATCGGCCTCATTTAAATTGGTGTAGCGAACCCGGTACTATCTTTTGCCATGCTAAAACAACATTTAATTTGCGGGGTAGCTAAATAACTTGAGCCGTTTAATTAATTGTCGGGACCCGGTTCCACTTAATATGACCTAAACGCATCGCACCTTTGCCATGTCATTCGTCAACCATGCATCATGCCGGTCTTCTGCCGTGTATTAAATATTGCATTCGGTGCTTCTTCTAGTGTTTTGCTTCTTCGCGGATAAGGCCGTTGAGTTGATGTGAGCTTCGCCCCGATCTTCGGTCGAACCCTTCGACAATGTTTTCAGGCGAGCATCTCCCCCTTTCTACCTGTCTTACTTTTATAGTATTTACTTCCCTCCTGTTGATCTATTGCTATCTGTGTTGCGTTGCTCTAGTTTTGTACCCGTGATATCCCTTGCAGCCATATATAGCCTTGGACACATCCTATTACCTGTGTTTGGTAGATAGTTGGACCCGCGTGTCGTAGTCGCTTGCTCAAGTGTTTTGCTTGTCGTCAAGTACCACAGTTGTTGGAGAATTGCCGCATGTTGATGTCGGAGATGATCACGGCTTAAATTATTGTATCACTTTAATTCCTGTTTAACAACTAAAATTGAATTAAGCAGAGGCATAGGTGGGTGATAGGTAAGATTTGGTTTCCGACCGCCCACTTGTGTCCCGTAGGACCCGAGTTCTTGACACCTGTTCCGAGATCGAGCGCGCTAACCACAGGTGGGGAGATATGGGCCCCCCATTGATTATTACCTGATTTCAAAGTATTGTACTGGGGGCCACAACTAGTTTGAGGATTTATTTACTATCATGTACCTATGCCATGTTTACTGCTTTATTTAAATTGTGCGACAGATAGCACGTGTACTGTTTAGGATCGGGACACGTTTTCGCGGTGTCGACAGTCCCTGTTTGGGGATTTGCTGTCGCTCACTGCCGTCCACCCAAACCCTGAGTCCGTCTCGGAGACCGGCCGACTCCGTTGCGGGTGTCGACTCGGTGGGGTGGCCCCCATGTACTTGCTTTGGGTCTGGGAACGTCGTGACTTAGGCCCCGCCGACATACCGATGGGTGTATGTTAACTAATCTGGCAAAAAGGGTCGAAGTGCCTGTGGATACTTTGGTGCACCCCTGCAGGGTTAAATCTTTTCGAGAAGTCGTGTCCGCGGTTATGGACGACTTGGAGCACAGTGCTTGATCATAGACAACTATAACTAAAGTTTACTGTTATGAATTAACTTGTATCCGATTTGCCTAGTAATCAGCTTCACTACAACGGTATGGCTAAGTAAAAGTACCAACAACTGCTGGGTTTTGGGGTTGCCTCATGCTAATTGAATCTGACTAGTAAGTGATGCCACTATAACGGAATGATTAACTAAAAGTGCCCACTGCTTACTTTATCAGGATGATTATCTAAACCTGACTAGTAATTGCTGCAACGATAACTGAATAAATAAAACTGCCAACTGTGTGAGTTCCTTGGTTGACTTCCTCGTTTGGTCTCGAGGGGGGGAAACACCAGGATGGGTTTGTTTGGTGTTAGCTTCAGGTTGGATCCGGATAGGTCTATCTCACCCCTCTCTGATAGTCGTCGTTGTATCGAGTCTCTATAGGTTATTTAGTGCATGCTGCCGCTGCCGCTCCGTCCACCATACCTATGTAGGCGAGGACCGCCGAATTCTAGACTCGCCGTGTACTGGCCTCAGTACTGACGCTCCTTCTTTTTCCTTTGCCCTTTGTCGGCACCCCTTTTGTTTAAGCAGGTTTTGAGATCGACGCCGTTAGCAGGGTTACCCTTCCGGCTTGGCCTGTGCAGGGTTATGGACGCCATTGGTTATTCTTCAGGGCTCTTAGCCCCATTTGCATCTTGTCCGTAGACAGACGCTCTATCATTTTCAAGGTTATTTGGATCTTTGTACATTATATCTGTATTCTTGACTCTTTGAGTCGCTGCTGTATATATATCTGATCTGTGGGTCCCATCGAGGACTGTTGTGTAATGTTATTACTTTGTTTTCCACCCGCACACAAGTGCCTGGTGGGCACCTTCGAATCGTTTCTATGCGGGTTTGGCGGGTTTCGCTTAAACTTGCATAGGGCCGATTCTGAGGGTGTTACACGCTGGACCTCCGCCGCCGAACCTCCTCCGCCGCCGGCCTTCTGCGTCGACCCCGCCTCTGCATCGCCAACCGTCGCCGCCTCTTCATTGCCAACCGTCGCCGCCTCTGCATTGCCAACCATCGGCCTGCCAGGGCCGCCGCCGTCCGCCCCGTCTCCGGCACCGCCGCCAGCCGCTGGTCCCGCCCGCGCCATCTTCGGCCTTCCTCCACCGGCCTCCAGTCGCTCCGCCTCCCGCCGACCTCCACTCGCCCTGTCTCCCACCGGCCTCCTCTGCCTCGTTGGAATTGACTGTCTAGATCGATTTCTGATTAGAGCGTTGACCAAAAAAAAGTAAGAGAGAGATGTCTTCTGCATCGGGTTATGTTGTGATTCCTCGCTGCCCGGTGATCTTCGATGGCGCGAATTATCCTGATTTTGCTGCCTTTATGCGTGTTCACATGTGCGGTCTCCGTCTTTGGGGTGTGCTCTCCGGCGAGGTATCCTGTCCGCCATTCCCCCTGCTCATGTGGCTCCTCTTCCACCGACGCCGATTGTTCTCGATGCTGATGCTTCTCAGGAGGCCAAGGATGCTGCTCAGCGTGCCGATGATAGTGCTGCTGCTGCTTATGAGCTGAAGTTCAAACATTACTCTGCTGATCTCGAGACCTATCGCCACGATCTGACCGCCTAAACTTGGTGGGTCGATAAGGATGCTCGTGCTGCTTTTGTTCTCACCTCCAGTGTTCTGCCCCAGTTTGCTGCTGAGTTCATGAGTCTCCCTACTGTTGCCGCTCAGTGGGCACATCTTCGTCAGCGCTATCAGCCGTCTGAGGATGCTCTTTACCCGTCCGTGGTTCACCAGGAGCATGCTCTTTATCAGGGTGATTCCACTATTGATGAGTTCTATACTCAGAGTGCTGCTATCTGGCGTCAGCTTGATTCTCTCCATACTACTGTTTGTGGCACATGTCCGTGCTGCCAGATTGTGCGCTCCGATTTGGAGTTTCACCGCATCTATGAGTTTCTGTCTCGGCTCCGCCAGGAGTTCGAGCCCCGCCATGCTCACTTGAATGCTCGTGGTCGTTTTCCTCTTTCTGAGGTGTTGTCTGAGCTTCGGGCTAAGGAGACTCATCTCCATGGTGCTGGTCTTCTTGCAGTTACTTCTGTGCTTGCTACTCGTGGTCCTCATCTGCCGCCTGCTCCCTCGACTCAGCCGTGGTCCTCTGTGCCACCGCCGATACTACCCAATCCTCTAGGTCAGGGTCAGAGTCAGCACCATCAGTCTCAGGGTCAGAGTCAGCACCAGCAGGCTCGTGGTCAGGGTCGCCGTGGTTCTCTTTGTCACTGCACTTACTGTAGCAGGGATGGCCACACTTGGGCCACCTGTTATACACGGGATCCCAGTTTACGTCAGCAGCACCAGGCTCCTGGGCAGTCGGCTCCTTCCGGATCTTTAGCAGTTGCTCTCTCTGATCAGGACATTATCAGGAGTCTTCGCAGACTGCTTGCTGCTACAGGCTCTTCTTCGATGGGCACTGCGGGTTCTGTGACTGATTCTTCAGGCACCGCGCGACCACCACCCTCTACACAGTCAGGTACGTCCCCGTGGTATCTGGATTCTGGAGCTTCTTTTCATATGACCTTTGAGTCTTCTCTTTTGTCCGCTATTCGTTCTCTCCCTTCTCCTGTCCGTGTTCTCACGGCCGATGGTACCTCTCTTCCTGTTTCTAGTCGGGGCATCATTTCTACTTCTTATTTTTCTGTTCCTGATATTTCTCATGTTCCTTGTCTTAAGATGAATGTTCTCTGCTAGCCAGCTTACTGACTCTGGTTATCGCGTCATTCTTGATGCTGATTTTTGTGTTGTCCAGGATCGTCGCACACAGGCCCTGGTTGGAGCTAGCCCTCGCAGCCGTGACTCTTCAGGACTTTGGGAGTTAGACTGGCTTCGTGTTCCTTCCGCTGCCATTTCATCTGTCAGTTCTTCTCCGGTCGTCGCCTCTGCTACCAGCTCTTTTCAGCAGTGGCATCATTGTCTTGGTCACCTTTGTGACTCTCGCCTGTCGTCATTAGTTCATCGTGGTCTTTTGGGGTCTGTCTCAGGAGATGAGTCTTTACATTGTCAGGACTGTAGGTTGGGCAAAAAAAATCTAACTTTTGGAATAGGAAAATTTAGAAACATTTTACGATAGTTAGCATCCCACCTTGAATATCTTGATAGATATCTTAATTTTCCCATCTAGAGTATCTCGTGGAGTAATTGGACATACTTAACTTGTACAAATCCATCACATTTCAAGTCAAAGCTACCCGGTGATTTGTAACCAGCCTGATCAGCCCCACGGAACTCATTAGGCACAAAAAATGTTGTACAAAAAAATCCTATTTAAACCCCCCACATGAAAATAAAACCAACATAGCAGTCAAGAAAAATCTAAAAATTCTAACACATGCGAGAAAAATTATCGTGTTGTTTCAATGTATATCATGGGCAACAACATAAATGATATCTTATTATGATTAACACGATGATAGACCTAGCTATAAGATGATTTTTGATATTGTATAATCTTCTTTTCTTTGTTTGGACTCATAGGGTTTGCATCACATCAAAAGCTATAAGTTAAACCTAGTGACAAGAAGTGAATATGCTATAAGTCAAAAAGAAGAGCATGCTTATTACAATAGCGTCCATCCCAGAAGGAAATGTGTTTTGATGTCACCATAGTAAGAAGGTTGAATCTACGAAGAACAGGAGTACATTAGAATTATTGATCAATGGGTACTATAAAATATACCATAGTTTTGAATAGATGAGGCCACACCGACTACTTACATTCCAGACGACTTGTACAACATTAACAAGAGCAAAATAATCTTTTAGTAATTTTCTACCCATATCTCAACAGATGCTGTTTGTCCATCCATGACATTGAGAGACTCATAAGCATGTAAAGTTGCCATGGAACCATACAAAAAGGTTGATGAACATGGTATTGATTGGTAAGCTGCGATCTACAAAGAAATATCAACAATATTAGTAGTACCATACCTTCTAGATGATTTCAATGAAACACCAAGCTATCTATAGGACGTGTTTCCTAGTGATTTAGATAAATATATGATTATATGACATTCATAGTGTAACTACAAAATATGTTCTCTTTAATAATCCCAATACTATCTAAATTACAATATGATAACTCCCCCAAATTTGACCCCAAGGTCACTCATAAAGTAGCCTCACACCACATGTCTACCAAATTAGATCCTAATAAAGCCCCCACCTATTTGTTGAGGGACGTGATGTCACAAAAGATGACAAAATATTTTTAGATCAAGAAGGCATCTCTTGAAGATGATCTTGGAGATCATGATATGTTATAACTGAGAGATTTTCATACCGATAGTTGGAGGACAAATATTTCATATAAATATGTGCTTTTTGTTAAATAAAGATTTTGTGTTCCAAAATTAGTGCACAGTAAGTACCTTTTCATAGTTGGGAACTTATTAAAGAAAACAACAAGCAAAGTCAAAGTAGAAAATAACTTTTAAATCGGTAGATGTAGTATTGAATATACCATTTAGAAGCATGCACTTACATGTTCGATAATTTCACCCTCTAGTGGTTGAGCCTAAATATATTGTAATTCCATGTAACTTTGAGGATGTGGATTGTGATGCATTGTCTTACATACTTTGTCTATGCAGAAGATAAAGAGTATCAAGAATACGTACACAAGTTTCACCATTTCTCGGAACGAAATATGGATGTCTACACTCTTGAAAGGGCTAGCTATATGATGGTTCCATGTAAACAAATTATATAGATGCAAGTGGAAGACATAAATCTATGTAGCATTTATTGTGCTCCTTGTTTTGGAAATGAAAAGATTCATCCTATATATTTGCATGGATTCATTAATGGGAAGAGATTGATATCTTGTGTATAAGGGCACAATTCATTAATGGGAAGAGAGATTAGTATCTTGTGTATAAGGACAAGAGGGAGGGTCGAGTGGTGGCGCAGATGTGGTCGCCTCCCTTATCACCTAACCAAGGCAACGAGAGGCCCATCCAGTTGTATCATGCAGTCGTGTTATAAGTCACATCCAATTTATTAAGATGGTCTTGAGACCAGCTATCAGCTGACACGGCATGAAGTGATGTATACTGTCATAGCTAGGTGCATGTAGACGCAGTACGGTGTGCGGGGCATTGCAAAGCTCATGGTTTTATCTCGTAGTAGTTTTGGAAGTCTGTGGCCTATTGGTTTATCAAATCAATTGAATGTACTATCTGCATCATGTTTCCTTTTTATGTTGGCCGATCTTTCAGACATGAATGTATGCAATGGACTGCTAAATTCAGCTAAAATTCATCAAATCTATTTTTTGTTTTCGATGTGCGAGGATAGCAAAAAGATTTTAGTGCTTTATGAACAACCATGTAATTTACCCTCGAAGAATATAATAAGCAAGCACCCAAAACACTACAGGAACGACACGCTACGCCGAGGGCCAAAAGCCGTCGGCGTAGCCTCGATCCCCGTCGGTGTAGGGCCTCGGCATAACATCCTCAGCAAAGACCTTCCTCGGTGGAGGCACTTTTGACAGTCGGTGTAGCTCTAGCTACGCCGACGGCTTTGCCCTCGACATAGCCCCGTCGGCATAATAACGGCAGACTATAGAAAAATCCCAAAAAAAAACATTTTTTTTCTGAATTTTTTCTCAACTATTTTAAATCTTTGAATTGTTTGAATCGTTAATCTCTCACCTGGAACATTTTTAACACTAATTATATTTAATCGTTGATAAAATTGCAGTCTTTATCAAACTTCACGCTCAATCACCCATCCTAACACTACTTCAGCTCCCGCACGCTTAACTTCTCAGTTCCTTCCAAATCAGTTTCCGCGAAGGAATTTGTACCTAGTTGTTAATACTATGATATCAACTCTATTAACTCTTATATCATTATGTCACATATTTTTATTTTTTGAAACTTCAGACACTTATTTAAGTAAACAACAATGAATAAGTAAAAATATTACTGATTCAAATAAAAATACTATTGAATTCAAATAAAAATATAATAATTTTACTTTTTTGTATTTTTCTATTTAATATGGAATAATTAATATCTTAAATCCGTAAATCGGAATTCAATAAATAATATGTCTAAATTGATCAGAAAAATGAAAGGAATCTAAATACGATATCCATATCAACTTATCACAAACCGCCCTTTTTGAATTAGCTATTTGTTGGTTGCTTCACAAAATTCCTTTTTTATGCTCTGAAAATGGAAAATGGCTTTTTGGTGCGACGAAAAGGAAAACTTCCTCCTACAATATTGTTTGCCATCGCATGATGCACATGTATACATAATATGGGTACATTATCACAAACTATGCCTTGAATCTAGCCATAACATTGGTCATTTCACCCGAAAGCCAAGAAACCTCGAATGAGATAGGTCATTTTGTGAAGGTTTTTTTGAGACATAATCAATATAACAAGTTTGATAGTTTTCCTTCTAACTATGTCATATCATATGACACCACGCAAAGGTTTTGCATTGTTTCGATCGTTTTTGAATTTTTTATGCTCGTTTTAAACTATATATCGTCAAACTTTGTCGAACGACGGGCATGAAGATTCTTAGCTCGGGACCGAGCCTCGCTAAACTTGCATTGAATCTTTGATAAAATAGCATATTATGAACCTAAAAACGATTTTGTAAAAAATATGAGCATCGGATCATGTACATGTAGTTCATATCTGACTCACTTCCTGCTGATTTGGCAGTAATTTGTGTTTTTCACCAGGGGTGGACGGAAAGGTTTTAGATCCCTCTATTGGGACATTGTCCATATAAGGTGGTCTATTATTTTTGTAAAATATGGTGGTAGAATTTTGAATTAGCCATTTAGTGGTTTCTTCACAAAACCGTCCGGTTTTTTATGCTCGGAAAATAGAAAATAAATTTTTGGTGTGACGAAAAGGAAAACTTCCTCCTGCAACATTGTCCGCCATTCCATTATACACATGTATGCACAATATAGACATATTATCATAAACTATGCCTTGATTCTAGCCATAGCATTGGTCATTTGACCCGAAAGCCAAGAAACCTCGAATGAGATAGGTCATTTCTTGAAGGTTTTTTGAGACATAATCAATATACCAAATTTAATATTTTTACTTAAGCAGAACGTCGATAACACGTGATACTTCCCTAAGCAGCCGCTTTTGCTATCATACACCCGCGATTCGGTCTGGGCTTAGGTACAAAGCAAGTATGGTGCCACTAACTTGTGCATGTTAGTTTGTCTCCCCGCCCATCAAGATCTCTGACAACTCCCAATCCTACGCATCCCACCCTGTATTCTTAGCATTTGAACATGAGAGACTCGGTTGACCATACGGAGTAGTACGTGATACCTATCCACATATGAATATATGAATGAAGCTAACCTTTGCCCTTAGAGATCAAGGAAGAGTACGTTGGCAACATGAATGGAACGATTTATAAAGGTTCTCTTGAGACCTTTCGGCTTGATCGATGTTTCCAGTACCGTCACTGTCTGCATATAAATAGAGGATGTTGAGATGTATACTATGTGCTGCTGATATATAGCATTGTAGAAAAGTTGGTTCCATTTGCTTCCAAATAATGCTTGCTTCATTCTTAAAAACTCAAGCTGAAACGCCCACTGCAACACAAATTGCATGTATGTAGTGGCACTTCTCTAGACGCACATTATAATTTGCATCTATTAAAATAATGCCACTGACGCACCTTTTTTAACATAGCAACACTTTTATAGGCAGTGTTTTTTCATGTAGAGAGACTGGTTCGAACATTTTGGTCATAATTATCAAATGAATGATTAGAGGTTTTTCATGAATGCCACAAAATATCATGTATGATCAGTTTTCTGTCCGTATGGGTGTCCCCACGTGCCGGAGCCTGTACCGTCGCCTGTCGTCCCCACTTGTAATTGTAACCCTAGCGCATCTCCGTCGTCTTCCTCCTCGAGTCTCTATCCAGATCCAGAGATTGCTCCTCCATCTAATCCTATATATCGCTCAATATCACCACCGACCGACCGCCGGTTTCTCTCGGCGAGACACTGACAGAGCGTAAATGTCCCCGTTCGACGGCAAAAAAGATCCGCTCCTGCAGATGGGACAAGTCTCAACGCAAGCTGACCTCGAATCTCAGGTACATACATATCGGATACAATCCATCTCTGGAACACGGATTTCTTTTCTTCCGGTTTGATTCATTTCCATTGCTAGATTTTCTAGTTTTTCTTTTGCTGTTAGTATAGAATTTATTCGAAATCTGTAATTTAAACATTGCACGTAGCCGATTTTCTATTGTTATCCGTAGGCCTGTGCAAATCCGGTTTGAATGGCTTGGGCCGGTTTGGACTAGTTCAAAATTTTGTACTAACTCTAAAGTTTGAATTTCATTTGTGAAGAAAAATAAACTAGGACATAAGTTGCCGGTTTTGCTGGTTGACCGGTTTCAAATTTTGCACACCCTTAGTTATCCGTGACAATACCATATGAAGAAACCGGTTCCCAGTGTAAGAATACCTGGATTGCGTATTATTGCTATATATATATGTATGGAGACATTCTGTTCCCATTTTTTTACATATCTCTGAATCTATACAGTTTATCAATTTTCAGTAAATTCAGAACTTGCCAGACCATGATGAGTCTTTGAACATCCCTCGAGACATTGCCGATCCATATTTCTTCGGGTTAGTGGTGGACAGTATGGACACAACATTCCGTTGCCATTGATCATGGTGATGTGCTTGAGAGGAAGGTGGCATTTGACATGGGCGCGACTGGACTCAGCATTTGTGTGCGGGTCAATGTTCATCTTCTCCACACAAGTCACTGACATACTGTTGTTGTGTGGCTCCCTGAACTCGTGTATGTACCATCAAAGAATCCGTGGCTGATCATGGCTTGGCATCCACTTGCCACTGGATTCGTGTTGGAGTGCCTAGTTCCCCCTGAAACAATAATTTAAAATTGAGTCTTTCTTAATATCATGATAAGCCCTAAAAAATCCGAGGATAGCTCTGGACATTTCAGTTAGACAAGAGAACACTTACCAAACACCCACATACAATGTACTCCTCCTTCCTAAAAGAAATGTCACAAATTTTTCTAAATTTGAATGAACCTAGACACGTTTTAGTTGTAGATACATCCAAGTTTTAGTTGTAGACACTTTATATTTTTTATTAGTAATGGATCACATTAATTTGATATTAAATATATAAGTGGAATCTTAATTTTCAAAATGTATTTGCGAAGAAATATAGTATCCCCGTGTAGCAAATCTAGATACATAGAACGAACCAAGAAGACGCCAGAACATTGTCAATTTACACTTACGGGAATCTTGATTATTGGAGAGTTCAACATTCATTAGTCTCTCTACTAAATGTGTCTAGTACGTCCAATAGCTTCCCATCAAAGTCCCACTGAAGCCTATGTTTAGAGGTGTGCTCGGCATTACATGCGCCACGGAAGGACTTTTCGATGAATCAGCTCCGAGCAGAAAGGACACGGAGTAGGTTCCCACACCTGTCTTCCACCGATGACCGAACTGACCTCTCCTCCTCCTTTCTCCCCCCCTAGATGTGAATTTCCTATGCCATCCCACGGCCTCCCACTCGTAACCCACCTAGCCACTGACCGCCTCCTCTTCTCCACCTTTTTCCCTGGTCCCTATCACCTTCAAAGAAAGGGTGGATTTCTCTAGTTTTGGTTGGGCTGAAGAAACTCCGCTAGGATTTGAACTTCTCGGTTCATTTTTGGAACCACCGGTGGTGCTTTGATGTTTGACGATATTATCCGATTGAGGAGGTAGAGAGGAAACATGATAGCTCGGTGGCGGTGGCCATCGAAGATTTCAGCGCAGCCAAGGTCAGGCTGATCCACTTGGCTGTTCCCCCCACCCTTTTTGTGCCATCTATTTGTCATGATTGCTATGAGCATATGCCCAAATTGGAATGACCTTTTTTACTACTTTTTTATCCGCAATGGATCACGTTAATTTGAGACTCCATTTCATGTCATTAACTCTCCATCGGTAGCCCAACACTTTCAAATGCAGGATATACCAAACGTCAACGAAAAGCCTACAAGGAGATATCCGCTCGCCTCATTGGTTGCTATACTGTCCTTGATCATGCTTGTGGGAGTATACATATTCTCGCTGTCTTTGAAGCAAAATGGGATTGTCTTTGGACTCAAGCACACAAACATGATAGAAAAGGAAAGGGAGCAACCTTGCCACAAACTCCAGCGTTCCAGAGACTGAGATGCCTTATGTGCACTATCCTTCACCACATACTTATAGTAGGTATATAAATATTTTTGGGCATCTAAGTTTACATTTTTGGGCTGCTGAGTAACTTGTTCTTTTGCTTGTTAGGGAAGAATGCGCATGCACACCGGTTAGATTCTTCGCTATCTTGACGATGCAAAGGTCAGGAAGTGGATTGTTTGAAACTATGTTGAATAGCCATGAGAATATCAGCTCCAACGGAGAGATTTTTGCTGTCAAAGGAATGCGTAGTAACATCACAGCAATCACGAGAACACTGGATAAATTGTACAATCTTGACTGGGTCAGCAGTGCTGCTAAAAATGAGTGCACAGCTGCTGTGGGGTTGAAATGGATGCTCAATCAGGTACATTTTGGCATTAGAGTACTATTTGATTATTCTATAGAAGGTGAAAGAAATACTTGCTTGCCTCATAACTTTTTTTTTTGCAAAATATCATTTTATGACCGAAGTATATGTTTTCTAAATAGTTCTCAATTTTACAATTTGTCATCACATTCTTTGAGTAGCTATATATTGTGAACAAGGAAACACAGACTTGCCTGCTACTGCCAGTTTCCCGAAACCCCGATCTATAGTTTTAATTTTGAGGATTGCTAAGATATGTTGTAACATTTTTGCATTTAATTTGTTTGTAAGGATTATTTTCCGTACTGGAGTTAATTAATGTGGTGCATCTCTTCAAATAATCTTAGCCTACCTTTTTTGCTTGTTATGTGGAATTACAGGGTCTCATGAGACATGATCGAGAGATAGTTGAATACTTCAACCAAAGGGGCGTGTCTATAATTTTCCTTTTAAGAAGAAATCTTCTCCAGCGTTATGTCTCTATATTGGAAAATGATCATCATAGAAACTACAAGCAACTAAATGGAACTCATAAAGCTCATGTGCATCAAAGAGTCCAGGTTCACATTTTTTTACTTTATCTTACTATAAGAGACCAGAGTGCGATAATCTTTTATCTTGTGTTTGCAACTTTTGGTATCACAAAGCGACGATGAACCCATTAAATATAACCGTACCTTTAACTGCTTTATCTGCTATAGTGTTGTAGATGTGCATGCAGAATAAAAATGAGATCCTTTAGTTCTCACTGCAGGTAGATGTTCATGCTCAGTATAGGCCAACAATCGACACAAAATCGTTGATTGCTGAACTGAAGAAATCTGATAAATTGGCAACTGATGCTTTAGTGAGTTTCAAGAAGATACGAAATATTGTGCTGTACTACGAGGATGTAGTCAGCAATCGCACTGTGCGCCTCTTGCACTATATCATTGTTTGAATTGAATCAACCTTTATTTTTTGTGATAACGTATGTTTTTCTTTGTTTCTTCAGAAGCTCACAGATGTGCTGGATTTTCTGAAATTGCCAAAGACAAAGCTATCCAGTCGGCATGTGAAAATCCAAACTAAATGGTTGCGTGATAACATTGATAATTGGATTGATGTTTATAATACGTTGAAGGGCACTCAGTATGAGAGCTTCTTGAATGGCCGAAAGTGACCAAATTAGTTGAAGGTGTAAATAATGCTGTAGTGGGGTTTCCTTCTTTTGACCCCTCCTTCCACCCACTGTATCAAGCAGAGTAGTCAGAGTTGGCACTTTTTGTCCATCATGTGCTAATACAAAGGCTCATTGATTTCAGGTTACGCCCTGGCATGTACATTTTAGCGGATTAAATTAATAACTATGATACTCTCTTCGTACCAAAATAATCGATCTCCTAGGCTTGTCCTAAGTCAAACTTCTCTAAGTTTGACCAAAGTTATAGGAAAATGTGTCAATATCTCTCGAATCAGGCTCGCGCCCCGCTTTATAAATAAAGCACAAAATTATAGGAAAATGTGTCAATATCCACAACGTCAAATCTATTGAAGTAAAACTTAAAATTTCTTTTATGATATTTTTTTATCCACAATGGATCAGGCTAATTTGACATTCATCTTCAATTTCATGTCATTAACTTTCCATCGGTAGCCCAACACTATCAAATGCAGGATACACCAAACGTCAGTGCAAAGCCTAGAAGGAGATATCCACTCGCCTCATTGGTTGCTATACTGGCCATGATCACGCTTGTGGGAGTATACATATTCTCGCTGTCTTTGAAGCAAAATGGGACGCTCTTTGGACTCAAGCACACAAACATGGTAGAGAAGGAAAGGGAGCAACCTTGCCACAACTCCAGCGTTCCACATACCGAGATGCCTTATGTGCACTATCCTTCACCGCATACTTATAGTAGGTATGTAAATATTCTTGGGAATCTAAGTTTACATTTTTGGGCTGGTGAATAACTTGTTATTTTGCATGCTTGTGATTTTTAGAACCCCTGATAGCTGCCTGCATATGCTTGTTAAGACTATTATGGTGGAGCTAACAATGTTTGTTTCTGCATATGACTGTTATGATGATCATCTAGCTCGTAATGTGTTGTGTATGCATATTGTTGTTCTTGTGATGATGTGTTGTGTGTGCGCTGGGTTGGTAAGATCACCAAATTTGAAATAGGTGATCACAACCCATGTGATCAGATGCAAAGCACCACATCAAACACGTGAAATGCATCACCAGGGGAAAAAGACAAGAATCTAGACAACCAAACAACTGGGCCAATTTACAGAAAACCTGAATACAGGAAGCCAAACAACTTGCCTAAGTTGACCCAAGACCAAACTTCCCCATGCAACACCTAGCGGGCCAAGTGACAAAAACAAGAAATATTTGGCCGAGCAATCAAAAAACACCCTTATGCTTCCCAAGGCACCTAGGAAAAGATAATAATATAGTAATTCTCTCACTGCCGATAGCTTGATCTTAGCTGCTAACAACACGTCACCATTTCCGTCCTTTGATGTCTTGTCCCTAACACCGACGTAGCCAGATAAGATACTATCTGCAATGCTCAATCAGTTTTGTTTTAATTAATCAAGGTCACAGATTAATCAATCCCACACTACACGTACTTATCTGTAACATGTATAGAGAAAATAAACATACATTATAATACCCGACATACGCACGAGGGAAGGTTTTCATGTAGACGGTCCCAGCTGGCTGCAGGAGATGTAACATGTATTACATTGCGAGGGCATTGCAAAGCTCTCGTGGTTTCAGGCTGTATTGTTCCGGCCGTTTGAGGTATGCAGCAAGCGTGATTATATGTTATCGGCATTTGAAGATAAGAGATTGTTGTTCATTCGGTGCACTGAATCCTAACCACATACGAAAGAAGCTAGCCTTGCTCTTCACCATCAAGCAAAAGTGGGCTACATAAATGGAACGATATATAAAGGCACCCTTGAGGTCCGTCGACTTGATGTTTTTAGCACCGCCAGTGAATGCAAATAAATAGAGGATGGTGAGCCATACTATGTGCTGCTCATGGCATGGTCGGAAATTGATGGCATTTGCTTCAAAATTATGTTTGCTGCTTCATTCTTAGCTTTTGACAAAAAAGAGTCAAGTTGAAACGTCTAGTACAACAAAAACTGCGTGTATTGGAACTTCTTTAGTATGGGAGACTAGTTAGTTGAATTCAATAAAATAATTAAGGTCGTATGAATCGACTGATGCAAAGGGAAAGGGCGCTGACACTGGTAGAAAAGGGCCCATGCGTCCCGGTTGGTAAGGGCCATTAGTCCCGGTTGCCCAACCGGGACGGGGCAATCGGGACTAAAGCTCTAACCATTAGTCCCGGTTGCCCCACCAACCGGGACAAATGGGGCACACGTGGCGGCATCAGAGCGCGAGGGGGGGGTGGAGCATTAGTCCCGGTTCATAACACGAACCGGGACTAATAACCTGCTGCCGCGGCAGACATTTGGCCCATTTCTCTGACGCGGCAGAGAATTCATTTTGGCACATTTTGTTGCCGCGGCAGCATTTTCGCCACTTTTTGTGCCGCGACAGAGAATTCATTTAGGTTGTTTTATTGTTTATTTAGTGTTTTGCACTTATCAACGAAGGAACCTTATATTACACAAGATCATCATGACAACATTACATTCAATACACAAATCGAGTTCATGCACTACATACAAAAGTTGCTATTCGATGCTACCGGCCAATTTCTTGAAAGTTGCTATTTTTACAATTCCTATTGTCTATACACAGCCGAGTAGTATTCCCCTTGTGTGTTTAGGACTTCTGCATCCAAGAATCCCGCCAATTTCTCCTGAATTGCTCGTATGCGATCCTTTGGCAGAAGACCGTCCCGTAGACGTTCGATCTGATTTAAAAAAGGAGTCAGCCTATATGAATATGAAACTAAACACAATTTGATTGTAATTAAAAACTATAGAAATTGTTTACGTACGTGGAGTTCTCTAAATTTCTGCCCTTCTCATCGCACGTCTGCCGGATGAACTCGCATACATAGTATCCACATAGATTGTTACCTGGTCCCTGCGTCAGGCACTTTACGAGGACAGAGTTCAATCAAAATAATAATCAAGCATGATAATAACTGTATCAAAACTAGAATCAAAGAGATGCGCGGATATAGCTAGTGGTGCTTACATCTAGTGGTTGAAATGTAAGCTCCTCTTTCCAAACACCCCTAGCCTTCTTGGTGAACCGTTTCCAAGCGCTGCCCGGCGTAAAAAACGAATAAAATAAGTTATTAAGTACTTGATATCATAAAATTCACGAACGTTGCCGATATAGTGTCGTAATGATTAGAATTACCGCTGGAGAAGTATCTGCATGTCCTTCCATGTCTCAAGGGGTTTATGTTTCGAGTCCATGACTAGTACACGCCCTTTGTCAAGTTGAATGATTAACAAAATATAGTGGTACCTGCGAATGCAGAACTAATCAATTATATACTTAACATCGAGTAAGCGAAATAGAAAGTGTATACAAGACAATAACACTCACTGGAAGTTGTAAGGAAATAGTATTTCCCTTTTGGTTTCTTGAAACCTTAACGTGTGTACTATATTATTCTCCGTATCCTGGGGGCTTATTTTGAGATTAGCTTCATGAACCCAATATGGGTCAATGAAGCCAATGTCATAGATTTGTCCTCTGCTGCATTCGAGAATCTTCATTCTTCATATTACAATATGATTATATACATGCAATAAACAAAATAATATAGCTGGAGACTAAATTAATTACAGAATTAGTACTTACAGACAATAGGCACTGATGATCGATTTGTCCAAGGCGTCTTGATTGAATAATTGAAATAGTTCATCAAATTCAATGGATATCATAATGAACTTACGCTTCATGCACAACCAAGGAGGCAGGTTATAGATACATAGAGTCACGGGCCAGGTGCTGTGACTGCAGCTTTGCTGCCCAAAAGGATTCATGCCATCCGTACTTAGACCAAACCATAAGTTCCTTGCGTCACCTGCAAAGTCTGGGAAGTCTCTCTCGATTTTTCTCCACTGTGACCCATCAGCAGGGTGTCTCAACTTCCCGTCTTTCTTACGGTCTTCTTTGTGCCATCGCAACAACCTGGCATGCTCTTTGTTTCTGAACATGCGTTTCAACCTTGGTATTATAGGAGCATACCACATAACCTTAGCAGTAACCCTCTTCCGGAGGGTCTCTCCCTCAACATCACCAGGGTCATCTCGTCTGATCTTATACCGCAATGCGTTGCATACCGGGTATTTATCTAAATTCTCATACTCCTTACCGCGGTAGAGGATCCAGTCATTAATGCATGCATGTATCTTTTGCACATCTAATCCCAGAGGACAGAGAGTCTTCTTTGCTTCGTAGGTACTCTCGGGAAGTTCGTTATGTTTTGGAAACTTCGGCTTCATTATTTTCAGCATCTTTTCAAATGAGGAGTCAGTTAGACCACACTCTGCCTTCCATCGCAACAATTCCAGTGTGGTACCGAGCTTTGTGCTGCCATCTTCACAATTTGGGTACAACAATTTCTTGTGATCTTCTAACATGCCCTCTAACTTCAACTTCTCATTTTCTGTTTCACAGTCTCGCTTTGCATCAGAAATGACCCTACCAAGTTCATCAGCCGGCTCATCTGATGCCCGTTCTTCACCTCTTTCCTCTCCATTGTCTTCCATTGCAGTATCACTGTATTCAGGAAACATATGATGATAGTTGTTATCATCATCTTCTTCTTCACCATCTTCCATCATAACCCCTCTTTCCCCGTGCTTGGTCCAGCAATTATAGTTGGGCATGAAACCTTTCATAATCAGGTGGCCGTGAATGATTTTCGAGGAAGAGTACTCCTTGTTGTTCCGACATTGAACACATGGACAACGTATAAATCCATTATCTTTGTTTGCCGTAGCCACATCGATAAATTTATCCACGCCTTTGATATACCCGGCTACCCGCCGGTCACCGTACATCCATTCCCGACCGTTCATCTGCATCATATAAGTAAGTTTATCAAAAAACAGGACATCATAAATAGTGAAATAACCAATTCACACCGACACATGAATTGTATCAATGACCTAGAAAAGATAAGATTGCTAACCTCGATCGAGGGAAATAAAGAGGAGAAAGCTCAAGTGCGTCTCGGACACCTTCTATATTTTTGTTCTATGAGAAATTCAACGGGATTATTGACTCAAACATTTCAACAAACACCTTCAATGCATGCATGAGAAAAAACTAGCACACCCCTCACACCTTCCACCATTCGAAAAAACAGAGTGGAGGCAGAGGGGGCTGGGGCGTTGCATTTATAGAGGGCAGGGGTCTTTAGTCCCGGTTGGAGCCAGCAACCGGGACTAAAGGTGCGTGCCACGTCACGTGGCTGTGGCCAAACCTTTAGTCCCGGTTGGTGGCTCCAACCGGGACGCATGCCCCCTTACCAACCGGGACCCATGCCCCCTGGCCCCGTGCCCGCTCCAACCGGGACGCGTGCCGGCATTAGTCCCGGTTGGTGGCGCAACCGGGACTAATGCTCCGAGGGGTCGCGAACGGATAACCCTTTTTCCTCTAGCGTGATGTTTCGAAAAGAAAAAAAAAATACTCCTAGTTGAATTCAAGTGACGGGTTTGGCAACTTCTCCAGCATGATGATCTTCATCGAAGCTTCCGACTTGAGCTTATATTTCGATGATAAGTTTATAGTCTTTGTTCTCCAGCTGAAATAAGATTATGGTTGAGCGGTCGGTTACAAATATTATGGTTGAGGTGTTGGGTATACAGGCCTGCTGAAGGGAGAAGCGAACAGGAGACTTTTTGTAAGATTGATATGCAGTACTTGTGGATATACCCTGAAGCAACTAGCTATAACATGAGTGAAGTACTGCTACTACCCTGGCATGTCGTTTTCATCATGGTCGTCTACCCAAGAGGATCTCTGCCGCCGGTGCCCCGTCACAGCTGCATGCGCAACGACATCCTGTTTCCTCCCTATCCACAAAACAATAGACAAGTCAAATACGCTCGCTCCTTCTGGGTTCAAAGTGCATTGTGCAGCCAAGCAAGGAAAAATTCTTATCGAGAAATGCCAGTGTGCTCTTGCTCATTTTAAATAGGGATCACTCTGTACAAGCATACGACGGTCATTTATTCAATTTCACCGTCATGACGGCTGAAATTTTAAATTTTCCGCTGGGCCTAAATATTATGAACTACCGATACATATTTTCTGTTTGACTTTTTTTTTATCGCAGTCCAATAACACGTCAGCTTCATTGTAGGTTCCCATACTCCGGAATTCAAGAAAATGATAGCAACACCCCCGCGCCTCCATTGGATCTGGAGTAATACCCCATGGTTGAATGGTGCCTACCTCTTGCTGCACCAGTGAGCTGAACCAAGCACTAGTCAATGCCTGCACCAAACTGCGTGGAACTTCTGACCTACGGATCGGAGCAAGAAAATACATCACTGAAAGGCTAATTTTTAGAAATTGTTTTGTCAAATTTGGTAACAGCATTTCCAGGGCAATTTATGATGGACAGCCCTATGCGTCCCCGGGGATATGTGGTTTTTATCCTCCGGGTCCTCAGCCAACCACGCGTCCATCTTTTGGATTCAAAATCCCACTTTTGCTACATTTGCCCCGCTTTTGCTATATTTGTCCCGTTTTTGCTACATTGTAGCAAAAAACGGTTCAATCCAGAAAATAAAAAAACAGACTGGACCTCGCCGGAGATCTCGCCGGAGACCGTGTAGCAAAAAAGTTGAGCTAATGTAGCAAACCCGACCTCACCGGAGACTCACCGAAGGCTTTCACCGGTAGACCTCACCGGAGACCGTGTAGCAAAAACGTTACACTATTATAGCAAAAACGCAAAACTGTGGTAGCAAAAAAGTTATGCTAATGTAGCAGATCTGATCTCGCCGGAGATCGTGTAGCAAAAACTCAACGCTATGAGTTTGTAGCAAAATTAGCCCTCGCTTCGCCCAAGGTAGCAATATCATGCACTCATAGTAGCAACATCGCAGACCCAAGGTAGCAGAGATGTATGCCGTCGGTAGCAACAGTTATACCCAGGGTAGCAAAAGCCACCGGCCATGGGTAGCAACCCATGCCAACTAGAGTAGCAACACCGTCCAACATTGGTAGCAACCCATGCCAACTAGAGTAGCAAACACTGGAGATTGTAGTAGCAACCCGAATGCCTTAGGTAGCACCTCATCGCTGAAGGCCATGGCTGCATTACTACCGTAGCAAAAAGCTAGCAGAGAAGGGCAACATCACATGCCTCGCTCCGCCATGGCCTCATTCTCCCACCTTCTCTGACCTCGGTCCCTCTCGGCAGCAGCAACACCGCCTAATGGGCGAAGGAGATGACGGGTGGCAGGGCGAGCTCGAGGCGGGGAGGGGCGGACGGCGTGGCAGGGCGAGCTCGAGGCGGGGAGTGGCAGACGACGGCGGTGGCGGGCGAGATCTGCAGCTGGTGGGGGGTGCGACGGCGCTGGCGGGAGGCACGGCGGCGCGGCCTGCAGGGGGTGGGCGAGACGGAGGCGCTGGCGAAGAGACTTGTACGAGACGGCGGCGCAAGCAGCGGCGGGCGGCGCAGGCTACAGCGACTCGCGTGCGGCTCCGTACGTTCATTGAGGAAGATAACTTTTAGTGAACCCAGTTAATTTAGAAAGAGAAGCGACCGCGCGCACCGACCCCGCGCACCGCGGGTGACCCGGGGGATCGATCCCCCGGGGGAATAGTATCGTTTTCCATTTATGATACTTCTAGAACTTTGGAGATTTAGGTGGGCCTTGAAATTTTCCTTGAGCTTAAATATGAAACAATGCTCCCGAGATTGTTGTGCGCACTTGAGGATATATATAAGTAAGAAATAATGAAGAAGTGATTCCCTGTTAGTTAGTCGAGTGAGTTTTAGCTAGAGACTTAATAACAATTAACAAGTGTACATGAAACGGCCATGCTTACTTTACTACTGGACGTATCAACATTTGATTCGAGGCATGCACAATACACATTATTACAGCCATATATATGGCCGATTTTGCCGAGGATCATTCGTTATCCTTAACCTCTCACAAATCCTTCTCCTAGATACATATGTGAACTTTCCAACCTTTCCTTGAGAGACACAAGTATATAAGATACAAACCTGTATGAGAGGAGACAGGTGGTGGCTGCTATTTTCTCGACTTGATATCAGATGTGGATTATTGGCATCAAACAATGGTGACAGCCAGGCTAGTGACAGACATCACCCTAGTTACATGCCTAAGTCGTAAGCAGCCCGAAAAAGATATATATAACAAAAGGACGAGACTTGTATCGACATGACCTAGGAACCAATCGACATGAATGGCTGATTTCTCTGCCCCGGCTATATGTGCTGGACATTCTAGAAGGCAACGAGCTTCAACTAAGAGTCGACTGAAGAGGTGATTAGTCAGCTCGGCCAGCAAAGAACATAAACTTGCTCCTTCAGCACCCACTATCTCAGACTAGAGTTGTATGTACTCCCGACACCTCACAATCCCACACATGATACCTTAGTTCGGCTATGTCCATATCGTTCTACTCATGTATGGTGCAATGAGAAACAATGAGAGTAAGAGGATCCAGGCACCTAGATTAACTAAAATAGTTGATATATGGGTTTGCATGCATGCATGCATGTGTGTGTGTGTGTGTGTGTGTGTGTGTGTGTGTGTGTGTGTGTGTGTGTGTGTGTGTGTGTGTGTGTGTGTGTGTGTGTGTGTGTGACCTTCAACTTATGGTAGCTGCCATTGCAAGCAAATAATCTCAAAGTTGCATGTTGGTATTGCCTTACAAAAAGGACCGAAGTCAATGTTCTGCTTCCATTTAAATTTCAAACCAGCATTTTCAGAATAATTTACGATACTTCCAATAATGTTTTCGACATATCCATGGGTCTCAAATTTTTCCTTCAATTGAAATATGAAAACCTGTAGGCAGGATTTATAGAGCATGTGGGGATGCATAAATAATAATTATGGCAAAAGTGTTCTGTAGTCAAGAGAGTGTTAATTTCTGGCTTGGCAATAAGTGTCATGAAACGATCATAACTAGCAATTCCTACTGGGTCTGTTGTGGTTTCATTTCTAGTTTACTACTCGACCATAACTTCGTTCGAAGCTAGGACAATACAAATTACCACATCCATTTAGTTCATTTTGTCAGGCATTCATTAATGAGTCTAATCCTCTGACATATCTTTCTCCTGCATATATCTTTGAAATTTTGAATGACTAAAAAAATCTATGCATTGGTTTTTTATGAGAAGTTGCACTTTATTTGATTTTTCTCAAAATATCAATCCAACATATACAACCATGATAGAGCTTAAGGTCTTGCTCTGTGCATCAAAATATGCACACATCCAAACAAAGTATAACTGAGTTCACTAAAGTGCAACATTTGCTGGCTTAACAGAATCGGGTTCTCACGACTACTAACAAAAAACAACACAATGATGAACTAAAAGGCCACACACGTAAAGGAGGTTTATCCATGAGGTCACCATGCATGTGCATAGGGTGAAAGCTAAACATGTTGAAAGTTTGTCAAAATGGCTTGACACACTAGTAAAGGGGTGTGTGTGTGTGTGTGGCTTTTTGTACATATCTTGTAATTATGATGTACTCCTTTTTGTTTTATTTAATAAAATACTATGGGACCCAAGTCCTACTGTCAGTTCTCAAAAAAGGCCACACACGTTCACTGATGCTGTTATATATAAGCTCTACATACATCCAACAACACAATTTATATAAGAAAT
Organism: Avena atlantica; assembly: GCA_910589765.1. Lineage (NCBI taxonomy): Eukaryota > Viridiplantae > Streptophyta > Magnoliopsida > Poales > Poaceae > Avena > Avena atlantica. Next base: position 524,546,937 of record OU342733.1, read on the forward strand.
GTAGGTACAAAATTAAGGTGCATAAAATGTTAAAACTCGTGCTGAGGCCTTCGCTATGCTCCCGGCATATATATACTGCTGCATATGTAAAGACTTGGCCAGTGACCAACTCCCTGGGAGTTTCCAAATAATAGATAACTTAAATTCCTATTGATCTTAACATGCCCTTTATTTGGTTGGCTTGATTCAACACATGCATCTTCTCTCCCAATTGCTAGCCTATAGGAGTACATGTAGTAGTACATGTGTGGGATTGGAAGGTGACAGGAAAGTGGATGTGCAAAAATTGTGACCAGTCGTGGCATTTTGGTGCAATCTAGGCTGCCAGATGCATGCACAGGGTACTTTTGTGCATGCATGACAATGCAAGCGGATTGATTCCATCTGTTATTCTGGTGTACTCCTATAGGAGTAACACGAAAGCAAGCCATACTTATATCCAGGTGCATACTCGCCGGAACCTGCAAGTACAAAGCTACCAGGTTGAATTCAACAGATCGTTCTTTTTTTATTGCTTCAACTTTCGGTGGTTTGTATATGCACCTGAACTTGGGAATTTATACATAACATTATCCAACTCGGTGTAACTTGAAGCCAACCTGATTACAAAGCCGTTATTTGACTAAAATCAAAAAGCAAATCCACCAGTACCACGTTCCGGTTGATGTAACTGTAAATTGGTCCAGATGTTATCGTGGCAACTATCCTCCCGATTTTCGGTATCTCCCAATGCTCGAGTTTGTAACTTTTCGTTATCTCCCAATTCTATCCGGCAAAAGAGGCTAGCATGCATTGTTCATTTTTTCTTGCTCGTTTTAAATAGGTGCATGACACATGAAAACAACGCAATGCCTATGGTCGTCTCGGGATTTAATCCAAGAATATGGCTCATCCTTGATACACCACAAGCTTCAAGAGCTCATTCATGATAGTGCAGATCAAGGCTCTCATGAACCTGTATTTGAAAGGAAAGGTTTGAAAAAGGCATAGCTATTGTCTTGTTGTCTCCTCAATTATGGCTTTGGAACGTCCATGGCTTAATTAACAAAGATTTGCGATGTGTAAATTAGTCACTGGTTCGATCATGACAAATTAATGGAAACATCGCGGATAAATGGGCCAAAGGGCCTTCGAATGCCCCAAGTCACGCATAAACGGGCCAAAGGGCCTTCGAATGCCCCAAGAAAAAAATCCATGACGTTTTCAGTGATAAATTGCCCGATTTATTATAAATATATGGGATCTTTTGGGCCTGAGTCAAACCTTGATGTTTTGGCCAAAACGTCAGGGATCCTTGATGAAATTCATGACAAATTTTGGATCACCATGGAAGAAACGTCATGGATTGGCCAAAATCTTGTAGTGTGTGCTAGTTTAGCTAGCAACATGCATGTTCATGCATATCAACTAAGGATATTGGTGACATGACATAAAAGATGATGAAAAAGAAGGAGGTGGGGTAACAAATTATGTTACCATAACATCACATATCAAGACAAAATGAGTTTACAACTTAATAAAGTAGACTTTATATGACAACACATATATTATTGCTCACTATAAAAGTAGTAACATGAATTAGAATATATGCATGTTACTAGTGTAACGTACTTACCAATATGAGTAGTCTAAAATGCACAGAGCTTGGAAAAATCAGGAAATAGGGGAGTCCACATGACCACGGCTGTCCTGAAAACAACAACAGGAAAGGCTGGATGGCTAAAGCCGGTTTGTTGTTTTGAACACACTACAAGCTAATCGGCTAACCGCATTGTCAAAGAATTGAATGAAGTGCTGAACATACTCCTGACACCTCACAAGCCCGCGCAGGTGGCAACAACGTTCATCTCCTAGCCTCAACTTCTCGTGCATCATGCCTAGGTGCGAGGTGAGATAAGATGAAAGTTTCTATGGAACAAGGAGCGAGCAACATTGAGTGTAAGAGGAGTCAAGGTAGGTGGAGCAACTAAAATAGATTAGTAATTGGGTTTGTGTCCGTGTATGTATATAGTGATTGTCATTTCCAGCACTTCATTCAAAAGAACGTGATGGGTTGGATGCATTCAAATTTAAGTTTCTTGTTGGTATATCTGCCTTACTTTTTTTTTTATAAGGAGCATTTATTAAGATCGCGATGATAATAATTACACTCTGCCACTGCAATAACGTATTGCCCTAGCGGTCTTATGGATGCACACAATCCAAAAAAGAAAAAATAGAATTTAAAAAAAAAATCTTGTTACAGTGATCTATTCGTTTTAGCAGTAAACCTAAACACCACCAAGACATCACCAGAAGTTCAGTTTTTCCAAAAACGACACCTCCAAGAAGAAAATAGTGCATGAGCACCGTCATCGTCCTGATCATACATCATAGGTTTTTACCGAGGAGAAAGTCCGCTCTCATAAAACAATGCGTTAAATAATGTCATTGCCAGGTACAACCAATTAAGGCCAGACCTTAGATTTTCAGCCTGCAAAATTGAACCCTGGGTGCATTGTACGGGAAGGGAAAAGTTCAGTGGTCGACCATCTTCTAGATGTGTTTCAGACTAGTTTACTCTCTAAAATAAAACAGAACTATTGGCATACCGCAGACCGAGCATTAGTCTGAATGATCGCCGCGTGTTGTTATGTTAACTACTGTCTGGCACTTCTAGGCAGGTTTCAATATTTCATCGAAATTTCTAAACCAAAATTTGGAAAATTCCATGGGGCCGCAAAATTTTAAAGTACGAATACAACTTTATTGTTTGATTAATTTTTTATCAGAGTCCAAAGTAACCCTTCTGCACCACTGTAGTAGGGATGTAGTGGAAACAAGTGACATAAGTGGGATCCCACTTCTACACACCTAGTACAACTCTAAACTAAATATATGGCACTTCCTCTGTGTCAAAGTAGATGTTATAAATTTGGATGTTATCTGGTGCTTAAATAGTGTCTACATACATCCAATTTTTTTTTAAATGTGGGATAAGTGAAAAATTTCAAAACCCCCTTATCCCACTTATCTCACTTAGTCTAAATGTGCTCCTTTGTCCTCGAAACAGGCATACGCCCAGCTTTATAAATAAAGAAACATCCATACAACATCCGGTACAAGCGAAACCACAAGCCACAACAACAACCCAAAGTCCAACAGAACACACACACACCACGAACAACAAACACAGATACAGGAGAGCCCAGAAGACTCGCTCAGCGACCGGGCGGGGCAGTAAGCTGGCGCGCTGCCCCAATCAAGTGCTCGATCATCCCGTCCAGCCGCGCCATGTCCCGCTGCCTACACAACGGGTACCACTGCTACAAAAAAGCCAAGAATTTGAAGAACGAGTCAGAGGCACGGCGAAGAAAGACACGCTCGATGACCATCTTGTTACGAATGGTCCAAAGAGTCCAGGTCAATCCCGCGAACACAAACCAAAAGAGGCGCCTCCTCCTACCGGTATGGTTAGCATTAGCTTCCAGGAATTCCCCGAGGTCTGCGGCCTGCCAAGAAGGCCCCAGAGCCTCCCGGGAGAAGTTCCAGAGGAAGCGGGCAGCGGGACAGGCGAAGAAAATGTGGTGTCCCGTTTCCGGGACCGCACAAAGGGGGCAGAGGCCAGTACCAGGACCATGACGCTTGGCCACCTCCACACCTGAGGGAAGCCGGTCCCATAGCAACTGCCAGAGAAAAATCTTGATCTTAAGAGGAAGGGGGGCCTTCCAAAGGGGGTCCAGGGGATGGACGGCCCCCTAGACAGGGCACGATACATGGATCCCACGGAAAAGGTGCCCGAGGGCGAGAGATGCCAGGACAGACAATCCGGGGACTAGGGATGGGACAGGGGCAACGGGAGCGAACCCCTCAACCCCTCCCACGCCACCCGCTCGACCGCCCCTAGGTTCCGTCGGAAGGCAACCTGCCAAACCCCGACTTGGAAGGCATCGACCACCAAGAGCGAGGGGTCCGCGCAAATTGCGAACAACTCGGGAATCTCGTGGCACAAGGGGCGTCTACCCACCCAAGGGTCGAGCCAGAAGAGGGTGCTCCTCCCATTCCCAATGGAGATGGAGAGCCCCTTCCGGATCGCAGTCTTGATGTCCTGGATAGATCTCCAAAACTGAGATCCCTCCCGACGCTCACAAGCCAGGAGAGGGCGCCCACGCAGGTACTTGGCTTTAACTTGCTGCAGCCAAAGGCCCCCATCATCAGTCAGAATGCGCCAGACCCACCTCAACATCAGAGCCACATTCATATGGCGAGAGGAGGTGATCCCAATGCCCCCGAGATCCTTGGGGGCACAGATGTTAGCCCACTTAACCATATGGTACTTTTGATGACCATCATTCGCCATCCAGAAGAACCGCGAGAGCTCCTTGTCGAAGTTGGCGTGCACACCCTCCGGAAGGATATACAGCCCCATGATATACATGGGGAGGCTAGATAGACAAGCGTCAATGAGGACGGTTTTACTCCCCTTGGAAGTAAACCTACCTTGCCATTGTTCAGATCTCGCCTTAACCCGACCCATAAGGGGCTCTAAGTCCCTAGAAAGGATCCTGGTGTCCCTGACTGGCATCCCCAGGTAATTCAGGGGGAAAGTTGCCAGTCGGCAATTAAGGTTATCATCAATCCGTTGTTGCTCGTCCAAGGGGTAGCCCAAGACCATCACTTCGCTTTTGTCAAAATTAATTTTGAGGCCAGACATGGCCTCAAAGCAGAGGAGAAGGAACTTGAGGTTGATGATGTCCTGATCCGACCCCTCAACCATAATCATGGTATCATCCTTATATTGGAGGTGGGTAACTCCCCCTCCAGGGATAAGATGCCCCACCACACCCGAAATGTGGCCAGAGATCTTGGCTTTCTCCATGATCTCCGCTAGGGCATCAACCGCAGCATTAAACAAGATTGGAGATATCGGATCCCCTTGTCTCACCCCACACGAGGGTTTAAAGTATGGCCTGACCTCCCCATTAATGTTTATTGCCGTGTTCCCACTCATAACAATCTGCATTATCCAACCTATCATGCGATCATCCAGGCCCCTACGCTGGAGAACCTGGCGTAGAAAGGCCCAGTCTAGCCTGTCATACGGCTTTTGGAAATCCAGCTTCAGGAAAACGCCCCGAAGGCGACGAACCTTCACCTCGTGAATAATTTCATGGAGTGCCAAGATCCCGTCGTGAATGAATCTTCCTTTAAGGAAGGCAAACTGATAAGGATGCGTCAGGCGCTCCATGAGAGGGGATAACCTACGAGCGCACACCTTGGACATAACCCTCTGGATCACATTGATCACCGTGATTGGCCTAAACTGCCTAATCTCCGTGGCTCCCACCACCTTGGGGATCAAAGTGATAACACCAAAGTTCAGTCGCGACATCACAAGGGTCCCAATATACAACTCATGAAACATGGGCATAACAACCCCCTGGATACTCTCCCAGAACTTCTGGAAGAAGATAACAGGGAGGCCATCCGGGCCCGGGGCCGAGTTAGCCTTCATCTCCATGATGGCCTGCTCGACCTCCACTGACAGAAACGGAAGCGTGAGCTCCCGGTTCTCCGCGTCGGAGACCCTGGCCCCCTCTGGCCAGAAATCCCTGGCTAACGCGACCCCTGACCGGGGGCCAGCAGAAAAAAAGCTCCTTGTAGAAGGAATAAATATGGGAGGTGATGTCTTTGGCCTCCTCCAAGAGACGATCGCCATCCCAGAGGCAGGGGATAGAACATTTCCGACGCCTGCCATTAGCAATGACATGGAAGTAGGTTGTGTTCGCATCCCCTTTAAGGAGCCAGTTCTGGCGGCTCCGTTGCCGCCAAAACGTCTCCTCCCCCCTAAAAATCTCCAGGAGCGAATCCTCCAACGTGTACCGCTGGAGCCATTCCTCCCTCCTAAAAGCCCTGGATGGCAGTGAGGAGGTCACCTTTCTTGCGCCGCAGCTCAGCACCAAGGTTAGCGCCCCACCCTCGCATGAACTGGCGAGCCAGCTAAGCACAAGCATGCCACACATCCACCGCCGAGCGAGCCCTCTGAACCGACGCCGTAGCCGAGCTCCACTTGGCCCGAACCATCTCCACAAACCCCGGCTGAAGAAGCCAGAAGTTCTCAAAGTGGAAACGGTTCAGCTTCGGTGGAGAGCCTCTCCCGGTCGAGAGAAGGAGAGGGCTATGGTCAGACCCGACCCTCGTAATTGCCCGCAGGGAGCACAAGGGGTAGGCCAGCTCCCAATCCACAGATACTAAGACCCGATCCAGCACACTCCTAATCGGGTCCACCCGGTTGTTCGACCAGGTGTATCTGCCCCCCACGCGGGGAATCTCCCGTAGAGCGAGATCCGCAATACAGTCATTAAACATGCGCATCCTAGAGAGGTCGATATTATCGGAGCTCTTCTCATCAGGGGACCTAATAAGGTTAAAGTCCCCCGCCACCACAACAGGGCTAGTGCATCTCTCCACCTTAGCAGAGAGCTCAGCCAAGAACTCCGGGGACCGGCGATGATCCGCAGGGCCGTAGACAATGATCACCTCCCAACTGAGGTGTGATCGTCTATGGGTGAGTGCCATAATCACAAAGAATTCCCCGCGGTCCATATCCTCCACCTCAAAGGTGTCCTCCTTGGCACCCAGGAGGATCCCCCCGGAATGTCCCGTGGCCGGCAACCAGTGCCAGACAAACCTGTGGCGGCTCAATCCCTGCAACTCCGGGATCGAGAAATCCTGTCTAATCGTCTCCTGAAGACCAACACTATAAACATCCTCCTGCCTCAGATAGTCTCGCAACTGCTACCTGCGACCATCATTCCCAAAGCCCCTGATGTTCCAGTCAAAGAGGAAGATCGGGCGACTCATTGGGATACACCATCAAGGGGGGTCCCCTTACGGGGGATGGATCGGGCCCTACCTCCTGTAGAGGGACTAGACGCAGGCTTGGGAGGCCTCCCTCGATTCCCCCCCGCCTGGGGAGACGCGACGGCGGCCTCCACCGGCACCGGACGAGGAGGGCTACCTCCTCTAGTCATCGGGCCCTGCAGCAAAGAACTAGCGGAGGCCTGGCTCCTAGCCAGCTTCTCTTGCTCCGCCTGAGCGAGAGAACCGCCAGTACACCATCATAAACCTCCTTCGCCTTAAGGGCCGCAATTTGTTCCAAGCGTGGGCCGCGTTCCCCTCTGAACACAATCCCACAGTAGCTAGCAACAGCGGCAAGGCGCTCCTCTGGAACCTCTGCCAAAACCGAAAACCTGGACCCAGAAGGAGGAGAAGAAATAGTATGGAGGGAGGAGGGAGGGGGGCAAGACGTACCAGGGTCAAGGTTGCGGGACGCCGCCAGCGCCTCCGCCTGCTCGAGAATCGTCGGCTCCCGCCCCTCACCACCAGCCCTGGCCCTCACCGAGGCCAGCCTGATACTGGCGCGAGAAGGAGGGGGAGGGGGGCCCTGGGACGACGAGACGGGTGGAGCTTGGCCGTCGCCTTGGGGGTGTCGGGGAAGACCGAGAGAAGCCCACCAGCCAGGAGAGTCGGAGTCACCGGGGCCCCCCGACAGCGCGCGCTGGGGCAAAGCAGGGGAAGAGCCAGACGAGAGAGTGTAGCACAGCGCCCCGGGAGAGAGAGGGGAAGACGGCGGAGCCACCACCATCCCCTCGCTAGGGGAGGACCGCGCCACCGGGAGGCTGGAACCGGGCACCGACTGACCAGCGGCCCAACCAGAGAGGCCCAGGAACGCGAGCCCCTCGCCCAGGTTCGTCCCATATGGGGCCAGGCCCACCTCCTCCAGGATCGGAGGGTCCGGGCGCAGGCACCTAGGGACATCCACCGGACAAAGCGGCTCCGAACGAACCGGGCCAAAGGACAGAGCCGCTGGCGGTGGGACCGCTCCGCCCACCTCCGCCGGAGGGAGAGCCTACCCGCCCGTCGATGCCGCAGGAGAAGTGTCAGCGGGAGGGTCCAGGTCCTCCTCCGAGTCCTCCCCACTGGACGGGTCAGCGCCCCCCTCCCCAGGAGGGCGGCAATGCTCAGAGATGTTCGGCGACGGCGAACACGAGCCCACTTCCTCCCGCTCCAGCTCCACCGACAGGGTCCTGCCGTGGGTACCGAAGTAGAAGGTCGGGAGGATGCAGTCGAGTTTGGCCGGGGCCGGGTGCCGGACCAGCACCCGCACCGGGACCTGGCCGCAGAGGGAGGCCATATCCAAAGCCACAAACTTGCCAATGGCCTGAGAGATAAGCCTGATGAACTTCTCCTGTCGTGCTTCCTCAGGGATGCCGTGAATGCGCACCCAAACCGTCGAGAGAACTGCAGTGGTATTAGGGTGGACACACGACTCGCGGATGGAGACCTTGATGTTATGGATGGGAAGGAACGTCGACTGACTCCAGGAGAGGGCCCGCAACGCCATGCGCGACGGGAAGATCACCGAGAACACCATGGGGCAGTCTCCCTCACGTTCCACACAAAGTCGGATTCAAACGACCTCAACTCTGCGTGGATGATGTCCTCGGTGACCTCCACCGAGAGAGGGGGGCCCTGGTCGGGGAGCACACGGATCTCCGCCAGGTTCTGGGGAATAGACAGCTCAACCTCCCCCAGATCGACGAAGTAGAACTCCAAACCCAGGTCGATCCCGTGGCCAAGGAGCTCCAGGGTACTACGCTCGCGGTGCGGGGACCGGGCCGTGCAGTCCAAAACCCGGTGCGAGGGGTCGCCGCAGAAAAGGCGGTGCTCGGGTTCCTTGCAGTCGGAGCGGAAGTGGCCGACCTCACCGCAGTTGAAGCACTTGTTGCGCGTCGGCGATCTCGGACGAGTGGCTCCTGCCAAAGTGACACCCCCGTAGGCTGCAGAGTAGGAGGGTGCCCAATCTGGCTCCCGCCCACGCCCGCACCTCTCACCGGGACGCCGGAGCTGAGACCCTGCACCGTTTTCCGGCGCTTCTTGTTCTTCCTTTTCTTGGGAACGGGGGGCGCAGACGTAGGAGCTCCTTTGTAGGCGCTCCCATACTTTCGAATTCAAGAAAACGATTAAGTGATTCAAGTTCCACTTCCCCATCCTACCTCTAAGTGGCTCGATCCATATTTCTCTCTATTCCTATTCAGCATCTGACTGGCCGTCAGCAGATCTGCTAGGGCACCACGAAATCATCATAGCATAGCAATCGATTGACTGTCGGCACCCCAGCTTGAATGGTGTCGTCGGACATGCATTGACATGGGCGTTAATTGCCTACTTCTTGCTGCAGCTTGAATGAACTAGTTAGGAGAAGCAGTTACTAGTTAATGTGTACTCCAAACCTGCATGGAACTTCTTACTTAAGGATCAGCGCAAGAAAATACATCATCAAAGGTTGCTTTTTGGAAATATTTTTGTCAAATTCGATAACCCACATTTCCAGGTCAATTCATGATACTTCTAGAACTTTGGACATTTAGGTGTGTCTTGAAATTTTCCTTGAGCTTTAATATGAAGTATATATGATTCCTAGATTATCGACCATCGGTGATATATATAAGTAAGAAATGATTAAGCAATTCATTGTTAGTTAGTGGAGTGAGTTTTAACTAGTGACTTTACAACAAGTGTACATGAAACGACCATGTGTACTTTACTAGTGGACGTATCAACATGAGATTCCAGACATACACAATACACATTATTACAGCCATGCGGCTCATTTAGCCAATGATCATTCATTATCCTTATCCTCTGCATACACAATACACATTATTACAACCATGTGGCTCATTTTGCCCATGATCATTCATTATCCTTATCCTCTGACAAATCCTTCTTCTGGATACATATGTGAACTTTCCAACCTTTTTAGTTGGTATGGTGACATTTAATATATATCCTTCGGAAACACAAGCACTACTAGGAAAACGCCTTTTCGTGGCGCACCTGAAAAGGCCATCTGTGGCGTACTAGCAGTGCGCCACGGGCCTCGCGCTACGGCTATCTCCTAGCCGTGGTGCACTGCCTGGTGCGTCACGGTTGTGTCGAGATAGGCGTGGCGCACATGTCAGTGCGCCACGGAAAGTAGTCCAGGTGCGCCACGCGTATGAAACGATAACCGTGGCGCACATCAAATTTCAAAATTCAAAAAAAAGCGACAGATCTGGATCTCGTCGTCAGTGTCGTCGCGCGTCGGTGCAGATCGTCGTCGTCGCCTCCTCGTCGTCACCTCGTCGTTGTCGTCGGAACTGCAAGGAGGAGGAGGAGAAGAAGAGGAGAAGAAGAAGAGGAGGAGAAGAAGAGGAGGAGGAAGAGGAGGAGGAGGAGAAGAAGAAGAGGAGGCCTCGGCGTCGTCGGAACTACAAGGAGGAGGAGGAAGATGAGGAGAAGAAGGATCCCACCGCCTCGTCGTCGGAACTGCAAGGAGGAGGCCGCCGTCACCATCTTCACTGCGAGGAGGAGGAAGAGGAGGAGAAGGAGAAGGAGAAAGAGAAGGAGGAGGAGGAGGAGGAAAATGAGAAGGAGAAAGAGAAGGAGGAGAAGGAGAAGGAGAAGGTAAGGGGAAGGGAGGAAAAGGAAAAGGAGAGAAGGGGAGGGAAAATAAAAGGGGTAGTGGGCGGGGTGGGGATTCAAATTTTGAATCCCGCCCAACTTACTCGTAGCGCACTAAGTAGTGGTGCGCTACGGGTAAGTTGCCATCTTTTTTTTCTGCAGGAAAAAACAGTCTTTTGACCGTAACTTTTTACTCTTTTCGAATTTTGAAAATCTAAATAATCGCTAAACGACCTGTCGTTGCGAGCCGATGCGAAATCTCTCGTTCTCGTCATTTTGGTATATTAAACGATTTTTTCGACATCGTATGCAAAAGTTACGGCCATTTTACCGTGGCATGACTTTTTTTTGCATAAAAAGTCGAAATGCATGTTTGTTAATTTTTCTACAAACTATACCACATTACCTACCTAAATATAAAAAGGCGATCCACGGGGGGGGGGGGGGGGTGGAGTTGGTGCAGGCCACTAGGGCAGAGTGCCCTACGGCTAAATTGACCTAGTTGCTGCAACACACAGCCCCGTAGCGCACTAGGCCGGAGTGCCCTATGGCTAAGTTGCACATCCGTAGCGTACCTTGACCTAGTGCGCTACGGGTATGTGTGCTGTGGCCACATGTGCCATGGACCACACGTAGCCGTGACGCACCACCCACATGTGCGCCACGTTTACGATAGTTAGCCGTAGGGCACCTGTGGACAGTGCGCCACGCCTATTTTACCCGTGGGGCACCACTAGCAAGTGCGCCACAGATGTGTGGATTACCTATAGCCGTTTTCCTAGTAGTGAAGCATGCAAAATACAAACCTATATGAGATGAGACAAGTGGTGTCTTCTATTTATCGACATGATATCAGAATTCACTTATTGGCATCAAACCATGGTGAAAGCTAGGCTGGTAACCGATATCACGTTAGTTACATGCATGTTAAGCTTCATGCACTAACCAGATAAGTCTTAAGCAGCCCGAAAAAATCACAAAAGTGAGGAGACTAGTCTCCACATGCCCTAGGAACCAACGAAATGAATGGATGATTGCCCTGCCCCGGCTATATGTACTAGACATTCTAGCAGCCAGCGAGCGTCAACTAAGAGTTGACTGAAGAGGTGATTAGTCAGCTGGGCTAACGAAGAACATAAACTTGTTGCTTCAGCAGTCAGCACCAGCTATCTTAGACTAGAGTTGTATGTACTCCTGACACCTCACAAGCCCGCGCAGATGCAGGTACCTTATAGCTCAGCAATGTCCATCTCATCAACTTCTCGTAGAGCAATGAGAAACAATCGAGAGTAGGAGGATCCAGGCACGTGGAGTAACTAAAATAGTTGATATATGGGTTTGCGTGCATTTGTACAAGCGTGTGTGCGTGCGTGCATGCGTGCGTGCGTGTGTGTGTTTGGCATTTATTGATCATAATTAACTTCGTGAGATTCGAAGCCAGGAAAATACAAATTAGCACAGCCATTTAGCCTTGTTTGGCATTTATTGATCAGTCTAATCAGCTGAAATCTTTCTCCTGCATATATGTGTAAAATTTCGAATGACTAAAAAAATCTATGCATTGGTTTTTATGACAAGTTGCAGTTTATTTGAATTTTTCCAATAATATCAAGCTAAAGGATAGAGCTTAAGGTCTTGCTCTGTGCATCAAAATATGCACACATGCAAACAAAGTATAACTGAATTAACTAAAGTGCAACGTGTGCCGGCTTAACAAAAACGGGTTCTCATGACTGCTAACACAAAACAACACAATGACACAGTAAAAGGCCACACACCTATGGTATTGTGGCCCATCTCATTCACTGGTACTGTTATATAAGCTCTACATATATACATCCAACAAGACAATCTACATAAGAAATGTAGGTACAAAATTAAGGTGCATAAAATGTTAAAGCTTGTGCTAAGGGCCTTCTCGCTATGCTCCCGGCATATATATATTGCTGCATATGTAGAAACTTGGCCAGTGACCAACTCCTCCGGAGTTTCCAAATTCTAGATAACTTAAGTTCCTATCTTCCTGCAAAAGAAGAAGTTCCTACTGATCTTAACATGCCCTTGATTTGGCCGGCCTGCTTCAATGCATGCAACGTCTCTCCCATTTGCTACCCTATAGGAGTACATGTAGTAGTATATGTGTGGGATTGGAAGGTGACAGGAAAGTGGATGCGCAAAATTTGTGACCAGCCGTGGCATTTTGGGGCATTCTAGGCTGCCAGATACATGCACAGGGTACTTTTGTGCATGCATGACGATGCAAGCTGATTGATTCCATCCGTTGTACTCCTATAGGAGTAACTAATACGAAGGCAACCATACTTATATCCAGGTGCTTACTTGCCGGAACCTGCACGTACAAAGCTACCAGGTTTAATTCATAGGCATCTCATCCTGATCCAACCCCTCCTTCTCAAACTCGTACAAACTCATATAATTTCAAACATAAAGACGGCTCAGATCGCTTAATACCCTTTGTAATTAGTATAAAACATGTATATATAGTCTTGTACAAAATCCGTATAGCCTAACATAATTATACACTTTCTAGCAAACCGTACATGCATGTACTAGTATGCCTCTATGCAAACAAACAAAAAGTACGACTCTATGTCTGATCATCGCCGGCGAGGGCCGTGTCTGCGCGGTGGTAATGGTGACGTTTGGGTCCGGCGAGCGGGTGACTCGGTCTAACCAGCGCACGCCTCGGCTTGGCCTTATAGGTGTGTGCCGGCAGGTCTGGATTCCTGGATTTGGTTGGCTTGCTTTGGTTGGCTTGCTTCAATGCATGCAACTTATATCCCATTTGCTAGCCTGTAGGAGAGTATATGTAGTAGTACGTGTGTGGGATTGGAAGGTGACAGGAAAGTGGATGCTCAAAACTTGTGACCAACCCTTGTCTTTGGGCGCACTCATCAGGCTGCCAAATAAATGCAGAAGGTACTTTCGTGCATGTATGACGACGCGGGCTGATTGATTCGTGCATGATTGATTTATTCAATAATGAAGGACCAACAGCATAGATCAAAAATCTCGAAGCCATCACACAACACCTACAAACCAGACAATGGCTGAAAATCGTGTCAACAAGGCCTTATGCCTGGAAAACAATGAAATCCCTCCACCAGCTAGGAACTGGGAATAATCGCATACCCCGAGATGCCCTCAAGGCGAAACAAGTGATCACATACGGTTTAGTAAACTCTTATCAAGTACCTCATGTACATGCCAAACAAGCTAACACCGCCGTCGAACCACAGATCAATCTTCATGGTTAAGATCAGCATCATCTTTGTCGATCCTTCCCATGATGCCACCACGACGCCCCCGCCCTGCGCGATGTTATCACCCCGCACGTTGCCAAGACCCCGTGGCGCCACACCACCGAGACCCACCGCCATCAACGCGGTAGATGAAATACCGTTCCGCTAGCAGACCCCTCTAGACAGCACATGCTCCAAAATGATGCTCCCAAGAGGGATAACGACATTGAATGTCGTCATCGTCCGAGCAGGAATACCTAGATCTAAGGTTTCCCCCGAAGAAAACAACCCTTTGTAGCCTACGAGGTGGCCCAACACCACCACACCTTTGAGATTCCGCTATAGATATGAGCTCCAAAACAGTGCGTCCAAGGAGGAAGACCACACCATGTGCCGGCACTGTCCGGTTGTTGCCTGTCAAAACCCACCGGCGAGCAGCGACGAGCAACACGAAGAGCCGGGAGGCTCCCAGAACTGCTGGTGGGCCTTGGTCCCTCGGGCAACGGCCCGCAAAACTCCGGCACACATCCTGGCTTGGTTCGAGGGCGTGCCACCTGACCTATACCTGGTCAGGAAGGTGAAGGATTGCTTCGATTGGTTTCCTGCATGGTAAACAAGTATACGTAAAATTCGAGCCGTGACCGGCTCCCAGGTTTCCCTGTGAATCGGCTCCTAGAGCCGATTGACCCATGGTTCTGCATTAGATCTACGATAACATGGGGTTTTTGCTTCATCAATACAAGTTAAATCGATCTACGACAGTTTAACGTTTTCACCACATAATTGGAACATCCTACACATAGTTGAGCCTGGTAGATACAAAAGATGATAGAAGACTAACCCTAGAGAAGGCCTAAAAACCAACATAAAGTCAATTCCCGGAACAACTCCCCTCGTATTGGTAAACCATATCTTACATATTACCGGATTGTTCAACCCGTTTGCAAGGCCTGATCATGTAGATATCAAACTAAACCTTGGAGAACAAGGCACAACTATAACAGATCAAATCGACTTAAATAAAGATCAAGCAAGATGCCACCGTTACACCCGGGAAAAGGTGTAAAGGCGGCGAGATAACTAGAGGCAGCATAACTAAACGATCATAGCAAAAAGGTACCGATGCTAGCCTAAACAAATCTATGATAATAGTATTACTCGCCATCAACAAGGCTTCAGTACGAGTAATACCAAATAACGCATAAGTAGATACTGCCTAGATCGCAAGATGCGATCTAGGCAGCATGGCACTTACCCGAGAAAAACCCTAGAAACAAGGGGTGGCGATGCGCCGAGATTGTGTTTGTTGTGAACGTGATTGTCCTCCTTTTCTCAATAACCTTAGGTACATATTTATAGTCCGGAGACTTTCTATCTTTGGAATAACTCTACAACTCTATCTCCTACCTAAACCGAAACGTAACCTAGTACAATATAAGATACACGGGCAATTTAGCCCAAATCAACGTACGAGGCCGATTCAACAACACGTTGCATATACGTATCTTCTAAGCCCATCTTGATCACAGCCCATCTCCTCCTTTGGCCAAAATATGGCGATAACACATGCCCCCCTGGTTTTGGCAATAATAATTCCAAAACCACTCTGTTTTTTCCTTCTCCTTTTTTTTGTATCGGGTTACGCGTTGCCAGAATGCGTTGCAGAACATAATCGTCACGCCACCCCCTCATCATGATGCCCTGTCTTCTCCACTTCCCCGCAGTGCATGATTTGACAATTTCGGCAGCACATTCTGGGAAACCGCTATAGCATTGAACCACTTCCCACTATTCCCCTTATTTAAATTCATCTGAGCAGTCTGCAGCCCCATCTTCCTCCAGCAGCCAAAAAACCCTTCTTCCTCCGCCGAAAAAACCCTCTTTCTCCGCCATGGCCTCCTCTGCTTCATCTGGCCTGTCCTCCCAAGCCTCCAACACAATGAGCGACCGGGAGCCGACGCCAGAGCGCCCGCCGACGGCGGCGTACAACGCTCTCGCCCCACAATGGTGGGACGAGAGGGATTGGGATTTCGCCACCTGGTCCGAGGACGACGAGTCCTTGACCGATGGCGAGGAGGGCCTGAAGTTCCTTGCCGATGGGGAACTGGAGGCGGACAGCACCGACGACGCCATGTCCTGGGACGGCGTCGACTCCTCCGACGAGGAGGAGGAAGCGGAGGAGGACACCTCCTCCGACGAGTACCCGCCGGTGAAGTACTTCCGCGCCGGGTCCATCGAGGACACCGAAGACGACGACGAAGACGAGGAGGCCCCCGCTGGCATCTTCAGCAGCAGCAGCGAAGACGACGCCGGCAGCAGCGCTGATGACAGCGAACAAGACGACGGCGAAGACAGCGGCGACGACCTCGGCCTCTAGATTAGGAACTAGTAGTAGTAGTAGTAGATTTCCTTTTGTAAGCAATCAGTTCTATTGTAAACAATCGTCTTTTGAATGAACAAAGATGGCTTTTGTCAACTCAAAGATTGCTTTTCCAGTTCAATTTTGCCGATAATCACATAGGTCGATGTTCCAGAAGCCGATAGCAACGTATCGGCTTTCACCCTGCTACGCTCATACAGTCAACCAAGTCACAGCCCAAAGAGCCGATGGTAAAACATCGGCTTTCCCAAAAAACGTTGACAAGGTCAAGTTTGGTCGCATACTTAGACAAATCGGAGCGGCCACTTCCCAGTTTCAAACGGTAACCTGCGACCCTCTTCAAAAAGGAGCGACCCAGATCTCCAATTGCTCACCGACTAGATCGAGCTCACAGCGCCAAGAACCCTCGATCCCCAATTGCACAGATCCATCTCCGCCGGCAAACTAGATGGCGGAATCGTCCAACACCAACCCAGAGGTCTCCGGTCTGAAGGTACGCCTACTCCTCGCAGTCTGAACGCGATGCTAGAATTAATGGCGAACACCTGAATTAATGCCTTATTCCACCATTAAATTTTCTAGGTTTCAGACATTCTACTGCCGCATCCTTCTCTCCCAAATTCCCTCTGCCTTGGCCCTCGTACAGAATCTAGTCCTGCCCATCTGATCTCTTGCGAAGCAAACAGAATCCCCTTCGTAAGCCAAGACCTAGATTTAAACTCTTGGGCCGACTGCCTGCGAGCCTGGCCTAATCCTCCTGAACATTGGGTCTCTTGGTTCAGCAGGGTAGCTAGAGCTTACCAATCCCAATGGGAAACCACGGGAATAGCCGATGCCTTGCATTTGTCGTTGTCTCCTCTTGAGAAACATGAGAACCTTCTCAAAACCATCGGCTACTTCTGGTCTGACGCTCTGAACTGCTTCATGTTCGGTCATGTCCCTATGTCACCAACTCTGTTAGACGTGGTGATGATTACTGGTCTGGATGTTACATCACCCTGCCCCTCTGCTTTTAAACTGACCAAAGTCCCCTACAAACTGTCTTCTAAAACAGACTGCACAAACTGGGGTGCCTACCTCCAACGCCACATGAAAACAAAGGGCCCTGTCACAGAGAAAGAACACACAGCCTTTCTCAACTTCTGGCTAGAACATTTCATATTCTGTGGCCCTTCTCTTGCTCCAACCAAGAATTATCTCTCCTTAGCCCACGAACTGGCCAAAGGCACTCAACTTGGCATCGGCAAACTGTTCCTTGTAGAGGTCTATCGATATCTCCAGTTGACGTCTGTCAAGCTGTTCTCCGGCATAGCAGTCAAAACAGGTGGTCCTTGGTGGTTCATTCAGCTATGGGCTCAGCTGTATTTTCAAAACCACGTCCCAAACTTCCCCCTTTTGGCGAGTTGCACCTTTCCAGATGTAAAAGGGAAGCAGATCCGATGCACCAGCTATGGCCAAGCTTTGTATAGACTGCCAGGTAGTAAACTGAACCCTCAGGAGGCATCTAAATGGTTCAGCATTTTCTTTCAAGGCCTGGACAATCCTATCTTTTTTCCTTACATGGAAGAATCGGAACATTTCGAAAATCCAATCTCCTTCAGGCTAGACAATTTTGCCGATGACACCAGCACTCGGCAACTCTTTTCCACCGTGATCCGTCCCTGTTTCCTTCCAGTTGGCATGAGTACATCCAACAGAATCATCAAGCCTGGGTATGAATTCTACCAGCCGGTCGTAGTGGCTTGACAGTTTGGACTTGGACAAGTACCTCCCCATTTCTTTCTCCACCATCTTACAGAGAGCAGAGCCGACTTGCCTGATCCTCTCACCAGCCAAAGGTGTTACTCCTTCTTTGACGCTCTGACCATCCCAATTCCTAACAACCTCACCTTCGCCTCATCAACCGATGGCTTTGAAGACTGGTGGTCGATGTGGAAGACCCACGCCTTCAGGAGAGCTCTGGGACCGTTGCTGAAACAGCTCGATGCTGACTATGACATCCCCGTGGAACAGGTACCACTACTTGTAAATTTTCTTGATGTAGCTCATAAAGGACTCTTCTACTAAACCACTCTTTCTCTTTGCAGCAACAAGATGGACCTGAACCTACGCACAGTGATGGCTCCCCCTTCGAGTTCTTTCCGCCAGCTCCTGTGGTTCTTTTCTGCAAAAACTCGCCACCTTGGAAAAAGGTCATGATGCAGAACCAGCCGATAACACCACAACCGGCTTCCAAGAAACAAGCAACTCCTAAGACAGCTGCCCCTCAAGTTCCAACTAAAACAAGAACGATGGTAAGGAAGGTAGCTTCCAGGAAGACCTTGAGGCGCCGGAGCCCTTCCCCAGAAAGCTCGCATGTAGGCTGATCCAAGCCTTGGTCGATCCTTCTCATTCTTCCATTCTTGCAGACATGCTCGTTCTTACTGGTTCTCCTTTTTTACAGGCTTCCGTTGAAGACACCTCCAGCGAGGACACTCAGACCAATCGAGGAGAACTGGGCCCAACAGATTCTGAGAGGACCATCACACCGAGCCAGCCAGATTCACCACCATCGGCTTCCAGGAAAAGGTCGGTTCCTGAACCTACTGCCCCCCGAGCACCAGTCGAGGCGGGGCCAGCTGTGGGTCCCAAGAGAGCTCGCAAAGGACTGCAAGCTTCTTCGTCGAGCCAGGAGGTTTCGAAAATCATCACCCTTCATGCTCTTACCACTTACTTCTTTTTATCTGCCGATTCATCATCATTTACATCGGCTAAACACCTTCCATGCAGACGACTGATGCTTCTAGTGGGAAAGCCGGGGCAGTGCCGATGCCTTTAGCCAAACCGGATCTAGCAATCCCCGAAGGTGCAGATGAAACGGCTACCACTTTGGCCAAGCCCCCAGCAACTACACACAAGCCGATTGTCTTGTCATCTGCTATCCCCTCGACCTTAGGAGAGGTATGTTAGCTTTTTTTCGGCTCATCCTTGCATGTTGGACGCATACTGACGCCTTTCCGGGCTGCCAGGGTTGTGATATTTCAGGCTTGCTGACGTTCGACCCTGAATCCATCGAACCAACTCCCTCTGTCGCCACCGATGAACCACAAGCCAGGGCTGTTCTACCTCAATTCCAGCGTCTTAGAGCCTTGCTGTCCTCCCCGATCGAGGAGTTGATCGAGGGTTCTGAGGAGGTGAAGAGCGTTCTTGCCGAAATCAAGGACCAACTCCCAGTAGCATTGCAGGTGAAGCTTTGGCCCGTTGTAACTCTGTCTTTCTACGGGTCAAGGGTGAAGCTAGCTCGTGAAAGGATCAACCTGCGTCGTGCCCAACTTCCGCTGAAGGCCAATATTGCAGACATATGTCAGCAGCTCAACGAGAAAAAGACGTCTCTGGATGCCAAAACTGACACCTCTGTCAGTACCGCCGAGCTCGCCTCCTTAAAAAGGGAGTTGGAGGATCTTGAAGAAAAGGTCCGGGCGACTAAACATCTCATTCGTGACAAGGAAGCATCCATCGCCCGCTCCCAAGACGAAGCAGAAGGCCTCAGAGCTCAACTGAAAACTGATCTGGCAGAAATACGTGCCCTGAACAAGCAGCTAGTGACAGGTAAGGACGAGGATGACGAAGCCGAGATCGCCGAGGTAGATCGTGTCCGTGCTGACGCCCTCCACGCCTTCGAGGCATTCCTTGAGTAGCTCGTTCATGTAAACTGGCACCTACTTGTAACAGTTTGAACCTCTAGAGTCGATGGCCGTGCATCGGCTGTATATTTTTTATTGGCCGATTTCATGTATCGGCCCCCATATCTCACTGTCCATCATCCCACATGCTTGGGAAATATTTTTTTTATTGGCCGATTTCGTGTATCGGCCCCCATATCTCACTGTCCATCATCCCACATGCTTGGGAAATATTTCTTGAGATGCTGACCGTTGACAGCCACTGGGAATTTTACTCCATCCAGCTCCTCCAGCATGTACGCGTTCCCTCTTAAGACCTGATCGACCCTGTATGGCCCGTGCCAATTTGGAGACCATTTACCGTATGCTGCATCCTTGGTTCCCAACGGCAATACAGCTTCCCATACGAGATCGCCAACGTGGAACTCCTTTGGTCTCACTTTCTTATTATATGCGCGAGCTACCTTGGCCTTGTTTTCTTTGATTTTCTCAAGCGACCATAGCCTAAGCTCAGTCAGATCCTCAACACTGTCACTCATCAGGGCCGCATATTCTTCGGTTGTTAGATCGTTCTGAAAAGTGACACGTCTCGATCCAGCCGTAATTTCCCAGGGCAATACGGCTTCTTGTCCATAGACTAGATGGTATGGCGAGGTTTTTATCGCTCCATGGCATGACATGCGATAAGCCCATAAAGCCTCTGACAAAACCTCGTGCCAACGCCTAGGGTGCTCATCGACTTTCCTCTTGATCAGCTTGATAAGGCTCTGGTTGGACGCTTCAGCTTGCCCATTTGCTTGAGCATAGTATGGAGATGATCGAATCAGCTTAATCCCTGTGTCCTCACAGAACTTTCTAAACTCGTGAGAAACGAAGACCGAACCTCCATCGGTCGTGATAGTCTGGGGAATCCCGAATCTATGAATGACATGTTCTTTCACAAAATCGATAACGTCCTTCGAGCTCACTGACTTCATAGGGACGGCTTCCACCCATTTAGTGAAATAATCCGTAATGGCCAAAATCCACATGTGGCCTTTGCTTGATGGAGGATTGATCTTGCCAATCATATCCATGCCCCAACCTCGGAATGGCCAAGGTTTGATGATGGGGTTCATTGCTGACGCGGGTACCATCTGAATTTTCCCAAATTTCTGACATGCTTGACATCCTTTGTAGTACTTGAAACAGTCCTCAAGCATGGTGGGCCAATAAAACCCTGATCGCCTGATTAACCATTTCATCTTGTGAGACGATTGGTGAGTTCCACAGGCGCCTTCGTGTACCTCGTGTAGGAGCCGATTGGCCTCGGCTGTCCCCAGACATTTGAGCAGTAACCCCTCCAGAGTCCTGTAGAACATGTCGTCCCCAATAAGCACATATTTCATGGCCTTGTACCTTATCCGTTTAGGTGCCCCCCGAGCCGAATCCTTCAAGTAATTGAGATATCGGCTCTCCAGTCGTCCGCCTCCAGGAACTGTACCTGAATATCAGCTCCATCTGCTACGTCCCTGTAGCCTGAAGCCATTTGTGCAAGATCGTTCGCCTCGGTATTCTGCGATCGCGGGATCCAGGTGAAGTTTATGTACCGGAACTGTGCCATCAGCTCACGGCAGTGCAGCCATAATGGGAAGAGCGACTCGCTCTCACACTTGTATTCCTCCGTGAGTTGAGAAATCACCAACTTGGAGTCTCCAAAAATTTCCACTGCTTCTGCTCCAGCTTTGATGAGCAAATCCATTCCCTTGCGTATCGCCTCATACTCAGCGACGTTGTTGGTGCGAGGGGCAGATAACCTGATGGAGAAGGAAAATGTTGCCCCCCGGGGCGACACGAGTAGCATGCCGATGCCGCACCCATCGTCACAAACCGATCCATCGAAAAACATAGCCCACGCTCGTATAGACAGTGCTGCTATATTAGTGTTGATCCTTTCAGCGATAAGGTCGGCCAATGCCTGTCCCTTAACTGCTTTCGCGGGTTGATACCGGATGTCAAACTCCGATAATGCAAACATCCATTTGCCCAGTCGGCCTTTCAACATAGGAGCCGATAGCATGTGCTTTATGACATCTGAATTGCATATGATGACAATCTCCGCTGATAGCAAAATGTGGCGCAGCTTGGTGCAGGTGAAAAACAGGCAGAGGCACAACTTGTCGATCTCAGGATACCTTGTCTCTGCATCCAGCATCCTCCTGCTGATGTAAAATACAACTCGCTCCAGCCCGTCATGAACTTGCACGACCACTGAGGCGATGGACGTGTCAGCTACTGATAAGTAAATGTAGAATGGCCTATCCGGCTGGGGCGGAACCAATACTGGCGGCTTCGTCAGATATTCTTTGATCTCGTCGAAGGCTCGTTGTTGTTCTGCCCCCCAGCTGAATTCCTCGTCAGATTTAATCTTCACCAGTCCCATGAACGGCTTTATTCTTCCTGACAGATTGGAGATGAATCTTCTGACGAAGTTGATCTTGCCGATGAGAGACTGCAGTTCTTTCTTCGTGGTAGGTGGCTTCATTGTTCGCACTGCCTCCTGACTTTTGAGGCCGATCTCAATTTCGCGTTCTTGGACCAAGAAACCCAAGAACTGACCGGCCGTTACACCGAAGGCACACTTCTTTGGATTCATCCGTAGGCCGAATTTTCTTGTTCGGTCCAGGACGCGCTGTAGATCGCCCAAGTGTCCTTCTACTGAGGCAGACTTAACCACTACGTCATCGATATAAATTTCCACCAGCTTGCCGATCAGATCATGGAAAATGTAATTCATGGCTCTTTGGTACGTGGCGCCGGCATTCTTCAGTCCAAATGTCATGACTACGTATTCAAACAACCCCACCGAACCTGGGACTCTGAACGCAGTCTTGTGTGTGTCTTCTGGAGCCATAAAAATTTGGTTGTAACCGGCATTGCCATCCATGAAGCTCAAGATCTTATGACCAGCCGTTGCGTTGATTAACGTTTCTGCCACCGGCATCGGATACTCATCCTTTGGCGTAGCTCTATTGAGATCCCGAAAATCTATGGCGACGCGCCAGCGGCCATCCTTCTTCTCTACAGGTACGATACTAGAAATCCACTCAGCATATCTGCATGGCCTGATTAACTTGGCTGTCAACATTTTCTCGACCTCTTTCTTGACTTCTTCCAAAATTACGGCCTTCATCTGTCGTGCTCGCTGCTGGAATGGCCGAAATCCTTTTTTAAGCGGGAGTCGATGCTCAATGATGCTCCTGTCTAATCCAGGCATCTCTGTGTAGTCCCAGGCGAAACAGTCTGGATATTCTTTTAAAAGAGCTATCATCGGACCCCGCAGACTCGGATCTAACTTCTTGCTGATAAATGTTGGTTGTGACTTATCCCCAGGACCGATGTCGATTTCCTCTAGTTCATCAGCGGATGTAAACCCATACCCTAGCTTCCCGTCACCTGTTAAATCGATGCTAAACACAGGGCAAACAGTAGGTGAGGATAACAAAAATAATTTGGACCGATTGCCTGAATCGGCCCCCTTTTTGATTGCATTAGTCAAGGACGGTTTACAACTGCTACGACTACATGATCTGCTTGTCGTAAGACTGCTGCTTTTTATTTTTTGTGGCCGATCGCAGGGATCGGCCGTACCACGTACGATCGTGGACTTTGCTACTCTGTCAGGCCAGTGGATAAGACCAGCCTCACCCCGTTTTTTGTAGCTTCAATGCGCTCACAGCCGTCTAGACTGATTCCAGAGATCGGCTCTTGGTCTTCTGCTTCCCAGATGTTCATGCCAGCTATCGAGATCTCGATAGAATCATCTGCATGAATGACCTCCACCTCATCTCCATCCCACTGTATTAGGCACTGGTGCATCGTGGATGGAATGCAGCAGTTAGCATGAATCCAATCTCTCCCTAGCAAGAGAGCGTAGGTGCTTTTGCTGTCCACGACGAAGAATGACGTAGGGATGGTTTTTCTGCCCACGGTCAGATCCACGTTCAGTACGCCTTGCGTTTCTGAAGTTTGGCCGTTGAAGTCGCTTAACGTGACGTTGGTTTTGATCAGATCTGCAGTGGAGCGTCCCAAACGCCGTAGCATGGAGTATGACATTATATTGACTGCCGCTCCGGTGTCCACCAACATCTTGCTAACAGGCTGCCCATTGATGTAACCTCGTAGGTACAGGGCTTTCAGATGTTTGTAGCCCTTCTCACGTGGCTTCTCAAAGATAACCGGCCGTGGGCCGCAGTCAAACTGTGCTACTGGTAGCTCGTTGGTTCTTGGCGCGCAGAACTCTGACGGAAGTATGAATACCATGTTTGTGCCAGCCGATGTCTTTGCATCGGCTTTTACCGGTTTGGGGCGCCACTCTTTCCTTTTCGGGCGATCTTCCGTTTCCAAGGTCTGCCGAATCTTAACGGCCAGATCGGGCCGTGCTTTCTTTAAAGCGTGGAGGTACTGCGCTTCGGCTTCCTCCAAGTTACGCAGCCGCTGCACTCTACGCTTTTGGGTGTGTCTGGGTCCGTCGGGACACCACCTTGGACAGTGATATCTGTCTTTTTCTTTGTCATCCATTGGCTCCTCGAGATATTTTGCTCGAGCGGACTCCCTGTATCGGCTCTAAGGTGGGAGAGGCCCTAGACGCTTGAACACTGACACTGGCCCCGTGTCCTCCTTCTGCTGTCCACATTCCGGGCAGTTATCGATTGTAGGCAATCGGCTCATTCCCGCATCCCAGCAATACTTGAAGAAAGGACAATCCCAATGTTTGTCTGCGCCTTCCTTTTCTTCTGACGGTCCCCTAGCGAGGTGCTCATATCTTTCATTGTCTCCATCGCGCCGACGACGTCGGTCATACTGACGCTCATACTTGTTAAGGAGATGTGTGGAATGTGGCTTCTGATATCGCACGCTCCTCACCTGCTCCTCGGTTAAATACCGTCTGTCATCATAACGGGGCCGGTCACGTGGACCAGCCTCCTCTCTTGCTCTGCCCCGAGAGCGACCGCCTTCCTCCTTGTACGTGCCATGGTGGTACCCAGGTCCTGCCATGTTGACATCGAACGAGAAATCCAACTGGCGCCTCGTGGAGTGGCTGTGTTCTACCATGTTGATGCCGGGAAACGGGTTGGTGTCTACTTTCATGGCGAACTGCCCCAGGATCAGACGGCCCTGCTCTATCGCCGTTTGGATCTGGCGACGTAGCTCTTTGCAGTCATTGGTGGTGTGGGTGAACGAGTGATGCCACTTGCAGTATGGTCTTCCGTTCATCTCTTGAGCCGTAGGGATTTTGTGGCCTTCGGGTAACTTCAGCTGCTTTTCTTTCAGCAGTAAATCGAATATCTGCTCAGCTTTGCTCACATCGAAGTCGAACCCTTTTGCAGGCCCTTGCTGCTTTACCCATTTGCAGGACACAGGATCTGCCCTCCGAGCCCATTCAGCCACGGCCACCTCCTGGTCTTGCGTAGGATCTTCTTCTTCTGTATCGATCAGGCCTATCGGACGTTTGAACTTGTCTTGGTACAACTCAGGGTGGCGCTGTTCATACATCGTCAGCTTCTGGGCCATGTGCGCCAATGAGTTGTACTCTACTTGGAAAGCCAGATCCTTGATAGGTGCTGAGAGACCCAACACTGCCAGCTCGACTGCTTCTTTTTCAGTTAAACGAGCTGAGTAACATCGGTTCTTGACGGTCCTGAAGCGCTGAATGTACTCGGCTACCGTTTCTCCCCGCTTTTGCCGTACCTGCGCCAGATCTGCAATGCCGGCCTCGGTAGCTTCTGAATGATACTGAATGTGGAACTGCTCTTCCAGTTGCTACCAGGTCTGGATCGAATCAGGTGGCAGCGAGGTGTACCACCCAAAAGATGGTCCTGTCAGAGATTGCGCAAAGAACCTTACGCGCAACTGGTCCGAAGCTGAAATCATGCCCAACTGTGCCAGGTATCGGCTCACATGCTCGATCGAGCTTGACCCTTCTGATCCGCTAAACCTTGAGAACTCAGGGAGCCGATACTTGGGTGGCAGCGGAATCAAGTCAAACTCGTTGGGGTACGGCTTTGAATAGCCGATTGTCCTTCTCTTCGGCACGAAGCCGAACTGGTCTCTCAAGATGGTACGGATTTGCTCCACTGTTTGGGCTGCAGGGGCTAGATTCTCATGACTCGTTCCAGTGGCATACTTGGCTAGCCACGCCTGTTTGTCGGCGTCCATCCCAGACATCGCTGCTCCAGAAACGCCTGCTCCTGAAACCCCTGCTCCAGGAACTCCTGCCGCAGAAATCCCTGCGGTCGCAATCTGGTTGGTGCGCGTCAGGTTATTGCAGTCCGGCACGTAGGTGCACACATATCCATGTGGGATTTCTTTAGGTGGCTCAAACAGGAACTGGCAATCGCCTGGGTCGCCTCCGACCTTGTAGACGACGTACGTCGCTGCCCCTGGTGGCTCCGGAGCTGCAAGTGTGAATGGCAGCGGTGGCCTGGCTTGGAGCGGTCTTTCTCCCTGGTGAGTCCCCAGAGTAGGCCCCGACGGAGAGTACTGATGTTTCATGATCTCCTGAACTACGCGAACTGCGATCCGCTCGAAAGCGTTCACCAGGCTCTCAGAATGGCGGTGAAGAGAATGAGCCACCATGTAGTTGACTTCCTGTCGCAGAGCTCTGGTGCGCTCCTCTGAAGGAACAGACAGATCCACCTCATCAAGAGCACCCTCGGGTGAGAACCCTTTCCACCTGATGCCATGCTTACGAGTCCTCTCAAAAGAGCCGATGAGATCGGCTTCGAAGAGAGCTTTGATGTCATCATACTTCGCCTTGTGCTCCTCAGGCAGCTCGTCGTACGTGACTGGTCTGTCCCCCATCTCAGCGTCGGATGTTGATGCAGATGTTGTTGAATGTCCCACCGGGCGTGCCAGAATGTGTTGCTTGTCAAAACCCACCGGCGAGCAGCGACGAGCAACACGAAGAGCCGGGAGGCTCCCAGAACTGCTGGTGGGCCCTGGTCCCTCGGGCAACGGCCCGCAAAACTCCGGCACACGTCCTGGCTTGGTTCGAGGGCGTGCCACCTGACCTATACCTGGTCAGGAAGGTGAAGGATTGCTTCGATTGGTTTCCTGCATGGTAAACAAGTATACGTAAAATTCGAGCCATGACCGGCTCCCAGGTTTCCCTGTGAATCGGCTCCTAGAGCCGATTGACCCATGGTTCTGCATTAGATCTACGATAACATGGGGTTTTTGCTTCATCAATACAAGTTAAATCGATCTACGACAGTTTAACGTTTTCACCACATAATTGGAACATCCTACACGTAGTTGAGCCTGGTAGATACAAAAGATGATAGAAGACTAACCCTAGAGAAGGCCTAAAAACCAACATAAAGTCAATTCCCGGAACAACTCCCCTCGGATTGGTAAACCATATCATCGTTCAACCCGTTTGCAAGGCCTGATCATGTAGATATCAAACTAAACCTTGGAGAACAAGGCACAACTATAACAGATCAAATCGACTTAAATAAAGATCAAGCAAGATGCCACCGTTACACCCGGGAAAAGGAGTAAAGGCGGCGAGATAACTAGAGGCAGCATAACTAAACGATCATAGCAAAAAGGTACCGAGGCGAGCCTAAACAAATCTATGATAATAGTATTACTCGCCATCAACAAGGCTTCAGTACGAGTAATACCAAATAACGCATAAGTAGATACTGCCTAGATCGCAAGATGCGATCTAGGCAGCATGGCACTTACCCGAGAAAAACCCTAGAAACAAGGGGTGGCGATGCGCCGAGATTGTGTTTGTTGTGAACGTGATTGTCCTCCTTTTCTCAATAACCTTAGGTACATATTTATAGTCCGGAGACTTTCTATCTTTGGAATAACTCTACAACTCTATCTCCTACCTAAACCGAAACGTAACCTATTACAATATAAGATACACGGGCAATTTAGCCCAAATCAACGTACGAGGCCGATTCAACAACACGTTGCATATACGTATCTTCTAAGCCCATCTTGATCACAGCCCATCTCCTCCTTTGGCCAAAATATGGCGATAACACCGGTCCAGCCCGAGGTTTACCTCGGAGCTCGATGGAACAGCCACCGTGATGATGCCCTCGAGGAAGGTTAGAGGCGACCACATGTGCCACTGCATCATCCGCAATGACAAAAGTCGGGCAAAGGATTTCTCCGCGATGGTAATCCCGTGCACTAGGAGATCGGTTGACGTGGTCGGGCGTTGGAGGCGCCCACCAATGCAGAAGTAGGGGTCGTGTTGAACCCAACCGAAGGAGCCGCCTCCGGCAAGGGGAATATCTTGGCGCGCTAGCTAAGGATCCACCACCGCCGCTCGCAGTCGGTCGTTGTCGACCGCCGTGATCCACCCTCACCGCCTCCGACGAAGTCCACAACAGGGATCTCCATGCGACCGAACCAGGGGCCCCGCCCCCTCCTTCATCGGTGGCCATGGCTTTGCGGAGGCCGCCTCTAGAGGTGGCGAGGAGGAGGGGGTCGCCGATGGCGGCAATCTAGGGTAGACCCCCCGATCGCCTGGAGGGAGGAGACCGAGGGTGTCAGGAGGGAGTTGGTTGTTGTCTACTAGTAGGAAAAGGGTAATAGCCGGATGTTCCTTTTTTTTTTACAATCCGTTGTTCTCCTATAGGAGAAATACGAAAGCAAGCCATACTTAAGCTACTGGGAGATTCATAATAGGTAAAGTTGTAACTAGCTAGATGGAGCATTAGATGAGTGACGATATGAGTAATTTGTATGCTTAAACATGCGTCATCGTTGCACTCATCAAGTTCCGGTTAACTGTAAATTGGTCCAGATATTATCACGGCGACTATGCCCCTCCCGCACTCGAGTTTGCAACGTCTTGGTATCTCCCAGTTCTATTCGTAAGATACCGGCAACGATAGTTTCTATCTAGTTGCAAATCAAATCATTGATAAAGAAGAAGTGTCCAACTCAAGAAAAGGCAAATTATGGTCGATCTGACGCTACTCGCCTACTGTAACTAGCATGACCTGGTCCACTAATTATGGCTAACGCTATTCGCCAACTCAACCTTATTGCTCACATGAACAATGTGCAGCGGAATCTAACGCCCATATTTCGTCGGTTTATGAACGCGTCTAGGCTGAAGGACATGTACTTGGATGACCAGGGATACAGGTGGAGCAACAACAAGCAGTGTTCCACTCTCGTCCACCTCGATAGAGTCACTCCTAATGAATAATGGAATAGTTCCTTTCTGGCACTTGATCCTAGCTACCGACAACACTTTGACCATTTCTGCCTCCATTTTGTGCAATGACTTGGCCGTAGGTATAGATACCTTTCTTCCAACTACGCAATTAGATATTTTTTACCTCCCCATCGAATGCTGGATGCATAGCCACACGGTAATTAGCCCGGCCTACTCTTCTATAGCATGCATATAGAAACAAGCATATATCACTACACATAGAGTCGAGCGAGCAACATATGTGGCATTGTGACCATTCTAAAATATGGCTTGTCTCTAGAAAAAACTACTAATGATCTAGGTCTATAGGCCAAACTCTAAAATGGGATCGAACGTATATACGTTTAAAATCGTGCCCACCTCTAAGTGCACATATATACAAAAGATTAAGAATAAACGAATTAAGAGAATGTAGATGTAGAGGGAAGATTTATAATGTTGGTCTTGAGGTTAAGCGACATTGCATGTGATGTAGAAGATCACAGTTGGGTGCATGTAGGTGCATTATGGTGACAGAGAAATGCAAACCACATGGTTTTATCTAGTAATTTCGACATGTTCGTAAAAGTGTGTGGTCTTTTGATTGATAAAATTAATTTAAACGCTCTTTGCATTATTATTTTCTATGTTGATAAATCTTTTAATACTTTACTCTGGCTAGGGTGTCAATTGGGATCAGGGGCAGAGCCAGCTAGCTCTTGGCGACCCGGGGCAGCTGGTCCGGGCTGGTCCCGCGACTGCCCTTTGCTAATCATAGAAATTAGTACTAATCCATGCAGGGCAAACGCTGCCTATGGTCGTCTCTACTAGCTTTGCCTGGGCAACATGAGCCGGCTTCCTCCGCCACTGAGTGGGATCCCACCAAAGTCCCACCTCTATTTTATTTTAAGTTTTTTAGTGTAAACTTTTGACAAAATTTTACACTGCAAAATTCAAAATGAACTTGAGGTGGAATCTAGGTAGGATCTCACTTGCCCCCCTAACTCTGGCCAACTGTTGCACATGCAAGTATCGCGATGTGGGTAAACCATTTGACTGAAGATGAAATTGGGCACATTGTACGAGAAGGGAACAATACAGTAGTAACATTGCATGAACATGTACTCCCTCCGTTTAGAAATATAATACATTTTAGCTTTGTGAATTAGACGCACCTAGACATCTTTTAGTGTATAGGTTAGTAGAGATTTGGCACTAAAAGGCGTCTAGATACACTTGTTTCACAAACCTAAAATGACTTATAGTATTTCTGAACGGAGGGAGTACATGTTCATGCAATGTCCACTAAGCATACTTTTATTTTCGCGGGTAAGGTGATAAGGTCACTAAGCATATTAGTGACATGGCATGGAATAAACATAAAAAAGATAGGGAGGTGGTAACATATTATGTTATCATAACATCACGTATGTAGACAATATGAGTATACAATTTAATAAATGAGACTTTTCATTATAACATGCATATGTTACTATGCTAGTAACATATGCATGTTACTAGTATATATTACTTACCACTATGAGTAGTAAAGTACACACCCTAGCACAATCAGTGAAGGGAGGAGTTCACGTGACCACACCTGTCCTAGAAACCAAGAACATGCATGGCTAGCTAGATGTCTAGAGCCGTATTGTTGTATTGAACACTCTAGAAGCCAACCGCATCGACGAAGAGTAGATCGAAGTGCTGAACATACTCCTGAAACCTCACAAGCCTGCGTAGGTCGCAGCAACGTGGCTCATTATATCATCCACCTCAGCAGTGTGTCTATTTCCTCAACTTCTCTCGTGCATTGAGCCTTGGTGCCAGGAATGTTTCTAAGGAATAAGGATTGAGCAATATTGAGCGTAAGAGGAGCCAGGCAGGTGGAGCAACTAAAATAGTTTGTAACTTGTTTTTGTGCATGTATATTTATAGTGGCCTTCATTTCTAGCAATTAATCTTAACGTGATGGGTTGGATGCACTCAAATTTAAGCTACTTGTTGTATGTCTGCCTTACATAAATGATCTAAGTCATCTGTGTTGCACCGAATGCCATCACACACATATGTATCTCATGCCAAAGTAGATACCCTGACCAACTGTTGCACACGCGAGTATTATAAGGTGGGTCGACCATTTGACTGAAGAAAATACGTGGTTATCCCTCATCCAAGCCGATTTCTCAGGATAGGTTTCAGACTAGTTTATACTCTCTAAAAGAAAATAGAATTGTTTGCACACAGCAATTCCTACCGTGGATTATTTCATTACATAACACTTTTGCTTTGGTGTCTCTCTGACCCTCCTCTTCAAACTTCGACTAACAGAAACTCGATACCGATTCGTTTCAAAGACCGTATGAACCCGTCCAAACCTGTATGGTCCGCTTAGACATATACTCACGTGCCCGCGAGAGGCGAAAATCGAAAGGTATGTAACAACAACAATAAAATTTCAAAACATGGCATGCAAAGACGTAGATCTCGATAAGGGAAGGTGGGATCAGCCGGTGGGAACGTGTAGTATAACTAGCTCGACTGAGTACATCTATACACTGCGGACATTGTCGAAAATTTCATTAATGCCGTGGATATAGTTCAGTCTTGCCACAAAAGGAAAGCCTCTGCCATCGCCTTCAAGATTGACTTCAGGAAAGCCTTTGATTATGTATCCTGGGAGGCATTGGATCTTATCTTAAAGCCTAAAGGCTTTCCCCAACTTTGGTGCACTTGGGTGAGGGAGCTCCACTCCTCCGGGCAATCCTCCATTCTTCTGAACGGCGTTCCGAGGCCTTGGATTCATTGCAAAAAGGGGCTCCGGCAGGGTGACCCTCTATTGCCGTTTCTGTTCATCATTGCCGCCGACGTTCTCCAAAGACTTCTTCTGCAAGCATCCTCCCTCAACCTAATCTCTCATCCACTTGATCCT
This sequence comes from Avena atlantica, assembly GCA_910589765.1. Classification (NCBI taxonomy): domain Eukaryota; kingdom Viridiplantae; phylum Streptophyta; class Magnoliopsida; order Poales; family Poaceae; genus Avena; species Avena atlantica. The sequence goes on from OU342733.1 coordinate 524,578,876, forward strand.
AACCTTCCTTGCCCCTGCCCTGTACTTTAGTACGCGGATGACACTCTAATTATTATGAAAGCCTCCCGCACTAACATTGATAACCTTCGCGGGTATCTTATTAGATTCTCTAATGCCACAGGTCTTAACATCAACTTTGACAAAAGTACCTTTGTTCCAATTTATGTGGACGAATCCTTGGCCATCGACCTTGCCGTGGCTCTAGGATGCCCAGTGTCTTCCTTTCCTCATAACTATCTAGGTCTATTTCCACACACAAGCTGGGTCTCGCCGCCTTCGTTCCTCTCATTGCTAAAATTGACAAGCGCCTAGCCGGTTGGATCGGGAAGCTGCTGTCTATGGCCGGCCGTGGCATCCTCATAAAGCGGTTCTTAGGGCCCTCCCCACCCACATCATGAGTGCGCTTCTTCTCCCGATTGGGGTCATCGTGGAGATCGACAAGAGGTGTCGGGCCTTCTTCTAGGCTAGGGACGAAAAAGTCAACGGAGGGCAGTGCAAGGTTGCTTGGGACGAGGTATGCTCCCCTTTCTCAAAAGGGGGGCTAGGCTTCACCAACCTCCGGCTGCAAAACATTTTTCTCTTAATGAAACATCTGGTCAAGGTTCACCTACCTAGCGACTGGTTATTGGCAACGGAAGTCTACCTCTTTCTGGTTCGATCAATGGGTAGGAAACGACACCCTTGCGGTTCGCTTCCCCGCTCTCTTCTCGCATGTTTACGGGTGCCCCAGCTATAAGTCTGCAATCTCGCCTTACCCAGGTGGCCTCCTTAGAGCTTCAAACTCTGCTTACTACCGTGGGACCGCTGAACCTAGACAGTCAATCCCTAGATCGCGGGGTCTGCAGGTTTTCAGACAAGGGTCTAACAGTCTCTTTGGCATATAATTTTTTTTGTAGAAGGCTGGATTTTCCTCTTGCAGGGGTTTGTTGGAAGAAGAACCATGCCCCAAACAAGTGTAGCTGTTTCTCTGGTTGGGTCTTCGGCGACGCCCTGTTCACGAATGACAGGCGCTTTCGACGGGGTCTAAGATCTTCAGACGCATGCCCTTTCTGTCACCAAACTGAAACTACCGCTCATATGCTTATATCATGTGCCTCGATCTCTCCTTTATGGGAGGCAGTTCCAGCTTTGAGGGTTGATCCCTGGACATGCAACAATTTACAAGACATTTGGGCCATCAACGCCATGAACAAAGTAAGAAACTCAGTCTTAAACGCAATCTTATGGAGCACATGGAAACGGCGCAACACCATGATCTTACGTCAGGAAGACGAGCCCCTTCATGTTCTTCTCACTCGTGCTGCTTCGTACCTGGCTCTATGGGCTCATAGATGCAAGAAAGCGATCCCCAAAAGTGTTATCGGGGATTGGGGTGTTAGGCTAACTCTCTTAGCCAAAAACTTGTGATGTAATTTTTTGTTTCTCTTTCTTTTCCCTTTTTTTCTTTTTTTTTCCCGTTATACTGGCTTCGGCCTCAGGCTTTGTTTAGTTAGGGCTTTGCAATAAAAGTGGTTCAGGTTGGCGCTTTGCGCCAGCCGTAGGTCCCTCAAAAAAACAATAGGTGTTTGGATGGTTGTGTTATTTAGTCGTGAAATTCAGGCTTAATATTCAGCTCTCCGTCAACAAGCCAAAAACCACATAGCCCAACTCTAGGTCAATGAATTCTGCTATTCAGGGAATCTGATAGCGCAAGCACCCAAATTAGCACATATGCCCTACAGTCGAACACATAACAATGTGATGAGCCGTTACTACTTATTCTAGAGCTTTCGCTATCCTACACCCCTAGATCGATTTGAGCCTACTTCCGAAACAAGCATGTTTTCGCCATACGGTGCTGATTAGTTCATCGTCCAGCGCATCCATATTTTCGTCACCTCCCAATCCTAGGCATACAACGGTATGTACTCAACATCTGAACAAGAGAAACTATGATCATACGGTTTAGTGAAGCCTAACTGTGCACGGATGATGCTAACCTTTGCCTCACCGATAGAGCAAGACTTGCCAACCGAAATGGGACGATTTATAAAAGCTCTCTTGAGACCGATGAAATTGATATTTCCATTTCACTCACTGGTGGAAAATAAATTGAGGATGTTGAGTTGTACTATGTACAAAAATCATTAAAGTTGATGGCCTTTGTTATTATTTACAAAAGGCATTAAAGTATGGTGTTGCCGCACCGTACTTTGCTATTGTCATATAAATTTTCCTTGTGTAGGCCTCTGCTCATAGGCTTTTCCTTTGTTGAGCGATGCAGGTGGCCTACGTATCTCATCTGATGCGGCACACCATCTGTCGTGGGGTGCACCACCCGTTCAATAAGATTTTCCTTTGGCACTTGAACAAATTAAACCAAGTACATGTTGAATCAGTGCGCTTTGGTTCACCCATGATGAAGCCTAGTATAGCTTTTGTGTCGTTCTTTCCTCAGGGATTAATTCACAAGTTTTGCGTTTTTCACACACTTAAATCATCCAAAGCTTCAGGATTCTGAACTCTAGTAACACTCAAGCCAAAAGTTGGAAAATTTCTAACTACCAAGATTCAATGGTTGTTCTCCTCGAAATAGACTTTCGTCCAGCTATATAAATATAGCGCTATATAAATATAGCAACCGTTTGAGACCGCTGTTGGGCTAGACAGCACAACGCCCAAAAGACAAAAAAATAAAAAAAAGAAGAAAAACAGAGAAAACAAAGCCGATAACAGAGGCTTGACGAAAACAAGGATGACTCGCAACCGCTGCACCCTCCGGAAGATTACCACCACGCTCCTAGCGCTTCGAAGCATCGCGTACCAAGCAACACCTCCAAGAAGGAAAGCGACGACAACGACGCTGCTGCCCGGACTGGTCCTAGGGTTTCCCCGATACGCTACGGGAGGTGGGGAAGAGATACACCCAAAGCCCTTCAGGAAGGACGGCGACACCCGCAGACGTCACCGTGTCGGTGTCTAGACGACAAGGATTTCTCCCGACCTCTCAAAAAACCACACTCCCAGACGCTTCGAATTGCTCCACCACGCCGGCCGCCCACCAGCACACGCCACCACGGTCTTTTAGTCACCCCCGTCGTCTCACCGCGAGCCACGGTGTGAGACTAGCCTAACTAAAAAATTCAATGGTTGGTATGTGAAACCACAAATCTTGAAAATTTTAAGGTACATTAACCGCTTGGATTCATTTAGCTATAGTTATGTATTTGGTTTCAAAGGTAGCCCAACTGAAAATATCAAGGTTCATCTTCTTTTTACATTACGATATTATACTTTCTAAAAATAAAAAATAATAATCCAAATTATCCCAAGGGTTTTTATTGAGGAGGTTGCGGAAAATATATGACCTCCATGTGTAATTAGCTACAAAAATCTTGCATGAGGGGTAGTATGCGAGTATGATTCATCGCTCATCCATACCAATGAATGGAGAGCATAAATATAGTTAACGGTGGATAAAGCATGTGACTTTATGTTCCAGAATAGGAGGATACCCGTAACTGCAATGATTTATGAACTTAAACAATCTTTATTGTAAAGCCTAAGTCCAATCAAGATAAAAAAAACTGAACAAAATATATTTAGCTACTCCTACGGAATGAATTTGATATTTAATTTTGCTAGCAAAATGTTGGGATTGATTCTGGCGGTGTGTGTGAAATCCTCGCCAACCCACCACTACCATGTTCGGGTTGATGCAACTGTAAACTGGTCTAGATGGTATCGCATTAACCATGCCTCATGACTAGGGTTGCAAGCGGCAACCCGCGTAAGCCCATGAAATCAAAATTCTGTTTAAACTAGACTAATTTTGCTGAAAAAGTTTGTAACACTAGACTAAATAATTTTGACTACGAAGCGGGGCGAATCTGCTGCTTCTTTGCAACCCTACTCCTGACACGATATAGTGTGTTAATTCTCCAATCCTATCCATACAATATTACTAGTGATGCGAGTTTCTAGCTAGTTGCAAACCAAACCATGGAAAAACAGAGGTGCAGATCAAGCAATGGCAAAAGAAGCAAGCGTACATAGGTGATTGTTGATTGCTCATTTTAAATAGGTTCATGACGCTTTGCAATAAATGAGATTTTGTGCATCAGTTGATTCAAATGCCATGGCTCCGCTGCCCATTTTGAAACAAATAGGTGCATGACATAGGCACCACCACGTGCCTCATTGCTCATTTTAACGACGAGAACCTAGAGGCTGATGGCTCCACTTTGGTAGAGAACAAGTTTCAAGAGTCCACCCATCTTAGTGCGGATCGTATTTGTTATTTGGAAAGAAAGCCATGCTTAGTGCGGATCTAGGTCTCCTACTTGTTGCCTCCTCCGCAGTGGAGTGCTAGAATTTAACTCTCAATCATTTACTTGTAAGAACACAAGATGCATGATATTGTTGCTCAGATGTTCATGATGCTTATATAGCACTAGTGATATTCCTACGAGCCGTCGATGAGATCACCTCGAACCCTGACCTGATAGACATCTCTACCACGAGCCTTCGTTTCTTCATTTTAACCTACATGATATTTACTTGTAAGAACACAAGATGCATGATATTTTACTACTGGACGTATCAACATGAGACCAGGCATACACAATATACATTATTACAGCCATGTGGCTCATTTTCCCCATGATCATTCATTATCCTTATCCTCTAACAAATTCTTCTCCTAGATACATATGTGACAGGTGGTGGCTGCTATTATCTCGACTTGATATCAGAAGTGGATTATTGGCATCAAACCATGGTGACAGCTAGGCTAGTGACAAACATCACCCTAGCCACATGCCTAAGTCGTAATATAAGCAGCCCGAGGAAATAACAAAAGTGAGGAGACTTGTCTCCACATGCCCTAGGAACCAACGACATGAATGCCTGCTTGCCTTGCCCCAACTATATGTATTGTACATTCTAGAAGCCAACGAGTTTCAAGTAAGAGTCGACTGAAGAGGTGATTAGTTAGCTTGGCTAGCGAAGAACATAAAATTGCTGCTTCAGCACCCAGTACCCACTATCTCAGACTAGAGTTGTATGTATTCCTGATACCTAACAAGCTCACGCAGATGTAGGTACTCCTGACACCTTAGCTTAGCTATGTCCATATCGTCCACTTCTCATGTATGGTGCAATGGGAAACAATGAGAGTAGGAGGAGCCAGGCACATGGAGTAACTAAAATAGTTGAAATATGGGTTTGCGTGCATTTGTACAAGTGTGTGTGTGTGTCGAACAATCTTCAACTTATAGTGGCTGCCACTGAAAGCAAATAAAGTTCGGAATGTGATGGGTTGGATGCATTCAAATCAAAGTTGCTTGTTGCTATTGCCTTACAAAAAGGACCGAAGTCATTGTCCTTCTACCAATTAAATTTGAAACCGTCTTGTCAGAATAGTTTACGATACTTCCAATAATTTTTTCGACATATCCGTCGGTCTCGAAATTTCCCCTCAACTTAAATATGAAAACCTGCAGCCATGATTGTAGAGCATGTGGGGATACATAAATAACAATTATGGCAAAAGTGTTCTATAGTCAAGAGACTATTAGTGTGTGGCTTGGCAACAAATGTTCATGAAACAATCATAACTGCCAATTCCTACTGGGTTTGGTGTGCTTTCATTGTAGTTTACTACTTGACCATAACTTCGTGAGATTCAAAGCCAGGACAATATAAATTACCACAACCATTTAGCCTTGTTTGGCATTTATTGATCAGTCTAATCAGCTGAAACCTTTCTCCTGCATATATGTGTGAAATTTCAAACGACTAAAAACAATCTATGCATTGGTTTTTATGACAAGTTGCAATTTATTCGAATTTTTGCAAAACATCAAGCCAACATATACAACCATGATAGAGCTTAAGGTCTTGCTCTGTGCATCAAAATATGCACACATCCAAAAAAAAGTATAACTGAATTAACTAAAGTGCAACATCTGCCGGCTTAACAAAATCGGGTTCTCACGACTACTAACACAAAACAACACAATCAAGAAGTACAAGGCCACACACGTATGGTATTGTGGCCCACCTCATTCACTGGTACTGTCATAAGCTCTACATACATCCGACAAGACAATTTGAGGACTTTTACAATACACTGAAATTAACATTAGCCCTTCATTTCTTCCCATCTGACGGCTGATCTCAGCTGGTACTCCACCGTGAGGCTAAGAGAGTACCGGCTAATAAAGGTAGGGAGTACCTCAAGTTTAGGGGTAAAATCGCAATCTACACTGTTATTTGTAACTTTATTATCATTCTCCTCATATATTAGACCGGTTGCTATGGAAATCGAGTTGATCTTGGTTTCCCCACTAGTTATTCCGCGAACCCTAATCTCCCGTTTGTTGGTACCGGTGGATGGCGGCCACCGTGTGCTGGAGGACGGCGGCCTTTGATCCATGGACCTTCGGAGCGTCGGCCATGGTCACCGACCAGTACAACGCACGCAACAGCCTGATGCTTGGGATCGATCCTTACGTCATATATTTAATACGCACTACAGAAGAGAAAGCTAGATGAAGATTGGCTGACATTTGATCTGTGTTCCATTACGCGATCGATTTTTTTAGAATTCCGGTGCCCATCTCTCATCTCTGCAGTTTTGTGTTTACCAGAACCTTGTAGCCATGGTTTGTTTGATTCGTAACACTGAATGCAAGGAAAAATCGGATGGCGTTGATGGCTGTATGGTGACCTCTTGAAAGGGACGGCAGCGGCGGCCTGATGATAGCCGCGAGCAGCGCGGAGCAGTTCACTCGCGACATAGATGCACGGATTTGATTCACGATTAGATCAGACCCACCGAAAAAGACTAAACTACCCTTCTATATGGACGGTCAGATTTAAGTGGTACTCCCACCCATAATTATGGAGTACAAGGGTACCGTAAAAACAACCGACAATTTACATAAGAAATGTAGATACAAAATTAAGGTGCATCAAATGTTAAAGCTCGTGATGAGAGCCTTCGGTATGCTCCCAGCATATATTTGTTGCTACATATGTATATATTAATACTAGAGTTTCCAAATACTAGATTTTTCTTTGAAAATGAGCATATATTAATATTACATGGATACCAACTCCTCGGTGGTTTCCAAATACTAGATAACTTAAATTCTTACTGATCTTAACATGCCCTTTATTTGGTTGGCTTGGTTCAATGCATGCAACGTCTCTCCCATAGCTAGCCTGTAGGAGTACATGTAGGGATTGGAAGGTGCCATGAAAGTGGATGCGCAAAAATAGCACTAGTGATATTCCTACGAGCCGTCGATGCGATCAGAGGGCTTGTACTCACCTCGAACCCTGACTTGATAGACATCTCTACCACTAGCCATCGTTTTTTCACTTTAACATACATCTACAAACAAAACCTTGACTCTGATCAATGTTTATGATCCTCCACCTGAAGCTAATAGCCCACTAAGCTGCCGGCCAGCTAATTATGGCCGAAGATCTCAACCTTATTTCTAATATATGTGATGAGCAATGGAATAGTTTCTTTCCTAATTCTCTCTCGCAAGGTGTTTCAACGTCAGCGTCCTGATCACTGACCAACTCCTCAAGCGTTTTCAAATACTAGATCTTTTTTTGAAAATGAGCATATATTAATATTACATGGATACCAACTCATCGGTGGTTTCCAAATACTAGATAACTTAAATTCTTACTGATCTTAACATGCCCTTTATTTGGTTGGCTTGGTTCAATGCACCATAGCTAGCCTATAGGAGTACATGTAGGGATTGGAAGGTGACAGGAAAGTGGATGCGCAAAAATAGCACTAGTGATATTCCTACGAGCCGTCGATGCGATCAGAGGGCTTGTACTAACCTCGAACCCTGACCTGATAGACATCTCTACCACGAGCCATCGTTTCTTCACTTTAACCTACATCTACAAACAAAACCTTGACTCTGGTCAATGTTTATGATCCTCCACCTGAAGCTAATAGCCCACTAAGCTGCCGGCCAGCTAATTATGGCCGAAGATCTCAACCTTATTTCTAATATGTGTGATGAGCAATGGAATAGTTTCTTTCCTAATTCTCTCTCGCAAGGTGTTTCAACGTCAGCGTCCCGACACTTGATCCTAGCTGCTGACAACACATGCTCAATTAGATAACCACCGACCTACTCGTCAGTACCATGTAGAGAGAAACAAGTGTACACGTTGAGCAAGAGGGAAAATGTATTATGATGATCTTGAGACTGGTCGGCGTGGCATGTAGTGATACAGTACGGTGTGAAGCATTGCAAATCTCTGGTTTTATCTAATAGTTTCGACATGTTTTCATGGAAGTGAGTGGCATTTTGGTTGATCAATTAAATTAAACATTGTATGCATTGTTTCTTTTTGAGTGAATTCCACTTTTTACCTTCTATTTATGCATTTGAGACACTAATTACCCTATTTAGAAGAAGTTGTATCCAAATATCCTATTTAAGAAAATTCTAAGCATGATTTTATCATGTTTTAGCATTCAACACTTGTTCTTGGATAAGGCTGACATGTTAGGACGATGTGCCACCACAAAATATGTCAAGATCGGAGGACATCGTTGTTGATCATATCTACCCTTCCCTGCGCCAAAATTTCTATTCTTTGTTGCCGTCTTGATAATTTCAAAGTTCAATCGTCACCTTACACCTTGCCCAATAGATATGCATCAGAAAACAAGGGTTTAAAGTTTCCAAACATGGTAATTTAGATGAATTTTCACTATATAGGGTAATTAGTGTCACAAATGCACAAGTAAGAGGTAAAAAATGTAATTCACTCTTTCTTTTTTCCTGGGTTGAGCAATCTTTCAGACATCAGTGTGTGCAATGAACGTCCAGATTAGAGTCAAATGTCATCAAATGCACCTTTTCTTTTCATTGCCCAGCTATAGCAAACAGTTTGACAGATTAAGGAACAAACGAATAAACTCCTCATGGAATCTGATAAGACAAACACCTAAATAACAACGGATCCTCTAGCGCCAAGCCCATAACGCCTACTGGGCCATTCTGACCCTCGAGGAGACCGAGGCGCTGTGCGCCTCCAACTACCCTTGTCCACCGGGGTACCGCCCGCCCGCCGGCTGGATGCTGAGCGCTGGAGGGGTTCCTGTCCCTCCTGTCCCTCAAGGTTCCGCACGTCAGGCGGCCATCACAAACCACTTCTACCACGAGCTCACGCCGGAGCAGCGGATGGATCCCCAGTGGGATCCCGACAACTATGACACCTGGAATGCCTTCTTCGCTAATAGGCGTGAAAGGGAGCTCGCCAGGTACGAGGGTGATGGCCCGCCACCGGTGAACCACAACGAAGTCGGCCGTCGTCTGTGGTGGGAGAACCGTACTATCATCGAAGTGATGCGCTACATCGCCGGGGGAGACCATCCTCGCCTACGGTGCCCACGAGTCCACCCGCCACAGGCCCCACACTGTCCCGGCGGTAGCGGCATCGTCTTCCAGGAGACCCCTCTCCCACCCGCCGTGAATCCGAGGCTGTAATGGCCCCTGGATATGCCATGGATGGGCTGAGGATCCCCGGAGTGGCAGGTGACGATGACGATGATGATGACGACGACGATGAAGACCCTGAAGCTGCGTACTATAGGACTAGGCATGATTATGACTAAAGGGGGCGGCTTTAGGCCTGAGTGTTAGCTAGTCCCGATTTGTCCCGGTTTTTAATATTAATAAATGTCTTAAGTGTTACCTAATAAATAGAGGGAAATGCCTATATAAAGAGAGGGTTCATATTTAGTCTCGGTTGGAGAAACCAACCGCGACTGAAGGGATTGCGGCAGAGTGGGCCAGACAACACTAATAATAGGGGTGAGTGTCGACATTATGTCGTGCGGCTTGTACCTTGTCCCGGATGGTGTCACCAACCGGGACTAAAGATGAACCTTTAGTCCCGGTTGGAGACACCAACCGGGACTAAAGATGAGTCAGCACTAATAATAGGGGTGAGTGTCGACATTATGTCGTGAGTGTCGACATTATGCCGAGCTGCTTGTACTATAAATATGCATCCTTGTGAGTCCAGTCCTCCAGCCAGTTTGAGGCATCTCCAAGATGGTTTTAGAGAGCAGGGACACCACTACGGCCAGTTTCAGGGAGATGCCGACGGAGCCTAGTCCTCCGGCATCTCCGAGAAACTGGTCATAGAGGCACTCCCTAATATGTGAAATTAGTTAGCTCCGAGGCGTATTGATCTAGTTAGTGAAGTTACAAGCTGCAAGATGGTTTTCGAGAGCAGGGACACCACTGCGGCCAGTTTCAGGGAGATGCCGACGGAGCCCAGTCCTCCGGCATCTCCGAGAAACTGGTCATAGAGGCACTCCCTAATATGTGAAATTAGTTAGCTCCGAGGCGTATTGATCTAGTTAGTGAAGTTACAAGCTGCAGGATGGTTTTCGAGAGCAGGGACACCACTGCGGCCAGTTTCAGGGAGATGCCGACAGAGCCCAGTCCTCCGGAATCTCCGAGAAACTGGTCATAGAGGCACTCCCTAATATGTGAAATTAGTTAGCTCCGAGGCGTATTGATCTAGTTAGTGAAGTTATAAGCTGCAAGATGGTTTTCGAGAGCAGGGACACCACTGCGGCCAGTTTCAGGGAGATGCCAACGGAGCCCAGTCCTCCGGCATCTCCGAGAAACTGGTCATAGAGGCACTCCCGGTCCAGCCACAAAACGGGACTAACACTCAAGACATTTATTAATATTAAAAACTGAGACTACAAAGCCGGGACTAAAGGCCACAAACCGCGAAAGATATCCTTCGGTCAAGCCACAAACCGCGAAAGACATGAACTAGAGTTACATAATATAAGCATGAACTTCTTGGCATATGTCATTCCTTATGACCGCTTCAGACGTAACCATGGAGCATCTTCTTTACTTGACGGAATGCTTGGGTCAGTTTTCACTGTGAAGGGCGGAATTTCATCAAACTTATTATAATCTTCTGACATGTCTGTCTTGTCCTCGATTCCCACGATGTTTATTTTCCCTGAAAGAACTATGTGACGCTTTGGCTCATCATATGATGTATTCGTTTGCATATTTTTTCTTTTTTTCGGTCTGGAGGACATGTCCTTCACATAGAAAACCTGAGACACATCATTGGCTAGGACGAATGGTTCATCTCTATAACCATGATTGTTGAGATTCACTGTTGTCATTCCGTACAACTGGTCTATCTTTACCCCTTCCCCATTCAGGTTGACCCATTTGCAGCGAAACAAAGGGACCTTAAAAGAGACTCCATAGTCTAGTTCCCATATCTCCTCTATGTAACCATAATATGTGTCCTTTTGTCCATTCTCGTCTATTGTATCAAAGCGGACACCACTATTTTGGTTGGTGCTCTTTTTATCTTGGGCAATCGTGTAGAATGTATTCCCATTTATTTCGTATCCTTGGAAATTCAATACAGTAGAAGATGGTGACGCGGCCAACAAGTATAGCTGATCTCCAACAGTGGTGTCATTCAAGAGATGTGTCCGCATCCAACCACCGAAAGACTTCATGTGTTCATCTGTAATCCATGATTCAGGCTTCCCCGGTTTTTGGAGCGTACAATATTCTTGTGTTCCTCCATATACGGAGCTGCCAAGGTGGAATTATGTAGAACTGTGTAGTGTGCTTTAGTGAAAGAATCCCCGTCCCTACATATCATTGCTTTCTTTCCCAGCGTGCCTTTTCCACTTAGTCTTCCCTCATGCCGCGAGTCAGAAACACCAATCGGCTTAAGGTCAGGAATAAAGTCAACACAAAACTCAATGACCTCCTCTGTTCCATATCCCTTGGAGATGCTTCCTTCTGGTCTAGCACGGTTATGAACATATTTCTTTAAGACTCCCATGAACCTCTCAAAGGGGAACATATTGTGCAGAAATACCGGACCGAGAATGGCAATCTCTTCCACTAGATGAACCAGGAGATGCGTCATAATATTGAAGAAGGATGGTGGGAACACCAATTCAAAACTAACAAGACATTGTACCACATCCTTCTGTAACCTTGGCAGAATATCTGGATTGATTACCTTCTGAGATATTGCATTGAGGAATGCACACAACTTCACAATGGGTACTCGAACATTTTCTGGTAGAAGCCCCCTCAATGCAATCGGAAGCAACTGCGTCATAATCACGTGACAGTCATGAGACTTCAGGTTTTGGAACTTTTTCTCTGCCATATTTATTATCCCCTTTATATTAGATGAGAAGCCCGATGGCACCTTGATACTGTAAAGGACTTCAAAAAAGATTTCCTTCTCTGCTTTGGTAAGAGCATAGCTGGCACGACTTAAGTGACGCCCTTTATCCGTCTTGTTATCTGTATGCATGTTCTTTGGGTCTTTCATAATTTGTTGGTCCTCCCGTGCTTCAGGTGTATCTTTTGTCTTCCCATACACGCCTAGGAATCCTAGCAGGTTCACGCAGAGATTCTTCGTCACGTGCATCACGTCGATTGAAGAGCGGACACGCAGGACTTTCCAATATGGCAGCTCCCAAAATATAGATTTCTTCTTCCACATGGGTGCGTGTCCTGTAGCGACATCGTTCGGAACTGATTGACCGCCGGGACCCTTTCCAAAGATTACTTCTATGTCCTTGACCATACCAAATACATCATCACCAGCTGGGAGTTCAGGCTTCTTCCGGTGATCTGCCTCACCTTTGAAATGCTTGCCTTTCTTTCTTACGGGATGATTGGTCGGAAGAAATCGTCGATTCGCTAGGTACACAACCTTCTTGCATTTATGCAAATATGTACCTTCGGTCTTATCTAAACAGTGGGTGCATGCCTTATATTCTTTGTTTGTCTGTCCTGAAAGGTTACTAAGAGCAGGCCAATCATTGATGGTTACGAATAACAACCCTCGTAGATTAAATGGCTCCTGTTTGTTCTCATCCCACACACGTACACCTGGTTTGCCCCACAACTGTAAGAGTTCTTCAACTAATGGCCTAAGGTACACATCAATGTCGTTGCCCGGTTGCTTCGGGCCTTGGATGAGCACTGGCATCATAATGAACTTACGCTTCATGCACAACCAAGGAGGCAGGTTGTAGATACATAGAGTCACGGGCCAGGTGCTGTGACTGCAGCTCTGCTCCCCAAAAGGATTCATGCCATCCGTACTTAGACCAAACCATAAGTTCCTTGCGTCACCTGCAAAGTCTGGGAAGTCTCTCTCTATTTTTCTCCACTGTGACCCATCAGCAGGGTGTCTCAACTCCCCGTCTTTCTTACGGTCTTATTTGTGCCATCGCAACAACCTGGCATGCTCTTTGTTTCTGAACATGCGTTTCAACCTTGGTATTATAGGAGCATACCACATAACCTTAGCAGGAACCCTCTTCCGGAGGGGCTCTCCCTCAACATCACCAGGGTCATCTCGTCTGATCTTATACCGCAACGCGTTGCATACCGGGCATTTATCTAAATTCTCATACTCCTTACCGCGGTAGAGGATGCAGTCATTAATGCATGCATGTATCTTTTGCACATCTAATCCCAGAGGACAGAGAGTCTTCTTTGCTTCGTAGGTACTCTCGGGAAGTTCGTTATGTTTTGGAAACTTCGGCTTCATTATTTTCAGCATCTTTTCAAATGAGGAGTCAGTTAGACCACACTCTGCCTTCCATCGCAACAATTCCAGTGTCGTACCGAGCTTTGTGCTGCCATCTTCACAATTTGGGTACAACAATTTCTTGTGATCTTCTAACATGCCCTCTAACTTCAACTTCTCATTTTCTGTTTCACAGTCTCGCTTTGCATCAGAAATGACCCTACCAAGTTCATCAGCCGGCTCATCTGATGCCCGTTCTTCACCTTTTTCCTCTCCATTATCTTCCATTACAGTATCACTGTATTCAGGAAACATATGATGATAGTTGTTATCATCATCTTCTTCTTCACCATCTTCCATCATAACCCCTCTTTCCCCGTGCTTGGTCCAGCAATTATAGTTCGGCATGAAACCTTTCATAATCAGGTGGCCGCGAATGATTTTCGAGGAAGAGTACTACTTGTTGTTCCGACATTGAACACATGGACAACGTATAAATCCATTCTCTTTGTTTGCCGTAGCCACATCGATAAATTTATCCACGCCTTTGATATACCCGGCTACCCGCCGGTCACCGTACATTCATTCCCGACGTTCATCTGCATCATATAAGTAAGTTTATCAAAAAACAGGACATCATAAATAGTGAAATAACCAATTCACACCGACACATGAATTGTATCAATGACCTAGAAAAGATAAGATTGCTAAACTCGATCGAGGGAAATAAAGAGGAGAAAGCTCAAGTGCGTCTCGGACACCTTCTATATTTTTGTTCTATGAGAAATTCAACGGGATTTTTCACTCAAACATTTCAACAAACACCTTCAATGCATGCATGAAAAAAAACTAGCACACACCCTCACGCCTTACACCATTCGGAAAAAACAGAGTGGAGGCAGAGGGGGCTGGGGCGTTGCATTTATAGAGGGCAAGTGGTCTTTAGTCCCGGTTGAAGCCAGAAACCGGGACTAAAGGTGCGTGCCAGGCCACGTGGCTGTGGCCAAACCTTTAGTCCCGGTTGGTGGCTCCAACCGGGACGCATGCCCCCTTATCAACCGGGACCCATGCCCCCTGGCCCCGTGCCCGCTCCAACCGGGACGCGTGCCAGCATTAGTCCCGGTTGGTGGCGCAACCGGGACTAATGCTCCGAGGGGTCGCGAACGAATGGCCCTTTTTCCTCTAGTGACCGTACTCAATCACTCGCGTTATCCTTCACCCGTAGCTCGTTCCGAGCTTGGGAAATGAGAGCAGGCACCATCCCAAAAAACGTGTTGATTAGTACGACGCACGCACGTCCAGATTTCCCGTCACCTCCCAATCCTAGGACATACGACCTTGTGTACTCGATATTTAATCATGAGGGATCGTTTGATTATATACGGTTCACGAGTAAAGGTAACCTTGCTCTTAGCCATCATGCAAAATGTGACAATAAGAATGGGACAATTTATATTGGAGTTCTTGAGACCGATCAACTTGATGTTTCCAGTACAGTCATTTGCAGGAAAAAGAGAGATGATGGTGAGTTGTACTATATGTGTAAAGAAGGTGTACTATGTGCTCCTATCCCGGAACCCTGATCTGACATGAATCTCTAGCACAACATTTTCTGGCCATTTCCTCGAAGCAAATTACATCAATGAGATACCCGGGAAAACCTGGACTATGGTTATCGTTTATGTTCCACGAGGTACCCAGGAAAAAACCGACTTTCTTGACAACCTGCACTATGGGAGAAGACTAATACGACGACGGCCGGCCCCCGTCGACATAGCCCCAGAACCCCGTTGGCATAGGCTGCGCCGACGGCTGCCGTCGGCTTACTAGCTCGTAGTCGCAGCCCCTCTACCTGTCGATGTATATAGCTTTTGCCGTCAGCATAAACTATATGGATCCCACCTAGATGACTAATGGCCGTTTGTCTACGCCTATGGCTTCGCTGTCGGCCTTGATTTTTCCTAACTTTTTTAACTTTTTTGAATTGTTTAACTTGTTAATCTCATATAAATATTTTTAATTCTAAGTACACCGTAATCTCAAGTCAAATTGCACTCATAGTCAAACTTCCTGATCAGTCACCCATCCTAATACTACTCCAGCCCCAGCACACATAACATCTCCATTCCTTCCACATGAGCTTCCAACAAACAAATTAGAACATGTTGTGAATACTATGATATCAATCCTATTAACCATTGGACCACGATGTTAGACGTCTTTATTTTTTAAGTAACACACAATTATTTAAGTAAGCAAGATTGAAAAAGTAATAATAATATCGAATTCAAATAAAAATAAAATAAAATTTTATTTATTTTACTTTTTCCATTTAATATTGAATAATTCATATCTACAAATCCGTAAATCGTAATTTAACAAATAATATATCCAAATCAAACGGAAAATGAGAGGAATCCAAATATGGCATCCATATCATCTATTTAATTATGTATCATGTCTTTATAATAATAGATTTCAATCGAAACTATGTCAGGATTCATAAAACACCCAGTTTTTTATACTAAAAAATATGGCTTTTCGGGGCGATGAAAAGGAAAACTTGAAGTGGATCTCTGATGAAATAGTATATTGTGAACCTAAAAATGATTTTTTCCCCAAAAAAATCATATGCATTAGATCATGTACATGTAGTTCACATATGACCCACTTCCTGCCGATTCGACATGAATTTATCTTTTTCACGAGGGATGGAAACAATGTTTAAGGTACCTCGGTTGGAACATTATCTATGTAAGATGGTCTAGTATTTTTTAAATAGGTGGCATCATTTTGAAACTTTTATTTGGTGGTTGCTTCACAAAACACCCCATTTGTAGCACGCAGAAAATGGTAAATGGATTTTTGGTGCGAAGAAAAGGAGATCTTTCTCCTGCAACATTGTTCGACATCCCATGATGCACATGCATGCATAATATGGACATATTATGGCAAACTATGCCATAATTCTAGACATAACATTGGTCATTTAACCTGAAAGACAGAAAACCTCGATTGACATAGGTCATTTTGTAAAGGTTTTTTTGGGACACAATAAATATACCAAGTTTGATATTTGTCCTTGCAACTATGTCACCTAATATGACACCACACGAATTTTTTGCATTTGTTTCAATCGTGTTTGAATTTTTATGTTCGTTTCAAACTACCGTCAAACTTTCTAAAATGACGGACATGAAGATTCTTAGCTCGGGGGTGAGCCTCTCTAAACTTGCATTGAATCTCTGATGAAATATCATATTGTGAACCTAAAAATATTTTTTGCAAAATACGATGAACATCAGATCATATACGTGTAGTTCAAATCTTACTCACTTCCTACCGATTCGGCGGGAATTTGTCTTTTTCACGAGAGGTAGACGAAAAGATTTGAAATGCCCTGATTAGAACATTGTCCATGCAAGGTGGACAAGTATTTTTTTAAAATAGGGTTGTATCATTTTTAAATTTTTATTTGGTGGTTGCTTCACGAAACACCCCGTTTTAGACACTCGGAAAATGGAAAATATGTTATACAAAAGTATTTATATTTTTTTGAACAAAAATATGTAATATTTGGGTTTTGTATAGATATATCTTATTTTTCTGTAAATTTTGATACGTTATATGTATTTTTCGGATTTAAAATGATTTAGTTATGATTTTTCTAAGATTAACGTGACAAAAAGAAAAAATAGCTATGCCATCGGCGTAGCTGTGAAACCTTGCCGTCACGCCTAATCACGTACGCCGACAGTCCTGTCTACGCCGACGGCTGCCGTCGACCTATCCATACTACGCCGAAGACAAAACTGGGCCGACGGCCGCGTGGCCCGGCTGACAAGCCCAGACAACTGTGCCGACGGGGCCGACCTTTTGCCTTCGGTGTATAAAAAGGTCATATGCGTATCAGATTTTTCCTCTAGTGCTGGAGCTAATCACCCATTAAACGGTCTCCGGCTAATTATGGCCGACGATCTCAACCTTATTTCTCAGATGTCTGATGAGCAATAGAACCGTTGCTTTCCTAATTCTCTCTCGCTATGGCATGGGGTTTCAGTCCGATCACTATCGCTTGCTCCTAGCTGCTAAGAAAACATGCTCAATAAGATAATCACCGACCTATACTCATTTGTAACCTTGCAGGAGTATACACGTTGAGCATGAGGGGAAATTTATAAATGGTGCTCTTGAGACTAGTTGACGTGGCATGTAGTGATGTAGACGATCACGTGTAGGTGCACATACAATTTTTTTTTTTCGGGTAATCATGTACTCTCTCCGATCCTAAATAAGTGTCGCGGTTTTGAACTAACTCTAGTTCAAAATGGCGACACTTATTTAGGATCGGAGGTAGTATATTTTTCTGTGTTGAACAATCTTTGAGACATCGGTGTGTGCCATGGACTGCTAAATTCAAGTTAAATATCATAAAATGCACCTTCTGTTTTCATTGCCGAGAGATAGGAAACGGTTCGACAGATTGAGGAACAAATGAGTAAAATCCTGTCACGAAATCCGATAACACAAAGACCCAAATAACAATAGATGCTCTGCAGTCGAGCCCATGACAACATGATGGACCGGTACTACATTACTCAATCACTCCCGCTAGCATAAACCGGTAGCTCGTTCCGAACTTAGGCACGAAGCAAGTTTTTTTTTTTTTGGAAAGTAGCATATAGTAATATCAAGAGATACCAATTACACCTGTCCTCTGCAACAACGCAATACCCTATTGGTATTACGGATGCACACAACCAATAAAAGATAAAGAAAACTAAGAAAATAAAAGAGACCCGCTACAGTGTTTCGTCCTACCAGCAACAGTACAACCACCACCAATACAACACCTGAACTTCAGGCTCTTCAAAAGCGACGTCTCCAACAAACGCCATCGTCGCCCGATCAAAGATCTAGATTTTTACTCTGAAGATAATCCTCACTCTCGAAACAATGACTTCAACAAGGCCTTTGCCAGGCACAACCAGCTAAGGCCAAACCTTGAGTTTTCACCCTGAAAGGTAAGATTCTGAAATTCACTTGTGTTGCCGTCCCCACTTACATACGGCTGTTGTTTAGCCCAGAGCACCAAGCAAGTCCCTCAATTGTACGGCGACTCAAACCTCCATAGATAGATCTCCAAACCTGGCCTTCATAAATTCTCCACCTCTGACTTCACATGGAACGAAAGTCGTCTGATGGCAACAAAGGACAGAGATTCGCGGCGCTCCCTCCTGAACCAAACGGTCGGAATAAAACATGGGTGCACACGACCGAATACCACCCGATCCAGCAAACTGCAGGCATAGAAGCGCTGGTACATTCGCCGACGGAGCATTCCGGAACTCCCCACTCCGGCCAGATCAAGAACCAACCTCAGGAAGGTGATCATCTCCACGCAAGAGGGACCCTAGGCCGATCCACCTTTATTCGACCGGCCGACCAACTCCGACGGGGGAGAAAGGCCACCACCACCATGCCTGGGCTCGCAGCCCTAGGTGACCTCGTGAAGCCGGACGAACCCAGAAGCCATCCCGCTGTCGGCTGCAACAGATCTGACACGAAACGGTCGAGATCGGGCTCGACACGCTCCTGCCATCACCATCCGGAGGCTGAGGCCGGGAGGACAGCGCCTCTCCTGCCTACAACTTCCCACCGCCGACCGCCTAGGCCGCTGGTCGCCGTCGTCCGCCGTCACCATCCTCGACGAGGGCAAGGGGGCTCCGCCGCCTCCGTCCAGATCTCGGACACGAGGACCGCCGCGCCGCCGCCGGGAATTTTCCTGGCGACGAAGCCGGCGGCGGCGGGCAGGGGGAGGGGCGGGGCGGAGTGCCTTGGAGCGGCGCGGCGGCTACACCCCGGTGCGGCGCCGCACAGGGGTCAGGGGATCGGCACGAAGCAAGTATGTTCCAAGAAAAATGTATTGATTAGTGCGGCTGTCGCGCACATCCAGATTTCCGTCACCTCCCAATCCTACTATATGCGACCTTGTGTACTGAATATTTAACCTTGCCCTCGGCCGTCATGTAAAATCTGACAACAAGAATTTGACAACTTATACGGGAGTACTCAACTTGATGTTTCCAATATAGTCACTTCACTAGTGGAAAAAGGGCTATCCGTTCGCGACCCCTCAGAGCATTTGTCTCGGTTGCGCCACCAACCGGGACTAATGCTGGCACGCGTCCCGGTTGGAGCGGGCACAGGGCCAGGGGGCATGCGTCCCGGTTGGTAAGGGCAATACGTCACGGTTGGAGCCAGCAACCGGGACTAAAGATTGCGTCCACAGCCACGTGGCGTGGCACGCACCTTTAGTCCCGGTTGCTGGCTCCAACCGGGACTAAAGACCCCCTGCCCTCTATAAATGCAACGCCCCAGCCCCCTCTGCCTCCACTCTGTTTTTTCGAATGGTGGAAGGTGTGAGGGGGTGTGCTAGTTTTTTCTCATGCATGCATTGAAGGTGTTTGTTGAAATGTTTGAGTGAATAATCCCGTTGAATTTCTCATAGAACAAAAATATAGAAGGTGTTCGAGACGCACTTGAGCTTTCTCCTCGTTATTTCCCTCGATCGATGTTAGCAATCTTATCTTTTCTAGGTCATTGATAGAATTCATGTGTCGGTGTGAATTGGTTATTTCACTATTTATGATGTCCTGTTTTTTGATAAACTTACTTATATGATGCAGATGAACGGTCGGGAATGGATGTACGGTGACCGGCGCGTAGCCGCGTATATCAAAGGCGTGGATAAATTTATCGATGTGGCTACGGCAAACAAAGAGAATGGATTTATACGTTGTCCATGTGTTCAATGTCGGAACAACAAGGAGTACTCTTCCTCGAAAATCATTCGCGGCCACCTGATTATGAAAGGTTTCATGCCCAACTATAATTGCTGGACCAAGCACGGGGAAAGAGGGGTTATGATGGAAGATGGTGAAGAAGAAGATGATGATAACAACTATCATCATATGTTTCCTGAATACAGTGATACGGCAATGGAAGACAATGGAGAGGAAAGAGGTGAAGAACGGGCATCAGATGAGCCGGCTGATGAACTTGGTAGGGTCATTTCTGATGCAAAGCGAGACTGTGAAACAGAAAATGAGAAGTTGAAGTTAGAGGGCATGTTAGAAGATCACAAGAAATTGTTGTACCCAAATTGTGAAGATGGCAGCACAAAGCTCGGTACCACACTGGAATTGTTGCGATGGAAGGCAGAGTGTGGTCTAACTGACTCCTCATTTTAAAAGATGCTGAAAATAATGAAGCCGAAGTTTCCAAAACATAACGAACTTCCCGAGAGTACCTACGAAGCAAAGAAGACTCTCTGTCCTCTGGGATTAGATGTGCAAAAGATACATGCATGCATTAATGACTGCATCCTCTACCGCGGTAAGGAGTATGAGAATTTAGATAAATGCCCGGTATGCAACGCGTTGCGGTATAAGATCAGACGAGATGACCCTGGTGATGTTGAGGGAGAGCCCCTCCGGAAGAGGGTTCCTGCTAAGGTTATGTGGTATGCTCCTATAATACCAAGGTTGAAACGCATGTTCAGAAACAAAGAGCATGCCAGGTTGTTGCGATGGCACAAAGAAGACCGTAAAAAAGACGGGAAGTTGAGACACCCTGCTGATGGGTCACAGTGGAGAAAAATCGAGAGAGATTTTCTAGACTTTGCAGGTGACGCAAGGAACTTATGGTTTGGTCTAAGTACGGATGGCATGAATCCTTTTGGGGAGTAGAGCTGCAGTCACAGCACCTGGAACGTGACTCTATGTATCTACAACCTGCCTCCTTGGTTGTGCATGAAGCGTAAGTTCATTATGATGCCAGTGCTCATCCAAGGCCCGAAGCAACCGGGCAACGACATTGATGTGTACCTTAGGCCATTAGTTGAAGAACTCTTACAGTTGTGGGGAAAACCAGGTGTACGTGCGTGGGATGAGAACAAACAGGAGCCATTTAATCTACGAGGGTTGTTATTCGTAACCATCAATGATTGGCCTGCTCTTAGTAACCTTTCAGGACAGACAAACAAGGGATATAAGGCATGCACCCACTATTTAGATAAGACCGAAGGTACATATTTGCATAAATGCAAGAAGTTTGTGTACCTGGCGAATCGACGATTTCTTCCGACCAATCATCCCGTAAGAAAGAAAGGCAAGCATTTCAAAGGTGAGGCAGATCACCGGAAGAAGCCTGAACTCCCTGCTGGTGATGATGTATTTGGTATGGTCAAGGACATAGAAGTAATCTTTGGAAAGGGTCCGGGCGGTCAATCAGTTCCGAACGACGTTGCTACAGGACACGCACCCATGTGGAAGAAGAAATCTATATTTTGGGAGCTGCCATATTGGAAAGTCCTGCGTGTCCGCTCTTTAATCGACGTGATGCACGTGACGAAGAATCTCTGCGTGAACCTGCTAGGATTCCTAGGCGTGTATGGGAAGACAAAAGATACACCTGAAGCACGGGAGGACCAACAAATTATGAAAGACCCAAAGAACATGCATACACATAACAAGACGGATAAAGGGCGTCACTTAAGTCGTGCCAGCTATGCTCTTACCAAAGTAGAGAAAGAAATCTTTTTTGAAGTCCTTTACAGTATCAAGGTGCCGTGGGGCTTCTCATCTAATATAAAGGGGATAATAAATATGGCAGAGAAAAAGTTCCAAAACCTGAAGTCTCATGACTGTCACGTGATTATGACGCAGTTGCTTCCGATTGCATTGAGGGGGCTTCTACCGGAAAATGTTCGAGTACCCATTGTGAAGTTGTGTGCATTCCTCAATGCAATATCTCAGAAGGTAATCAATCCAGATATTCTGCCAAGGTTACAGAAGGATGTGGTACAATGTCTTGTTAGTTTTGAATTGGTGTTCCCACCATCCTTCTTCAATATTATGACGCATCTCCTGGTTCATCTAGTGGAAGAGATTGCCATTCTCGGTCCGGTATTTCTGCACAATATGTTCCCCTTTGAGAGGTTCATGGGAGTCTTAAAGAAATATGTTCATAACCGTGCTAGACCAGAAGGAAGCATCTCCAAGGGATATGGAACAGAGGAGGTCATTGCGTTTTGTGTTGACTTTATTCCTGACCTTAAGCCGATTGGTGTTTCTGACTCGCGGCATGAGGGAAGACTAAGTGGAAAAGGCACGCTGGGAAAGAAAGAAATGATATGTAGGGACGGGGATTCTTTCACTAAAGCACACTACACAGTTCTACATAATTCCACCTTGGCAGCTCCGTATATCGAGGAACACAAGAATATTGTACGCTCCAAAAACCCGAGAAAGCCTGAATCATGGATTACAGATGAACACATGAAGTCTTTCGGTGGTTGGATGCAGACACATCTCTTGAATGACACCAGTGTTGGAGATCAGCTATACTTGTTGGCCGCGTCACCATCTTCTACTGTATTGAATTTCCAAGGGTACGAAATAAATGGGAATACATTCTACACGATTTCCCAAGATAAAAAGAGCACCAACCAAAATAGTGGTGTCCGCTTTGATGCAATAGACGAGAATGGACAAAAGGACACATATTATGGTTACATAGAGGAGATATGGGAACTAGACTATGGAGTCTCTTTTAAGGTCCCTTTGTTTCGCTGCAAATGGGTCAACCTGAATGGGGAAGGGGTAAAGATAGACCAGTTGTACGGAATGACAATAGTGAATCTCAACAATCATGGTTATAGAGATGAACCATTCGTCCTAGCCAATGATGTGTCTCAGGTTTTCTATGTGAAGGACATGTCCTCCAGACCGAAAAAAAGAAAAAATATGCAAACGAATACATCATATGATGAGCCAAAGCGTCACATAGTTCTTTCAGGGAAAAGAAACATCGTGGGAATCGAGGACAAGACAGACATGTCAGAAGATTATAATAAGTTTGATGAAATTCCGCCCTTCACAGTGAAAACTGACCCAAGCATTCCGTTAAGTAAAGAAGATGCTCCATGGTTACGTCTGAAGCGGTCATAAGGAATGACATATGCCAAGAAGTTCATGCTTATATTATGTAACTCTAGTTCATGTCTTTCGCGGTTTGTGGCTTGACCGAAGGATATCTTTCGCGGTTTGTGGCCTTTAGTCCCGGCTTTGTAGTCTCAGTTTTTAATATTAATAAATGTCTTGAGTGTTAGTCCCGTTTTGTGGCTGGACCGGGAGTGCCTCTATGACCAGTTTCTTGGAGATGCCGAAGGACTGGGCTCCGTCGTCATCTCCCTGAAACTGGTCGTAGTGGTGTCCCTGCTCTCGAAAACCATCTTGCAGCTTGTAACTTCACTAACTAGATCAATACGCCTCGGAGCTAACTAATTTCACATATTAGGGAGTGCCTCTATGACCAGTTTCTCGGAGATGCCGGAGGACTGGGCTCCGTCGGCATCTCCCTGAAACTGGCCGCAGTGGTGTCCCTGCTCTCGAAAACCATGTTGCAGCTTGTAACTTCACTAAGTAGATCAATACGCCTCGGAGCTAACTAATTTCACATATTAGGGAGTTGTTGGGCCACGCAGAGATAAAACAAAACTTTTCCTCTAACGTGGTGATCCCAAGACCTAGCCGAGGTAGAAGGCCACGAGGTTTACCACTAGACGCGCGGTTGCGGATTACTGATGAAGCGCGTCAGTTGATGCAGTGCAGTCCTCACGATCCGATCGTCCTGGTGCTGATCGCACAGCACCTCTGCTGGTATCCACACGTACAAGGAGGAGCGCCGGCGGCGAACTGCTAGGTTCGTTACGGCGGCTGGACTGCTGTGGAGCTAGGGTTTCCAACACATGGAATGACCTAACCGAACAACGATTAACCTTTCTGGGTTACGGTGCTCCACTATATATAGGGAGTGAACGTGGGCTCTGCTCGCGCGACCCATTCACTAAAGCCCATATAACACTAGTCACCGTGAGTCCAACTCACTAACTCAGTCCTAATCTGGTTTAGGTCCAACCCAACCAGATTATGTGTTCAGATCCAATCCGAACTTGCTCCCGCTCTTAAGTGTGTGACCCCGCAGGCTCATGGTTACTTGGACACGATTAGAGTCCAACTCACAATCGATCAATCGGCATCGGCTCCTAGCAGAACGTGCCGATTCCCAAGTACCAAAGAGTCATGACGACTTGCCTTTCCAATGCGACTTACGTCTGAGTCCCTTTTGCCTCACGATATACCTTGTCAGACTATAGGCGAATATATGTCATCCCTTAAATAGTCCGACTCTCTTCTCGATCCGAGATAAGTGATTCACCCGACTAACTCTTAGTCGATCGCCTCGGTTAACACTTAACCGAGTCGCGCATGGCCATGCTTCCCGAATCATATCTCACGAGAGGGCCCAGAGAATATCTCTCCGAGTGGAGGGGCAAAATCCCATCTTGGTTATCCACATCACGCAGCTTGATTCTCAGTCGACCCGAACCCTGCCTTTATAACTGCCCAGTTACGGATCAGCGTTTGACAGAACCTAAGTCGGTGATCCTCAACTCGGACTATGCAACAACCTCAGGTCTAAGGATTACATTGATTGAGATATACAAATGACAACTTAGTTCGTTGTACCTCAATATGGGTCAATCCGACTCGCTAAACTCTTTAGCCTAGTCTGTGTAAGTTGGAATAGCATCTCCATGCCCATGACAAGTGGAACCGAGTCATCAAGCCAACTTTCACATTGTTCTAAGTTGTGTGTCCAGCACAACCTCAATGACCAAGGATATTTAGTACAAACAACATGAATGCATAGTTCCACAACTGAATCACATATTCAATGATACACATCAGATGTTCATACAAGGACTACTTAATAACTTTATGAATACAATGGGAAATATCATCATACATGATTGCCTCTAGGGCATATTCCCAACAGGAGTGCCTCTATGACCAGTTTCTCGGAGATGCCGGAGGACTGGGCTCCGTCGGCATCTCCCTGAAACTGGCCGCAGTGGTGTCCCTGCTCTCGAAAACCATCTTGCAGCTTGTAATTTCACTAACTAGATCAATATGCCTCGGAGCTAACTAATTTCACATATTAGGGAGTGCCTCTATGATCAGTTTCTCGGAGATGCCGGAGGACTGGGCTCCGTCGGCATCTCCCTGAAACTGGCCGCAGTGGTGTCCCTGCTCTCGAAAACCATCTTGGAGATGCCTCAAACTGGCTGGAGGACTGGACTCACAAGGATGCATATGTATAGTACAAGCAGCTCGGCATAATGTCGACACTCACGACATAATGTCGACACTCACCCCTATTATTAGTGCTGACTCATCTTTAGTCCCGGTTGGTGTCTCCAACCGGGACTAAAGGTTCATCTTTAGTCCCGGTTGGTGACACCATCCGGGACAATGTACAAGCCGCACGACATAATGTCGACACTCACCCCTATTATTAGTGTTGCCTGGCCCACTCTGCCGCAATCCCTTCAGTCGCGGTTGGTTTCTCCAACCGGGACTAAATATGAACCATCTCTTTATATAGGCATTTCCCTCTATTTATTAGGTAACACTCAAGACATTTATTAATATTAAAAACCGGGACTAGCTAACACTCAGGACTAAAGCCGCCCCCTTTAGTCATAATCATGCCTAGTCCTATAGTACGCAGCTTCAGGATCTTCATCGTCGTCGTCATCATCATCGTCATCGCCACCTGCCACTCCGGGGATCCTCAGCCCATCCATGGCATATACCAGGGGCCATTCCAGCCTCGGATTCACGGCGGGTGGGAGAGGGGTCTCCTGGAAGACGATGCCGCTACCGCCGGGACAGTGTGGGGCCTGTGGCGGATGGACTCGTGGGCACCGTAGGCGAGGATGGTCTCCCCCGGCGATGTAGCGCATCACTCCGATGATAGTACAGTTCGCCCACCACAGACGACGGCCGGCTTCGTTGTGGTTCACCGGTGGCGGGCCATCACCCTTGTACCTGGCGAGCTCCCTTTCCCGCCTATTAGAGAAGAAGGCATTCCAGGTGTCGTAGTTGTCGGGATCCCACTGGGGATCCATCCGCTGCTCCGGCGTGAGCTCGTGGTAGAAGTGGTTTGTGATGGCCGCCTGGCGTCCGGAACCTTGAGGGACAGGAGGGACAGGAACCCCTCCAGCGCTCAGCATCCAGCCGGCGGGCGGCCGGTAGCCCGCCGGACAAGGGTAGTTGGTGGCGCACAGCGCCTCGGTCTCCTCGAGGGTCAGAATGGCCCAGTAGGCGTTGTCCATTGTTCTAAGAGAGGAAGGTGTGGATGTGTGGATAGCCATGACACGATCACCCTAAATATAGAGGGAAAGGGCGGGAAAACTTGGCGTGAAGCTTTGGGAAATGGCGGGAAATATCTTTAGTCCCAGTTAGTGACTACATCCGGGACTAAAAGCTCTAGTAGAAAGGAAAGGGCGGGAAAACTTGGCGGGAAGAGGTGGGAAATGGCGGAAAATATTTTTATTCCCGGTTTGTGACTACATCCGGGACTAAATGTCTGCTGAACAATGATCATGTTTCGAAAAAACCTTCACAAAATGACCTATCATGTTCGAGGTTTCATGGCTTTTTCGGTCCAAATGACCGATGTTATGTGCTGAATCACGGCATAGTTTGTGATATTGTACCCATATTATGCATGTGTGTGTACATTGGTATGGAGAACAATGTTGCAGGAGGAAGTTTTCCTTTTTGTCGCACGGAAAAGCCCTTTTCCATTTTCCGAGCGCAAAAAACGGGTCGTTTTGTGAAGTAACCACCAAAATGCCGTTTCAGAATGCTACCGTCCCATTTTCCTAAAATACTAGACCACCTTACATGGACTATCTCCCAACCGGTACATCTCAAACCTTTTCGTCCATCCCGGGTAAAAAGGACAAATGTCTGCCGAATCGGCAGGAAGTGGGTCCGGTTTGTACTACAGGTACATGATCTATCGCCCGTGATTTTTTGAAAAAAATCATTTTTAGACTCGCAATATGTGGTTTCTTCAGAGATCCAATGCAAGTTCTAACGATGCTCGTCAACTATCTTCATTTTAAAAGGTTACATTAATTATTTTTTAAAAATAGAAAATGGTTTTGGATTATTTATTCAAATCCATACACTTCTTATGTTTAAAGTTTTTCTAAATTCCAAATTAATATTCAAAAATATAAGTTAATTCATTTTAAAAGGTTACATTAATTATTTTTTAGAAATAGAAAATGGTTTTGGATTATTTATTCAAATCCATACACTTCTTATGTTTAAAGTTTTTCTAAATTCCAAATTGATATTAAAAAAATATAAGTTAATTCATTTTTAATTGTAAATGGTTCATATTTTAAATGGTTACATTAATTGTTTTTTAAAACAGAAAATGGTTTTGAATTATTTATTCAAATCCAAAGACTTTTTATGTTTAAAGTTTTTCTAAATTCCAAATTAATATTCAAAAATATAAGTTAATTCATTTTAAAAGGTTACATTAATTATTTTTTAAAAATAGAAAATGGTTTTGGATTATTTATTCAAATCCATACACTTCTTATGTTTAAAGTTTTTCTAAATTCCAAATTGATATTAAAAAAAATATAAGTTAATTCATTTTTAACTGTAAATGGTTCATATTTTAAATGGTTACATTAATTATTTTTTAAAACAGAAAATGGTTTTGAATTATTTATTCAAATCCAAACACTTTGTATGTTTAAAGTTTTTCTAAATTCCAAATTAATTATCATTTAAAAAACAATACAAATTTAAACCCCAAAATAAAAAATAAGGCGGGAACAGAGAGAAAATACCTGAAAAAATTTGAAATCAGGGGAATATGTCCGGGTTGGAGCTACCAACCGGGACTAAAGACCCCCTGCGCGCCAACCCTTGGTCTGCTGAAAATATTGGACTATACGTCCCGGTTGGTGGCTCCAACTGGGACGTATGCCCCTTTAGTCCCGGTTGGAGCCACCAACCGGGACTAAAGGCCCTTCGTTTATAACTGACGCGCCTCCTCTTCTTGAGAAAATTCCTTATTTGACACTAGTTTTCAATATGATTCCTTATTTGACAATAAATTTTTTTCACTTCCCTATTTGACACCTAGTGTAGACTTTTTGCCCTATATGACACTCTAGTGCATTTTGAGAGCTAACGGTGTCAATTGGGGATCTACAAAGACGCTTTTACCCCTATGCATAATATGACAAAACAAATTACAAGACAAATGTTGTTGTACTGTGATACATCTCCTAATCATTAAATTACTAACGGAACCCAAATAAATTAGTCATGTAATTGATTGTATCGTGATAAAGAAAGTAATGTCGTGCTAAATTCGAAAGTGATCTTGGATCAATCAAATAACTAATGATTAGTGTTAGCAGGACTAACTTAGTCGCTCTCATCCTTCAGCTTGAACTACGTCTGCACGCATGCAGCTGCTCCCAGGACGAGTGCTTGCATATGGACCACGCGTGTGTGCCCATCTGTGCGCTACAAGTGTGTGGCAGCCCTCTACTGGTTCCTCGTTTTTCTTCAAGCCGTGCTCCTTAATTTTTGCAAAATATTAGCCCAAATATGACTGTCATGCGTGTTGACTCCTCCGTACGTCTCCTACTGCACCTGCGTGGTCGTCTTGACGGCCGGAAGCTAGTGCTCGACGCCTCGACGATAGCAGTGGCCAGCAGCCCAACGTCTCCTGCTGTACCTTCACGACCTACTCCACGACGGCAAGCTAACCCTCTACGGAGAAAGTCAACGACGACAGCGCTTCTCTCTCTGTAGAGCAGTTGACCTGCTGGGGTGTCCACCTCCCGATTAATCTTGATCTCAACAGCAGGAGGTTGTTAAACTGGAGCTATGGATCGTCGACGCCGTCACCTTCCATCGGCAAGAGATCGTAGAGGTGGAGGCGGAGGCACACATAGGCAGAGGAGAGCCCGCTAGAGGCGAGGTATACCAGCTAATATTTCATTCCTGGACACCTCTAATAAGCCATAAAGGATAAGTTGCTATCGTCAAGGGCTTTGATTAATTCAGGGGTATTTTGGTCCAGCTAGAAAAAAGTTGACAGAAATATGTAACGGAACTGACGGTAGTGTCATATAAGGCAAAACAATTACAGTAGGTGTCAAATAGGGAAGTGAAAAAATTTCAGTGTCAAATAAGGAATCATATTGAAAACTAGTGTCAAATAAGGAATTCTCTCCCTCTTCTTCTTCCCCATCTCACTTCTCTTCTTCTCACCGACGCGCGCACCCCCGATGTCGGCAGGCTGCCCGAGCTCGCCGCCACCCGCGCGTTCCGTCCGCCACCGCCGCTGCCTCCGTCCACGCGCGCCCCTGCTACTTTTCCCCCTCGCGCGTGACCTCAATCGCCTGGATTGGAAGCTCCGTATGCGCGTCGCCTCCGTCGATTCTGGCGTCTCCCGAGCTCGCCCGGCCTCGCCACCACCTCCGTCGTGTTCCTGGTGAGCTGCTGATCCTCACGGTGTTCTTCTTTCTCTCCCTCTCCTCCTGTACTACTCTCCTCGCGTGTGCCCCACGACGCCACCGCTCGAGCTCGACGGAGGCGACGCTCCGGTGACCAACAAGGAGCAGCGCCGCCACTCCCTTTCTCCCTGCATCGCGCTCTCTCTAACGCGCCCATCCGCGCGTCCAGGGGTGCCCGCTATCGCCGCCGCTGCCTGGGAGCTCACAACTAGCGTGGCTCGTGCTCGCGTGGCAGCTGATGTGGCCTAGGGCCCATCAGTCAGCCTCAGTGGGTAGGCTTCTCTGTGGTAGGAAAATGATCTGTACGCGTGGAGGCTGAGTTGGCACTGGGGCCCTTCTGTCAGTCTCACTGGCTAGGGGGCGCCCCGGTGTAAAAACTATTTGCTTTTTTTTTAATTCCAGAAAATGATTTAATATTGTAAAATCAATAACTTATTGTTTATAAGTCAGAAAAATACAAATAATATATCAAATTGTTCAGAAAAATGAAACCTATCTATCTAAACTATAATCATGCATTGTTCAACAACTTAAATGACAAGTATAATTAGAAGAACAAATGCACCCCTCTCATATGTTCCGGAGTTTCCCCGAGTTAGGGTTTTCACCCCTCGGATCCCCGATTAAATCGTCGAGCATGTCTTAGGGTTACATTCAATGCAAATTAACTTGTCATATCATCATACTTGCTTGAGCATTGCATTGATGCCATGTGTTGATTGTTTCCCTTTTTTTCGGTGATTATTAGGTTTATTATTAGTTAGGTATTATTAGGTTTATTAATTACTTTGGTATTATTGGTCTTCGGCTCCACTGGTCAGTCACTGTGGGTAGCCCCAGACCCGATTCACATTGTCAAGCAACTTAGGTGCATGTGGGTTCGACGATGTGCCTATCTACTACACGGTTTCCCTTTCTCTTCATTTTTATTATTGTGTATGTATATATTAGGGTTTCTCTGAATTAGGGTTTATATCTCTCAACACCGTACTTAACTTTCTCCTTTAGCCTCTTTGACTTATTCGTTTTTCCACCTATGCAGAAAATATGGACCCACACGTCAGAGACGAAGAAAAGGAAGAGTTGATCCAAGGTGTGATCCGTGGGGAAGATAATTTAGACGTATCAACGTTTCTGAACAACTCCGGTGAGGGTGATCCTCTTTTTACCAGAGTAGACAACTTGTTTGAGGTTGAAGGTGTTGCCTTCCACGAGGGAGAAGGCGATGCCTTGTGTAATCGAGAAGACGACCGCTCCGGCGAGGTGCATGTAATATAAATCAATTCATTAATTAATCATCTGCTATCTATATAGAAATAGTAACGACGATCTTTCTTATTTTAGCCCTCCGGATCGAAGGAATCTACTGAAAAGAGCGGACGAGGCCCAACCAAAAAGTTGCAAGACCATGAGAGGTTCAGGATCGAAGATGTCGCTGAAGACGGCAAACCGACGGCTCCCGAAGTTGTCGCAACCAAATTTGTGGCACAATGCGGAGTAATTGTTAGGGACTTAATCCCGATCACCATTAGAAATTGGAATTGGCCTGCTAATGCGGATGAAGAGGGAACATGTTTATTTGTCCCTAACCACGCCAAAGATTTACTGTGGAAGAGGCTCATGGTTAATTTCAAACTACCGAAGATAGAGCTGGATCCAAATGCGGAGGATCCAGTTGAGGACGCCTTACAACATGGGAGAGCCATGGAGGCTAAGGTCAGGGAGTGGGCTTTGAAGAAGATGGCCCAGTGTTTCACCAACTGGAAGAAAAGATTGCACCTTGACTATGTCGTGAAAAAGAAGACTCCCGATTTCAAGAATATTCAGTTTGATAAGATAAAACCATTCTGGGCTGAGTTTGTGGAATACAAGACATTAGAAAAAGCTAAGAAAATGTGTGAAACGAATAAGCTGAATTCTACTAACAAGAAGTATCACCATACTATGGGGCAAGGTGGCTACAGGGCTGGCATTCCTAAGTGGGAGAAACTTGAGCAAGAACTGCGTGATAAAAAGATCACCCCAGAGACAGACGATTGGGTAGAACGTGCAAGGAATTGGTTTTACGGGCACGGGGGCACGTTGGACTCGGAAGGGAGGTGTATATATAACATACGACATAAAGAAGACCCCTTGCCAATCGAGAGGATCAAAAAAGCAGTAAAGGCTGTTAAAGATGGGTACTTCATTCCCGATAGAGAGAATGATGAGCTCACACTCGCCCTTGGAAATAAGGAACATGATGGACGAACACGAGGCACACGATGCTCCCAACCATGGAGGACTGGGTTTCCCGAAGAGAGGAAGAAATATCCTGATAGAAGCCGTCAGAGGAGTAAGGACAGGGCGGCAGTTGAAGCAGATAGTCAGAAAGAGCGAATGCGTTTAATTGAAGAACGATTAAAGCAACAACAAGATGAAATTAACGCACTTAAAGAGCAAAGTACTACCGGCCCATCTCAGCAGCACACTGCATTCAATGCTACCGGCCTATCGAATAATCGAAAAAGCAGTGTGGCTTCCACCGAGGTCCCGGGTGATGACAATGGCGATGACGATGATGCACCGACGATGGCTCCTGTTGGCTACCCAGTGGATGATATCACAGAGATGACACACTGCGAGCTACATGTCAAAGTTGTGAACATATCAATGAAGGTGGTGGTCGGCTATGCCTTACCAATTGGACCCACACCAACTTACCACTGTCGTCCGGTTCCAGAGCGCTACGCTGTTGTCGGCGTGGATGAAATCATGCCCACCTTTGAGGTTTTGGATCTTCATTACCCTGCTGGTGAAGGGGATGTGACTGTGCTGAGTGACGCAAAAAACGTCACCATTCTATGGCCGAAGGAATGTATCGTGCTTCGAAATCACACGCCAAGGCCATCTTCGCTGCCGCCTCACCCGTCTCCAGCGAGGTCGTCGCCGCCGCGGCAGCCGTCTTCGTCGCCTCACCCGGCTCCGTCGCCTCACCAATCTTCGGTGCAGCCATCGCCGCGGGAGCCATCGCCGGCGCCTCAGGATAAAAAGCGTAAGCGTACCGCTACTGTGCGTCGTAAGCGATCGCCGAAACGTAAACAAGAGCCTCTTCCAAAAGTACCAAAGGTTCCTCCCAAGAGAGCTTATGACTGTACTAAAGAGGAGACTGCGGCGATCGTTGATGCGGAAACGACAGCGTTTTTCGCTAAGATGAGGCGGCCGAAAGAGCCAGAGTTCCCCAGCACCAAAGAAGAAAAAGCCAAAGTGTTGAAAATGCTAAAGAATCTTCATCAACCCGAGCCAAAGCTGTCATCAGACTATGAGCGTTATATTCTCAAGTCACATGCGGCACAAAAAGCCTCGAAGAGCAGTACTGATGCAAGCGGGAAATCTGTTGCCCAGCTCGGAGAACAAGCAAAACAGACTTGCGCCCCTCTCAAGGTGATTTCTCAAACCAATGTGGGGTCGAGCAAATATGGGGCCGAAGAGCAGTATGATCCAGAGGTTGTTGCACAATACGGAGAAGCTGCCGCTGCTCAAGGTATGAGTATTTCCCAGTACTTAACCCAGTTAGAGTTCTTCCCGTGAGTGAAGTAGCATACAAATACCAGTACGGAAAACCTCTCGTCAAACCTGAGGAGGTAAACAATCTTCCAACAAAAATGCGAAGATTGCATAACTGGTACATGCATGCCACAAGGGCCGGGGCTAACTGGATAGTGCTGAGGGTTACAAAAAAGCATCATGGGAAAGATAAGGATGACATGATATCCATTGAATTTGATGAACTATTTCAATTATTCAATCAAGACGCCTTGAACAAATCGATCATCAGTGCCTATTGTCTGTAATTACTAATTCTGTAATTAATTTAGTCTCCAGCTATATTATTTTGTTTATTGCATGTATATAATCATACTGTAATATGCAGAATGAAGATTCTCGAATGCAGTAGAGGACAAATCTATGACATTGGCTTCATTGACCCATATTGGGTTCATGAAGCTAATCTCAAAATAAGCCCCTAGGATACGGAGGATAATATAATACACGCGTTAAGGTTTCAAGAAACCAAAAGGGAAATACTATTTCCTTACAACTTCGAGTGAGTGTTATTGTCTTGTATACACTTTCTATTTCGCTTACTCGATGTTAAGTATATAATTGATTAGTTATGCATTTGCAGCTTTCACTATATTCTGTTAATCATTCAACTTGACAAAGGGCGTGTACTAGTCATGGACTCGAAACATAAACCCCTTGAGACGTGGAAGGACATGCAGATACTTCTCCAGCGGTAATTCTAATCATTACGACACTATATCGGCAACGTTCGTTAATTTTATGATATCAAGTACTTAATAACTTATTTTATTCATTTTCTACGCCGAGCAGCGCTAGGAAACGGTTCACCAACAAGGCTAGGGGTGTTTGGAAAGAGAAGCTTACATTTCAACCACTAGATGTAAGCACCACTAGCTATATCCGCGCATCTCTTTGATTCTAGTTTTGATACAGTTATTATCACGCTTGATTATTATTTTGATTGAACTCTGTTCTCGTAAAGTGCCTGACGCAGGGACCAGGTAACAATCTATGTGGATACTATGTATGCGAGTTCATCCGGCAGATGTGCGATGAGAAGGGCAGAAATTTAGAGCAACTCCACGTACGTAAACAATAAACAATTTCTATAGTTTTTAATTACAATCAAATTGTGTTTAGTTTCATTCATATAGGCTGACTCCTTTTTTAAATCAGATCGAACGTCTACGGGACGGTCTTCTGCCAAAGGATCGCGTACGAGCAATTCAGGAGGAATTGGCGGGATTCTTGGATGCAAAAGTCCTAAACACACAAACGGAATACTACTCGGCTGTGTATAGACAATAGGAATTATAAAAATAGCAACTTTCAAGAAATTGGCCGGTAGCATCGAATAGCAACTTTTGTATGTAGTGCATGAACTCGATCCGTGTATTGAATATAATGTTGTCATCATGATGTAATATAAGGTTCCTTCATTGATAAGTGCAAATCACTAAATAAACAATAAAACAACCCTAAATGAATTCTCTGCCGCGGCATAAAAAGTGGCGAAAATGCTGCCGCGGCAACAAAATGTGCCAAAATGAATTCTCTGCCGCGGCAGAGAAATGGTCCAAATCTCTGCCGCGACAGCAGGTTATTAGTCCCGGTTCGTGATGCTCCACCTCCCCTCGCGCTCTGATGCCACCACGTGTGCCCCCATTTGTCCCGGTTGGTGGGGCAACCGGGACTAAAGGTTAGAGTTGGGCAACCGGGACTAATGTCCCTTACCAACCGGGACCTATAGGACGTTTTCTACCAGTGCTTCCATGAAAAAGATAGATGATGGTGAGTTGTTTCCCCATCTCTATCACAACCAGAGGGCGGACCCTCGCCTGGAAACCTGATCTAATAGGCATCTCAAGCACGACATGTTCTCACCATTTGATCACAACAACATGGACTATGGTCAACGTTTATGGTCCACAAGGCACCTAGAAAAAGATTGAATTTTTAGACGATCTGAATCTAATCGCCGACTGAGCTGTTGAGTCTAACGCGTGTGTTGGTTTATGAACACGGCTTGGCTGAAGTATACATGTACTTGCACGATCAGAGATACATGTGGAGCGAACAAAGCAACATGCGTTGCACTCTGGTCCGCCTCGAGCAATTAATGGGGAAATTTCTTTCCTAATTCTCTACCGCAAGTATTCCTGGTAGAAAACAATCACTTATTAGGCTATGTTTGGTTAATCCACCTCTAGCAGGTTGGATTGGAGTTAATTGAATTGGATTAGAGGATATTTCAATTTAAATGGAATTTAAACCACATCGATCCATGTCAAACCAGGGCAATCCAAGGAAAACCGAACGAGCCCTTAGTCGTAGCATCTTAGCGATTAGTTGCAGTTTGTACTGCCACGTGATTTTGCGGGGTTATGCAGGACATCCGCTTGCAAGGTGTTTCCACTTCAGCATGAGTTTGATCATAGCTTCCGACAACACCTCACTTTTTATGGCCGTAAATGTTTTATCCATGCAAGCGCATCTTCGTCTTGATAATCAGCGACAATTAAGCTGAGTTGATTAGTTTTGTTAGTGACTTGACCATCCTGGCCAAGTTTGGCCACTAACCTATACTTGCACATGTTTATCACAAAAGAATGTGATTTCTGCCAAAATAGAAACCAGTCCGATGGCAAACCAAGCTATTTTTGGATGGTTAGGAGGGTGGTTGTACCCCCAACCCACCAGAGTTTAAACCCTAGGGTTGATACTGTGTGTTACATAAAAGGCGGAATATTCTTTCAGCAGGAGGCGACGTTCCCGTCGACAGCGAGGCGTCTAAAGTGACTTCGTCAATCTCAAGACCCGACCGCCGGCTCAGTTTCTCGGAGATGCTTATAGGGGTAGGGTGTGCATGTATGCGTTTATAGGGGTGGTTGCATGTACGTGTTGTGAGCGTCTTTGATTCTACTGTATTTTTCAAAAAAAAAAACCAGTCCGAGGGTAAATAGACACTCCCTTGTTTATTTCGGTAACGCATACAACTTGTAGAGCAGTATGCAGTTAAGGTACCAAGCCACCCAAGAGCAGGAACATACACCACTCTCAAGGTGTATTTATTCGTACACACATACTATAACACTACCACTCAGGGTAGGTCCTTTATTGGTCTCATGATCCGTGCTTGCCTAGTTAGGCTGATCCTTGACAAGCGCGACGACACGCTCCGCGTCATTTTTATTCTTGACGCCTACCTTCTCGAGATCGGGGAACTTAGCACTTGGATCCTTAGCCCACTTGAACACAGCCACGCAGATCCTATCCCATTTGTTCACCTGCTTCCCCTCTATGTCGGTTATGGTCGCGTTCACCGTGTCGAACTTCTTGTCCACGGTGCCAGACACGGTGAAGAACCTTAGCCCCTCGCATATCATGATCACCAGCTTCGCCAGCTTGCTCTTGGGCACGGCGTACGGGTCGGCCTGCAACCCCTGAGGCTCCTCCGAGGCCGCCTTGGGGGTGACATATCTCGCGAGGACATCGACGGCCAGAGACATCTCGGCGCGGCCTAGCGTGACGGTGTCCAGCGCCTTCTGGCCGATGAGGTCCTGGTACCGGCCCCCGAATCCGAGCCACTTGGAGCCTTTGATGAGGCGGGTGTCGCCCTCTTTGCCGAACTCCCACCACACCCCGGCTAGGGTCTTGAAGCCGACGAGGTAGAGGTTGTCCATGCGCACAGCGAGGGTGATGGAGCTGGTGTTGGTCTTGGTGTTGCGGAGGAGGACGTGGAACCAGCGGCTAGGGACCGGCTGCTCCAGCGGCAGCACGGGCTGCACGATGCCATCGGGGCGCCGGTCGGTGCAGTACTTGATCACGTTCTGGCGGACTATACGGATGAAGGCGCCGTAGTTGTTCTCCTCCACCAGGAAGGAGTCCGTGAATGCTGGTGTTGGCGCTGCCATACCGCTCCTTCTGATTACTGATGTGGAATGTGAAGAGGAGTGTTGATGTGTTAATTGTGAATTTGTGACACGGAGAGAATTGTGGTTATATAGTGGTAGAGCTGGGTAATTATGTAATTTCGCTGAAGACATGCTCTTCACGTGTAGGCGTATGTAATCTCCAACGTGTGTCACGGACTGGTCCACAACGTGTGTGTATGGGCGTGACAGGACCACCATGAGCAGGCCTAACTAGGTGTAGATGCTCTTCACCGTTCTTTTTATTTAATCTATCGGGAAAAAATAAACTTGTTCCTCCGAATCAAAATACTAGCCTTAGATTTATCTAGATTTAAATCGTATATAATTATATTTTAATACTAGATATATCTGAGTCTAGATAAATCTAAGTATATTAAATGTTACCATGGAGAAAACGTTGCTTGTGAGTAAAATATCAGTAAAATTAAATGAATAACAATTTTGAGCGTGTGTGAGAGAGAGAGAGGGAGTAGAATAGAAGTTCATCTTTTCCTTGCACATGTTTTTTTTCTTGGCTTTCTTTTCCTAAAATCCAAACACCACGAAGGAAACAGTATCATGTCATTAGAATATAATTTACTTACGAAAATTGTAGGCCAAGAATTTTAAACCTCACAAAAGACCTGCAAGCCCCTTCTAAGTGTGTAGATTCCAGAATCACGTGTCCTCTATAACTTCTCACCTATCAGCACATCTTATTC
Source organism: Avena atlantica (assembly GCA_910589765.1). Taxonomy (NCBI): domain Eukaryota; kingdom Viridiplantae; phylum Streptophyta; class Magnoliopsida; order Poales; family Poaceae; genus Avena; species Avena atlantica. The sequence goes on from OU342733.1 coordinate 524,617,155, forward strand.
TTCCACTAAATATGTCCCTTTCTTGCATATATTCCTCTCTTCGTTGACTTTCGTTGACTTTCGTCGCTCAAGTTCCAGAACATCGTAAAGGACATGGTACCATTTTATTGGTGTATAATTTAGTTACTTAGGCAATTTGTTTTGCAAGCCAAGAAATTTGCAAAACCTCACAAAGTTTGCAAGCCCCTTTTAAGTGTGAATTCCATAATTAGGTATTCTATTCCACTTCTCACCAATCACCTACTCTTATTCTTCCTCTAAATATGCCTCTTACTTGCATAATTTATTTTCTTCTTTGTCATTTCCTGTGTCCATAATTAATGAGTTCCAAAACATTGTAAAGGCGGAAGAAACATGTAATGTTTCTGCAATTTACATATGAAATTTATTTTTGTAGACCAATAATTTGCGAAGTCACAAGGACCGTAAGTCCCTTATAAGTTTTCTGATTCCACGATCAGGAAAACAACTATTGTGTAAATTTAAGAAATTTGCAGTTGGCTTATGTACTAATAAGGGAAACCAATATATGTGATTTAAGGATTTCATTTTGTGGGAGCAGAGGTACTCCTTTAATCCATGGTCATGGTGAATGTCTACATAAATAACATAATTGTATCTGATATATAATTCTGTTCTCCTTGGTGAAAACATTATAACCATATTTGGCTCATCTAAAATGTACACATTCCTTTGTTACAAAATGTACTACACAAAAAATTAAAATTTCATAAAAATAATTGTTCGACAATTGAACCAAATGTTACCATTGAGGAAAACATGGATTTTAATTAGAATGTGGTTTAAAGTAAAGAAACAACAATTTTGAATGAGGGAGAGAGGGAGTAGATTATAAGTTCGTCTTTACGGTGAATGTCTACATAAATAACACAATTGTATCTGATTTAAAATAATATAATATAACACAAATAACTTTCGACTCTGTTCTCCTTGGTGAAAACATTAAAACTATATTTGGTTCTTGTAAAGTGATCATGTTCCTCTATTATAGAATGTCTTGTACAACAAGTGAAATGTATAAAAATAATTGTATGACAATTGAACAAATGTTAACTTTGAGGAAAACGGGGCTTTTAAGTAGAATGTTGTTTGAAGTAAAGAAACAACAATTTTGAGTGAGTGAGAGAGAGATAGTAGACTATAAGTTCATCTTTTTCTTCCACAAAGTACAACCCTTTCTTGCACATGTTTTATTTTCTATGGCTATCTTTTCCTGAGTTCCAAAACAACATTAAGGTTAAAAATTTGAAACCTCACCAAGTCTGAAGGCCTCTTTTAATTACGTTGATTCCATAATCAAGGATCCTCACCAACTTTTCACCTATCAGTTCATATTAATTATTCTTGAACTAAATATGTCCAATTTCTTGCACATATTCCTCTCTTATTTGGGTTTTTCCGCTCAGGCTCCAAAAAATTATAAAGGACATTGCACAATTTCATTGGTGTCCAATTTAATTACTTAGGAAAAAAATGCAGGCCAAGAAATTTGCGACCTCACAAGGTTTGCAACCCACGTCTAAATGTGTCGATTCCACTATTCAATATTCTTTTCCACTTTACACCTATCACCTAATATTATTCTTCCACTAAATATGTCTCTATTGCATATATTCTTTTCTTTTTAGGCATTTCTTGTGTCCATGGGTTCCAAAACATCGTATAGGCAGAAGAACCGTGTCATTTTTTTACAATTTACTTATGGACATTATTTTGTCGAACAATACTTTGCAAAGTCGAATGAACTACAAGTCCCTTTTAAGTACGCTGATTCATCAGGAATACATCTATCAAATTTGTTTTATGAAATTTAGAGTTGACTTGTGTATTAATAAGGGAAACCAAGTCATGTGATTTACGAATTTCATTTTTTGGCAGTAGGTATTCCTTTATCCATGGTTATGATGAATGTATAGATACCACAACTATATATGATTTAAAATAGTATAATATAAAAGAAATGATTCTCGACTCTGTTCTCCTTGGTAAAAACAATACAACTACACTTGGTTCTTGTAAAGTGAACATGTTCCTTTGTTATAGAATGTCTTGCACAGAACAATTGAAATGCATAAAAATAATTGTACGACAACTGAATTTAATGTTACCATGGGGGAAAACATGGTTTTTCGGTAGAATGTCGATAAAGAGAGTAGACCATAAGCTCATCTTTTTCTTCCACTCAGTATATCCCTTTCTTACACATGTGTTCTTTTCTTAGGCTTTCTCTTCCTAAGTTCCACAACACTATAAAGACCATATTATCATGTCAATGGTATATAATTTACTTATAGAAATATTTTTGTAGGCTACTGATTTTCCACCCCTCCAGCTCTGAAGGCCCATTTTAAGAGTGTTGATTCCAAATCAGATATTCCCTCCAACTTCTCACCTATCTGATCATCTTATTCTTCCACTAAATATGTCCCTTTGTTGCGAATATTCTTCTTTTTTTTTGCTTTCTGCGCTCGAGTTCCAAAAGATCGTAAAGGACATAGTACCATTTCATTGGTGTACACTTTAATTACTTAACCAAATTATTTTAGTAGGGCAATAAATTTGGAAAATCACAAGGTTTGCAAGCCCCTTTTAAGTGTGTCGATTCCACGATTAGGTATCCTCATCCACTTCTAACTAATCACATAACCCTATTCTTCCTACTAAATATGTCCCTTTCTTAGAGATATTCTCTTATTCTCCGCCATTCCTTGCATGCATGAGTTCTACATAACCATGTCGGTTTTGTACAACTTACATATGAAAATTATTATTGGAGATAAATAATATGCAACCTCAAAAGGTCTGCAAGCAACTTTTATGTGTGTTAATTCCATGATCAGGAATACATCCATTAGAGAAATTTACAAACTTGTGTACTACTATAGGAAACCAAGTTATGCGATTTCCGAGGAGATAGGATCTTCCTTCTGCTAGCTAGCTGCAGATACTCTACTAGGTTTGGGCCTTGGCTTAACACAACCTCTTCTTCTACATTGGTGGACACTTCTAACGACATGGCTAGAGGTCTCCTGGTTATAGAACAACCCCATGGGAGAAATCCTTTGCCTAGATTTGCTGTCACATATGATTCAATGACGCGTATGGTCACCGCAAGCCTTCTTACAGGGCATCGTCACGGTGGTAGTTTAGGTGCGCTCCGAGGGAAACCTCATGCTAGTTCAAATAGTGGCAACGCATGGCGTCGTCTTCCTTGTTGGAGGCACTGTTTTGGAGATCATATCATCGGCGGCATCTTGAAGGCGTGGAGGCCTTGGGACACATGTAGGCTATAAAAAGGGTCACATGCTCCAGGGGAACCTCAGGACGGGGTCTCCAGGATCGTACGATGATGACGTGAGGCGTCGTTCTCCCCAAGGGGGGTACCGTTTTTGGAACTAATGCCGGTTGGAGGGGCCCTAAGGTGGAGCGGCTTTCCTCTACCTCGCCATGGATGCCGTGTCATGAAAACTAAAATATCTACACATGAAAATACATCTAGATGCATTTGTTTGATAAAAACTAAAATATCTTATATTTTAAAACAGAGGGAGTACATACATTGAAAGAGATGCACGTGGAGCAGAAATTCTGCACTCTCGCCCACCTCCCTCTGAGTCATGTATGATGAGAGTATGCAACAGTTCCTTTCTGGCCCTTGATGAATTAAGTGTCCACACAAGTAAGCTATGGGTGCTGGCCCACCACTATCGTTGTTACTATTATGATCTCTCCAAACATCCAACAATGACAATCGGGTTACGAAAGGTAGGTAAGATATCAAGGTCAGTAACGAACACCGCGGCGCATCATCTCGAGCCTCGTTGTTTACAAATTGGTGAGCTTATTTCCTAAGGATCTCAATTTTACACTCTTCTTGGTTAGCTTCGCTGCATGCATGAGGCGCTTGTCTTCTTTGCATTCACTAGCCTACTTGTTTAGCAGCGTGTGTGTGGATTGGAAGGTGATAGGAAATTGGATGCACATAATGCATGACCAGCCTAGGCTGTTGTGCTAAGTGACGGAGCTAGGACATCGACCCTGCATAGTCGGTCTGATGTTGTATATTCCATCACTGTTCCTCACTGGAATTAATTGGATCATTTGTTTTGTCTAGAGTCGCATATATGTACACATTAAAACGTCTTTAGATACATACTAATCTAGGCAAACATGAGCCAGTTAGTTCCATATGGAAGGACTAACTGTATTTATATGCATTTTTAATTATTTATTGCATATTTTGTTTGCATTGGCAAAATACTGTATAGTCAAATGACTACACAGCTTAAGCGTGGCTCCCTATGTACTCAACATTTGAACATAAGAGGCTCGGTTGGTTTATCATAAGCCGCTTGTCATTAGCCATCATCCAATAGCTGACCTTAGCGATGCGACGATGTATAAAGGGTCTCTTTAAGACCGAGCGGCTTGATGTTTCCAGTACAGTCACTGGATCTCTTAAGGGTGGTGAGTTGTACTACCATGTGCTGGTAGCATTTTGTAAAGTTTGATGTCCTTCACTTCCAAATAATATTAGCTTCGATCTTAGCTTTTAGCCATATAAGAAAACTCAAGTCAATACGTCGAATGCAACCAAAACTCTTCTTTAGAGGCACTTTACAATTTGCCTTTATTAAACTGCCATGAAATCATGAAGATACACTTTTTCTTAACATAGCCACACTTTATTGACTCACTATATAAAGTGTTGGGAGACTATTAAAAAAATATCATAAGTATCGAATGGATGGTTAGTTTTTTTAGGTAGTTAAGTAGGCAACTAAGATTATTTTCTGTACGGAAGCTGCAAATTAAAGTGGACTACAATTAATCACTAGAGGAAAAAGGGCCATCCGTTCGCGACCCCTCGGAGCATTAGTCCCGGTTGCGCCACCAACCGGGACTAATGCTGGCACGCGTCCCGGTTGGAGCGGGCACGGGGCCAGGGGGCATGGGTCCCGGTTGGTAAGGGGGCATGCGTCCCGGTTGGAGCCAGCAACCGGGACTAAAGGTTTGGCCACAGCCACATGGCGTGGCACGCACCTTTAGTCCCGGTTGCTGGCTCCAACCGGGACTAAAGACCCCTGCCCTCTATAAATGCAACGCCCCAGCCCCCTCCTCTGCCTCCACTCTGTTTTTTCGAATGGTGTAAGGTGTGAGGGTGTGTGCTAGTTTTTTCTCATGCATGCATTGAAGGTGTTTGTTGAAATGTTTGAGTGAAAAATCCCGTTGAATTTCTCATAGAACAAAAATATAGAAGGTGTCCGAGACGCACTTGAGCTTATTTCCCTCGATCGAGGTTAGCAATCTTATCTTTTCTAGGTCATTGATACAATTCATGTGTCGGTGTGAATTGGTTATTTCACTATTTATGATGTCCTGTTTTTGATAAACTTACTTATATGATGCAGATGAACGGTCGGGAATGGATGTACGGTGACCGGCGGGTAGCCGGGTATATCAAAGGCGTGGATAAATTTATCGATGTGGCTACGGCAAACAAAGAGAATGGATTTATACGTTGTCCATGTGTTCAATGTCGGAACAACAAGGAGTACTCTTCCTCGAAAATCATTCGCGACCACCTGATTATGAAAGGTTTCATGCCCAACTATAATTGCTGGACCAAGCACGGGGAAAGAGGGGTTATGATGGAAGATGGTGAAGAATAAGATGATGATAACAACTATCATCATATGTTTCCTGAATACAGTGATACCGCAATGGAAGACAATGGAGAGGAAAAAGGTGAAGAACGGGCATCAGATGAGCCGGCTGATGAACTTGGTAGGGTCATTTCTGATGCAAAGCGAGACTGTGAAACAGAAAATGAGAAGTTGAAGTTAGAGGGCATGTTAGAAGATCACAAGAAATTGTTGTACCCAAATTGTGAAGATGGCAGCACAAAGCTCGGTACCACACTGGAATTGTTGCGATGGAAGGCAGAGTGTGGTCTAACTGACTCCTCATTTGAAAAGATGCTGAAAATAATGAAGCCGAAGTTTCCAAAACATAACGAACTTCCCGAGAGTACCTACGAAGCAAAGAAGACTCTCTGTCCTCTGGGATTAGATGTGCAAAAGATACATGCATGCATTAATGACTGCATCCTCTACCGCGGTAAGGAGTATGAGAATTTAGATAAATGCCCGGTATGCAACGCGTTGCGGTATAAGATCAGACGAGATGACCCTGGTGATGTTGAGGGAGAGCCCCTCCGGAAGAGGGTTCCTGCTAAGGTTATGTGGTATGCTCCTATAATACCAAGGTTGAAACGCATGTTCAGAAACAAAGAGCATGCCAGGTTGTTGCAATGGCACAAAGAAGATCGTAAGAAAGACGGGGAGTTGAGACACCCTGCTGATGGGTCACAATGGAGAAAAATCGAGAGAGACTTCCCAGACTTTGCAGGTGACGCAAGGAACTTATGGTTTGGTCTAAGTACGGATGGCATGAATCCTTTTGGGGAGCAGAGCTGCAGTCACAGCACCTGGCCCGTGACTCTATGTATCTACAACCTGCCTCCTTGGTTGTGCATGAAGCGTAAGTTCATTATGATGCCAGTGCTCATCCAAGGCCCGAAGCAACCGGGCAACGACATTGATGTGTACCTTAGGACATTAGTTGAAGAACTCTTACAGTTGTGGGGCAAACCAGGTGTACGTGCGTGGGATGAGAACAAACAGGAGCCATTTAATCTACGAGGGTTGTTATTCGTAACCATCAATGATTGGCCTGCTCTTAGTAACCTTTCAGGACAGACAAACAAAGGATATAAGGCATGCACCCACTGTTTAGATAAGACCTAAGGTACATATTTGCATAAATGCAAGAAGGTTGTGTACCTAGCGAATCGACAATTTCTTCCGACCAATCATCCCGTAAGAAAGAAAGGCAAGCATTTTAAAGGTGAGGCAGATCACCGGAAGAAGCCTGAACTCCCTGCTGGTGATGATGTATTTGGTATGGTCAAGGACATAGAAGTAATCTTTGGAAAGGGTCCCGGCGGTCAATCAGTTCCGAACGACGTCGCTACAGGACACGCACCCATGTGGAAGAAGAAATCTATATTTTGGGAGCTGCCATATTGGAAAGTCCTGCGTGTCCGCTCTTCAATCGACGTGATGCACGTGACGAAGAATCTCTGCGTGAACCTGCTAGGATTCCTAGGCGTGTATGGTAATACAAAAGATACACCTGAAGCACGGGAGGACCAACAAATTATGAAAGACCCAAAGAACATGCATACAGATAACAAGACGGATAAAGGGCGTCACTTAAGTCGTGCCAGCTATGCTCTTACCAAAGCAGAGAAGGAAATCTTTTTTGAAGTCCTTTACAGTATCAAGATGCCGGAGGACTGGGCTCCGTCGGCATCTCCCTGAAACTGGTCGTAGTGGTGTCCCTGCTCTCTAAAACCATCTTGGAGATGCCTCAAACTGGCTGGAGGACTGGACTCACAAGGATGCATATTTATAGTACAAGCAGCTCGGCATAATGTCGACACTCACCCCTATTATTAGTGTTGACTCATCTTTAGTCCCGGTTGGTGTCTCCAACCGGGACTAAAGGTTCATCTTTAGTCCCGGTTGGTGACACCATCCGGGACAAGGTACAAGCCGCACGACATAATGTCGACACTCACCCCTATTATTAGTGTTGTCTGGCCCACTCTGCCGCAATCCCTTCAGTCGTGGTTGGTTTCTCCAACCGAGACTAAATATGAACCCTCTCTTTATATAGGCATTTCCCTCTATTTATTAGGTAACACTTAAGACATTTATTAATATTAAAAACCGGGAAAAATCGGGACTAGCTAACACTCAGGCCTAAAGCCGCCCCCTTTAGTCATAATCATGCCTAGTCCTATAGTACGCAGTTTCAGGGTCTTCATCGTCGTCGTCATCATCATCGTCATCGTCACCTGCCACTCCGGGGATCCTCAGCCCATCCATGGCATATACCAGGGGCCATTCCAGCCTCGGATTCACGGCGGGTGGGAGAGGGGTATCCTGGAAGACGATGCCGCTACCGCCGGGACAGTGTGGGGCCTGTGGCGGGTGGACTCGTGGGCACCGTAGGCGAGGATGGTCTCCCCCGGCGATGTAGCGCATCACTTCGATGATAGTACGGTTCTCCCACCACAGACGACGGCCGACTTCGTTGTGGTTCACCGGTGGCGGGCCATCACCCTCGTACCTGGCGAGCTCGCTTTCCCGCCTATTAGCGAAGAAGGCATTCCAGGTGTCATAGTTGTCGGGATCCCACTGGGGATCCATCCGCTGCTCCGGCGTGAGCTCGTGGTAGATGTGGTTTGTGATGGCCGCCTGGCGTGCGGAACCTTGAGGGACAGGAGGGACAGGAACCCCTCCAGCGCTCAGCATCCAGCCGGCGGGCGGCCGGTACCCCGGTGGACAAGGGTAGTTGGAGGCGCACAGCGCCTCGGTCTCCTCGAGGGTCAGAATGGCCCAGTAGGCGTTGTCCATTGTTCTAAGGGAGGAAGGTGTGGATGTGTGGATAGCCATGACACGATCACCCTAAATATAGAGGGAAAGGGCGGGAAAACTTGGCGTGAAACTTTGGGAAATGGCGGGAAATATCTTTAGTCCCGGTTAGTGACTACATCCGGGACTAAAAGCTCTAGTAGAAAGGAAAGGACGGGAAAACTTGGCGGGAAGAGGTGGGAAATGGCAGAAAATATTTTTAGTCCCGGTTTGTGACTACATCCGGAACTAAATGTGTGCCGAACAATGATCTTGTTTCGGAAAAACCTTCACAAAATGACCTATCATGTTCGAGGTTTCATGACTTTCGGTCCAAATGACCGATGTTATGTGCTGAATCACGGCATAGTTTGTGATGTTGTGCCCATATTATGCATGTGTGTGGACATTGGTATGGAGAACAATGTTGCAGGAGGAAGTTTTCCTTTTTGTCGCACGGAAAAGCCCTTTTCCATTTTCCGAGCGCAAAAAACGGGTCGTTTTGTGAAGTAACCACCAAAATGCCGTTTCAGAATGCTACCGTCCTATTTTCCTAAAATACTAGACCACCTTACATGGACTATATCCTAACCGGTACATCTCAAACCTTTTCGTCCATCCCGGGTAAAAAGGACAAATGTCTGCCGAATCGGCAAGAAGTGGGTCCGGTTTGTACTACAGGTACATGATCTACCGCCCGTGATTTTTTGAAAAAATCATTTTTAGACTCGCAATATGTGGTTTCTTCAGAGATCGAATGCAAGTTCTAACAATGCCCGTCCCCTATCTTCATGCACACCGGTTCGACCATAGTTACAAATTCTGATAATTCAAAACAGGCATAATAAATTCAAAAAAAATCCGAACAATGAAAATCCTTCGCGTGGTGTCATATTATGTTACATAGTTGAAAGGAAAAATACCAGACTTGGTATATTGATCATGTTTCGAAAAAACCTTCACAAAATGACCTATCATGTTCGAGGTTTCATGGCTTTCGGTCCAAATGACCGATGTTATGTGCTGAATCACGGCATAGTTTGTGATGTTGTGCCCATATTATGCATGTGTGTGGACATTGGTATGGAGAACAATGTTGCAGGAGGAAGTTTTCCTTTTTGTCGCACGGAAAAGCCCTTTTCCATTTTCCGTGCGCAAAAAACGGGTCGTTTTGTGAAGTAACCACCAAAATGCCGTTTCAGAATGCTACCGTCCTATTTATTCAAATCCATACACTTCTTATGTTTAAAGTTTTTCTAAATTCCAAATTGATATTAAAAAATATAAGTTAATTCATTTTTAATTGTAAATGGTTCATATTTTAAATGGTTACATTAATTATTTTTTAAAACAGAAAATGTTTTTGAATTATTTATTTAAATCCAAACACTTTTTATGTTTAAATTTTTTCTAAATTCCAAATTAATATTCAAAAATATAACTTAATTTATTTTAAAAGGTTACATTAATTATTTTTTAAAAATAGAATATGTTTTTGAATTATTTATTCAAATCCATACACTTCTTATGTTTAAAGTTTTTCTAAATTCCAAATTGATATTAAAAAAATATAAGTTAATTCATTTTTAATTGTAAATGGTTCATATTTTAAATGGTTACATTAATTATTTTTTAAAACAGAAAATGTTTTTGAATTATTTATTTAAATCCAAACACTTTTTATGTTTAAAATTTTTCTAAATTCCAAATTAATATTCAAAAATATAAGTTAATAATTTTAAAAGGTTACGTTAGTTATTTTTTAAAAATAGAATATGTTTTTGAATTATTTATTCAAATCCATACACTTCTTATGTTTAAAGTTTTTCTAAATTCCAAATTGATATTAAAAAATATAAGTTAATTCATTTTTAATTGTAAATGGTTCATATTTTAAATGGTTACATTACTTATTTTTTAAAACAGAAAATGGTTTTGAATTATTTATTCAAATCCAAACACTTTTTATGTTTAAAGTTTTTCTAAATTCCAAATTAATTATCATTTAAAAAACAATACAAATTTAAACCCCAAAATAAAAAATAAGGCGGGAACAGAGAGAAAATACCTGAATTTTTTTGAAAACAGGGGAATATGTCCCGGTTGGAGCCACCAACCGGGACTAAAGAGCCCCTGCGCGCCAAGCTGAAAATATTGGATTATAGGTCCCGGTTGGTGGCTCCAACCGGGACGTATGACCCTTTAGTCCCGGTTGGAGCCACCAACCGGGACGTATTCTCCCTCCCCTTTATACATGACGCGCCCGTTCCTCTTCTTCCCTTCACCATTCTCTGCGCCCGCACACAACATAGGGAGACGCCGCCGCCCCGCCGTCAGGCTGCTCGTCGTCGCCTCCGTCCTTGAGCACTCGCCGTCGTCGTCGTCGTCCCCGGCCAGTAGCGCGTCCGCCACCACCTCCAACCGCCGTCGTGCGTCGTCGTCCCCGGCCAGCAGCGCCACCGCCGCCACGCGTCGTCGCCGCCAGAAGGTGCGTCCCCCTCTCTGGCCGGACAAGGTGCTGCTGGCGGGGCAAGGTGCTGCTGGCGGGGCAAGGTGCGGCGACGGGTGCTGTCTGACGTGGCGAGGCGGCAGGTGCTGGCGCGTCGTGGACCAGGCCCACCCTGTCAGTGGCAGTGTGTAACCCCTGCCCTGGTGAAAAACACCCAACGGCCCCCTCTGTCCCACTTTGCTCACGTGGCTGCTTATGTGGCACAGGGCCCATCTGTCAGTTGCTGTGTGTATAGTTTGCCTGGGTGTAAAAAATAATTCCAGACTTATTTATTTTTAGAAATTTTTTTGAATATTGAAAATTCAATAATTTTAATCTGTAAGTCAGAAAAATACAAATAATATATCAAAATGTTCAGAAAAATGAAACCTAGCTATCTAAGCTATAATCATGCATTGTTCAACAACTTTCAAGACAAGTTTAATTAGAAAACAAAATCAACCCCTCTCATATACTCCGGAGTTTCACCGAGTTAGGGTTTTCACCCTCGGAACCCCGTTTAAATTGCCGAGCATGTCTTTGGGTTACTTTTTAATACAAATTAACTTGTTATATCATCATCCTTGTTTGATCATTGCATCGATGCCATGTGTTGATTGTTCCCCTCTCTTTCTGGCGCCCCGGTGTAAAAACTATTTGCCTTTTTTTTAATTCCAGAAAATGATTTAAACTTGTAAATTCAATAACTTATTGTTTATAAGTCAGAAAAATATGAATAATATATCAAAATGTTCAGAAAAATGAAACCTAGCTATCTAAGCTATAATCATGCATTGTTCAACAACTTAAATTACAAGTTTAATTAGAAGAACAAATCCACCCCTCTCATGTGTTCCGGAGTTTCTCCGAGTTAGGGTTTTCACCCCTCGGAACCCCGATTAAATCGTCGAGCATTTCTTAGGGTTACATTCCAATGCAAATTAACTTGTCATATCATCATACTTGCTTGAGCATTGCATCGATGCCATCGGTTCGACGATGTGCCTATCTACTACACGGTTTCCCTTTCTCTTCATTTTTATTATTGTGTATGTATATATTAGGGTTTCTATGAATTAGGGTTTATATCTCTCAACACCGTACTTAAATTTCTCCTTTAGCTGCTTTGACTTATTCGTTTTTCCACCTATGCAGAAAATATGGACCCACATGTCAGAGACGAAGAAAAGGAAGAGTTGATCCAAGGTGTGATCCGTGGGGAAGATAATTTAGACGTATCAACGTTTCTGAACAACTCCGGTGAGGGTGATCCTCTTTTTACCGGAGTAGACAACTTGTTTGAGGTTGAAGGTGTTGCCTTCCGCGAGGGAGAAGGCGATGCCTTGTGTAATCGAGAAGACGACCGCTCCGGCCAAGTGCATGTAATATAAATCAATTCATTAATTAATCATCTGCTATCTATATGGAAATAGTAACGACAATCTTTCTTCTTTTAGCCCTCCGGATCGAAGAAATCTACTGAAAAGAGCAGACGAGGCCCAACCAAAAAGTTGCAAGACCATGAGAGGTTCAGGATCGAAGATGTCGATGTAGACGGCAGGCCGACAGCTCCCGAAGTTGTCGCAACCAAATTTGTGGCACAATGCGGAGTAATCGTTAGGGACTTAATCCCGATCACCATTAGAAATTGGAATTGGCCTGCTAATGCGGATGAAGAGGGAACATGTTTATTTGTCCCTAACCACGCCAAAGATTTACTGTGGAAGAGGCTCATGGTTAATTTCAAACTACCGAAGATAGAGCTGGATCCAAATGCGGAGGATCCAGTTGAGGACGCCTTACAACATGGGAGAGCCATGGAGGCTAAGGTCAGGGAGTGGGCTTTGAAGAAGATGGCCCAGTGTTTCACCAACTGGAAGAAAAGATTGCACCTTGACTATGTCGTGGAAGAGAAGACTCCCGATTTCAAGAATATTCAGTTTGAGAAGATAAAACCATTCTGGGATGAGTTTGTGGAATACAAGAAATCAGAAAAAGCTAAGAAAATGTCTGAAACGAATAAGCTGAATGCTGCTAAGAAGAAGTATCACCATACTATGGGGCAAGGTGGCTACAATGTTGGCATTCCTAAGTGGGAGAAACTTGAGCAGGAACTGCGTGATAAAAAGATCACCCCAGAGACAGACGATTGGGTAGAACGTGCAAGGAATTGGTTTTACGGGCATGGGGGCACGTTGGACTCGGAAGGGAGGTGTATATATAACATACGACATAAAGAAGACCCGTTGCCAATCGAGAGGATGAGAAAAGCAGTAAAGGCTGTTAAATATGGGGACTTCATTCCCGATAGAGAGAATAATGAGCTCACACTCGCCCTTGGAAATAAGGAACATGATGGACGAACACGAGGTACAATAGGCTCCCAATCATGGAGGACTGGGTTTCCCGAAGAGAGGAAGAAATATCCTGATAGAAGCCGTCAGAGGAGTAAGGACAGGGCGACAGTTGAAGCAGAAAGTCAGAAAGAGCGAATGCGTTTAATTGAAGAACGATTAAAGCAACAACAAGATGAAATTAACTCACTTAAAGAGCAAAGTACTACCGGCCCATCTCAGCAGCACACTGCATTCGATGCTACCGGCCTATCGAATAATCGAAAAAGCAGTGTGGCTTCCACCGAGGTCCCGGGTGATGACAATGGCGATGCCGATGATGCACCGACGATGGCTCCTGTTGGCTACCCAGTGGATGATATCACAGAGATGACACACTGCGAGCTACATGTCAAAGTTGTGAACATATCAATGAAGGTGGCGGTCGGCTATGCCTTACCAATTGGACCCACACCAACTTACCACAGTCGTCCGGTTCCAGAGGGATACGCTGTTGTCGGCGTGGATGAAATCATGCCCACCTTTGAGGTTTTGGATCTTCACTACCCTGCTGGTGAAGGGGATGTGACTGTGCTGGGTGACGCAAAAAACGTCACCATTCTATGGCCGAAGGATTGTATCGTGCTTCGAAATCACACGCCAAGGCCATCTTCGCCGTCGCCTCACCCGTCTCCAGCGAGGTCGTCGCCGCCGCGGCAGCCGTCTTCGTCGCCTCACCCGGCTCCGTCGCCTCACCCGGCTCCGTCGCCTCACCAATCTCCGGTGCAGCCATCGCCGCGGGAGCCATCGCCGACGCCTCAGGATAAAAAGCGTAAGCGTACCGCTACTGTGCGTCGTAAGCGATCGCCGAAACGTAAACAAGAGCCTCTTCCAAAAGTACCAACGGTTCCTCCCAAGAGAGCTTATGACTGTACTGAAGAGGAGACCGCGGCGATCGTTTATGCGGAAACGACAGCGTTTTTCGCTAAGATGAGGCGGCCGAAAGAGCCAGAGTTCCCCAGCACCAAAGAAGAAAAAGCCAAAGTGTTGAAAATGCTAAAGACTCTTCATCAACCCGAGCCAAAGCTGTCATCAGACTATGAGCGTTCTATTCTCAAGTCACATGCAGCACAAAAAGCGTCGAAGAGCAGTACTGATGCAAGCGGGAAATCTGTTGCCCAGCTCGGAGAACAAGCAAAACAGACTTGCGCCCCTCTCAAGGTGATTTCTCAAACCAATGTGGGGTCGAGCAAATATGGGGCCGAAGAGCAGTATGATCTAGAGGTAGTTGCACAATACGGAGAAGCTGCCGCTGCTCAAGGTATGAGTATTGCCCAGTACTTATCCCAGTTAGAGTTCTTCCCCGTGAGTGAAGTAGCATACCAATACCAGTACGGAAAACCTCTCGTCAAACCTGAGGAGGTAAACAATCTTCCAACAAAAATGCGAAGATTGCATAACTGGTACATGCATGCCACAAGGGCCGGGGCTAACTGGATAGTGCTGAGGGTTACAAAAAAGCATCATGGGAAAGATAACGATGACATGATATCCATTGAATTTTATGAACTATTTCAATTATTCAATCAAGACGCCTTGGACAAATCGATCATGAGTGCCTATTGTCTGTAAGTACTAATTCTATAATTAATTTAGTCTCCATCTATATTATTTTGTTTATTGCATGTATATAATCATACTTTAATATGCAGAATGAAGATTCTCGAATGCAGCAGAGGACAAATCTATGACATTGGGTTCATGAAGCTTAGCTCAAAATAAGCCCCCAGGATACGGAGGATAATATAGTACACGCGTTAAGGTTTCAAGAAACCAAAAGGGAAATACTATTTACTTACAACTTCCAGTGAGTGTTATTGTCTTGTATACACTTTCTATTTCGCTTACTCGATGTTAAGTATATAATTGATTAGTCCTGCATTCGCAGGTACCACTATATTCTGTTAATCATTCAACTTGACAAAGGGCGTGTACTAGTCATGGACTCGAAACATAAACCCCTTGAGACGTGGAAGGACATGCGGATACTTCTCCAGCGGTAATTCTAATCATTACGACACTATATCGGCAACGTTCGTGAATTTTATGATATCAAGTACTTAATAACTTATTTTATTCGTTTTCTACGCCGGGCAGCGCTTGGAAACGGTTCACCAAGAAGGCTAGGGGTGTTTGGAAAGAGGAGCTTACACTTCAACCACTAGATGTAAGCACCACTAGCTATATCCGCGCATCTCTTTGATTCTAGTTTTGATACAGTTATTATCATGCTTGATTATTATTTTGATTGAACTCTGTTATCGTAAAGTGCCTGACGCAGGGACCAGGTAACAATCTATGTGGATACTATGTATGCGAGTTCATCCGGCAGACGTGCGATGAGAAGGGCAGAAATTTAGAGCAACTCCACGTACGTAAACAATTTCTATAGTTTTTAATTACAATCAAATTGTGTTTAGTTTCATATTCATATAGGCTGACTCCTTTTTTAAATCAGATCGAACGTCTACGGGACGGTCTTCTGCCAAAGGATCGCATACGAGCAATACAGGAGGAATTGGCGGGATTCTTGGATGCAGAAGTCCTAAACACACAAGGGGAATATTACTCGGCTGTGTATAGACAATAGGAATTGTAAAAATAGCAACTTTCAAGAAATTGGCCGGTAGCATCGAATAGCAACTTTTGTATGTAGTGCATGAACTCGATCCGTGTATTGAATGTAAAATGTTGTCATGATGATCTTGTGTAATATAAGGTTCCTTCATTGATAAGTGCAAAACACTAAATAAACAATAAAACAACCTAAATGAATTCTCTGCCGCGGCAACAAAATGTGCCAAAATGAATTCTCTGCCGCGGCGGAGAAATGGGCCAAATCTCTGCCGCAGCAGCAGGTTATTAGTCCTGGTTCGTGTTACGAATCGGGACTAAAGCCCCCCCCCTCGCACGGAGCAGATGCCACGTGTGTGGCCTTTTGTCCCGGTTGGTGGGGCAACCGGGACTAAAGGTTCGGGCTTTAGTCCCGATTGCCCGGTCCCGGTTGGGCAACCGGGACTAATGCCCCTTACCAACCGGGACCTATAGGGCGTTTTCTACCAGTGAATTTACATTGGCGAGGCCGGCATTCGACGGCCAACATTGATATCCATTTGTACGAAACGAAAATTAGCACGACCTTCATTCACGGTGTGCTAAAATCAATCACGTGTGACGACGAATTAGTTCATTACCATCAATGACTGAGTGGAGGTGTGTTTCCTGCTGAATCAGTTGCCGATGGACCTCTCCATGGACCGGATCCAACAACACGGAAAATTTACCAGAAACTGGCACGAGATTCACCGTTGATTCATCCGTCATTTTGTGAAGGTTTTTTGGAGATATAATAAGTATACCAAGTTTGATATTTTTCCTTGCAACTATGTCACATAATATGACACACGCGAAGGATTTACATTGTTCGGACCTTTTTTGAATTTTTTATGCCCGTTTTGAATTTTTTGTCGTTTCGAACTTAGGTCAAAACGGCGTGCGTGAAGATAGGGGATGGGAATGTTAGAACTTGCATTGGATCTCTGACAAAACGACATATTGTTAGTCTAAAAATGATTATTTCAAAAAATCAAGGTCGTTAGATTATGTACCTGTAGTTCAAACCGGACCCACTTCCTACCGATTCGGCAGACATTTGTATTTTTCACCCAGGAAGGACAGAAAGGTTTGAGATCCCCCGGTTGGGATATAGTTCACGCAAGGTGGTCTGCTATTTTAGAAAAATGGGGTGGTAGCATTCTATAACTGCATTTTGGTGGCCGCTTCACAAAATGACCCGTCTTTTTGCGCTCGGAAAATGGAAAATAGCTTTTCCGAGCGACGAAAAGGAAAACTTCCTCCTGCAACATTATTCTCCATCCCAATATACACATGCATGCACAATATGGGAACCGTATCACGAACTATGCCGCGATTCAACACATAAACATGCCCGTTTTCCCGCCATATCCCACCGCTTCCCGCCATGTTTTTCCGCCCTTTCTCTCTGAAGGGTACTTTTAGTACAGGTTGTAGCCACTAACCGGGACTAAAGATATTTTCCGCCATATCCCACCGCTTCCCGCCATGTTTTCCCGCCCTTTCCCTCTGAATGGTGCTTTTAGTCCCGGTTGTAGCCACTAATCGGGACTAAAGATATTTCCCGCCATATCCCACCGTTTAACACCATGTTTTCCAGCACTTCCATCTATATATAGGCCGACCACACCATGGCTATCCATACATCCACACCTTCCTCTCTCACAACTATGGACAGTGCCTACTGGGCCATTCTGACCCTCGAGGAGACCAAGGCGTTGTTTGCCTCCAACTACCCTTGCCCGCCGGGCTACCGATCGCCCGCCGGCTGGATGCTGAGCGATGGAGGGGTTCCTGTCCCTCCTGTGCCTCAAGGCTCCGCCCAACAGGCGGCCATCACGAACCACTTCTACCACGAGCTCACGTCGGAGCAGCGGATGGACCCTGAAGCTCACGCCGGAGTAGGTGCCCCCGGTATATGCCATGGCTGGGCTGAGGATCTCTTGGAGTGGCAGGTGACGATGACGATGACGAAGAAGACCCTGAAGCTGTGTACTATAGGACTAGGCATGATTATGATTAAAGGGGGTGGCTTTATTCCATAGTGTTAGCTAGTCCCAATTTTTAATATTAATAAATGTCTAAGTGTTACCTAGTGTAGTGTTTTGGTACCTGCCTACAACAATCTCAGAAATTCCTTTTTGTCCCGGTTTGTCCCTGTTTTTTATATTAATAAATGACGATGAAAAATAGGATTAATTCACAAAAGGTTTAATACATTACATCACCAACATCCACATCTAGTGTTTGGGTTCTCTTCTTGTCCGTAACCATGGAGCATCTTCCTTATTTAGCGATATGCTTGGGTCAGTTTTCACTTTGAATGGCGGAATTTCATGAAATTTGTCATAATCTTCTGACATGTCTGTCATGTCCTCAACTCCCACCATGTTTCTTTTTCCTGAA
This sequence comes from Avena atlantica, assembly GCA_910589765.1. Taxonomy (NCBI): domain Eukaryota; kingdom Viridiplantae; phylum Streptophyta; class Magnoliopsida; order Poales; family Poaceae; genus Avena; species Avena atlantica. The sequence goes on from OU342733.1 coordinate 524,635,541, forward strand.
AGAACTATGTGGTGCTTTGGCTCATCGTATGATATTATATTCTTTTGCTTATCTTTCCTTTTTCTCGTTCTAGTAGACATGTCCTTCACATAGAAAAATTAAGCCACATCATTGGCAAGGACGAATGGTTCGTCTCCGTACGCAAGATTATTGAGATCCACTGTTGTCATTCCGTAAAGCTGGTCTACCGTTACCCCATCTCCTGTCATCTTGACCCATTTGCATCGAAACAATGGAACCTTAAAATTAGGACCATAGTCAAGTTCCCATATGTCCTCTATGTAACCATAATATGTGTCCTTTTTCCCATTCTCGTCCTCTGCATCAAATCGGACACCACTGTTTTGGTTGATGCTCTTTTTAATTTTGGGCGTGCGTGTAAAATATATTCCCATTGATCTCGTACCCTTGGAAAGTCAATATAGTTGAAGATGGAGACTTGTCCAACAAGTACAACTGATCTCCAACAGTGGTGTCATTCATGAGATGTGTCTGCAACCAACCGCCAAAAGTCTTCATGTGTTCATCTCTAATCAACCTGTCAGACTGCCCCGGGTAGTTCGAGCATACAATATTCTTGTGTACCTCGATATACGGAGCCACCAAGGTGGAACTTTGCAGAATTGTATAGTGTGCTTTAGTGAAAGAATGTCCGTCCATACATATCTTTGCTTTCTTTCCTAGCGTGCCTTTTCCACTAATTCTCCCTTCATGTCGTGATTCAGGTACATCGATCGTCTTAAGGTCAGGAATAAAGTCAACACAAAACTCAATGACCTCCTCTGTTCCATATCCCTTGGAGATGCTTCCTTCTGGACTCGCACGGTTATGAAAATATTTCTTTAAGACTCCCATGAATCTCTCAAAGGGGAACATATTGTGTAGAAATACAGGACCGAGAATGTTAATCTCTTCGACTAGGTGAACTAGAAGGTGCGTCATTATGTTGAAGAAGTATGGTGGGAACACCAACTCAAAACTGACAAGACACTGGACCACATCTTTCTCTAACCTGGTAGACTTTCCGGATCGATTACCTTTTGAGAAATTGCATTGAGGAACGAACATAGCTTCACAATGGGTACTCTAACATTTTCCGGCAGAAGCCCCCTCAAAGCAACCGGAAGCAACTGCGTCATAAGCACGTGGCAGTCATGAGACTTCAGGTTCTGGAATTTTTTCTCTGCCATATTTATTATTCCCTTTATATTGGACGAGAAGCCTGAAGGAACCTTGATACTACTCAGTCATTCAAAAAATATTTCCTTCTCTTCCTTGGTAAGAGCGTAGCTGGCAGTACCTTAAAACAACTCTGTATGCCTGCCTTCTCGGTCTTTCATAAGTTGTTGGTCCTTTCGTGCTTCTGGTGTATCTTTATTCTTTCCATACACTCGCAAGAAGCCTAGCAGTATCACACAAACATTCTTCGTCAGGTGCATCACGTTGATTGAAGAGCGGACCTCTAAGACTTTCCAATATGGTAGCTCCCAAAATATAGATTTCTTCTTCCACATGGGTGCGTGTCCGCCAGCGCCCTTCGGAACGGACTGTCCGCCATGACCCTTTTCAAAGATTACTTTTAAATCATTCACCATATCAAATACATCATCACCAGTACAACGGACAGGCTTACTCCGGTGATCTACTTCACCATTGAAATGCTTACCTTTCCTTCTTAGGGAATGCGTGGGCGGAAGAAAACGACGATTTCCTAGGTACACATTCTTCTTGCACTTATCCAAATAAATACTTTCAGTGTCATCTAAACAGTGTGTGCATGCATAGTATCCCTTGTTTGTCTGTCCTGAAATGTTACTAAGAGCAGGCCAATCATTGATGGTTACGAACAACAATGCTCATAGGTTAAATTCCTCACGTTTGTGCTCATCCCACACACGTACACCTTGTTCGCGCCACGGCTGTAAAAGTTCTTCAACTAATGGCCTTAGGTATACATAAATGTCGTTGCTGGGTTGCTTCAGGCCTTGGATGAGCACTGGCATCATAATGAACTTCCGCTTCATGCACAACCACGGAGGAAGGTTATACATACACAAAGTCACATGCCATGTGCTATGACTGCAGCTCTGCTACCCAAAGGGATTCATGCCATCCGTACTTAGACCAAACCATAAGCTTCTCGCGTCACATGCAAAGTACGGGTACTTTCTCTCAATTTTTCTCCACTGCGACCCATCAGCGGGGTGTCTCAACATCTCGTCTTTCTTACGGTCTTCTTTGTGCCATCGCAAGAATTTGGCATGCTCTTCGTTTCTGAACAAACGTTTCAGCCGTGGTATTATAGGAGCACACCACATCACCTTGGCGGGAACCCTCTTCCTCGTGCGCTCCCCCTCAGCATCACCAGGGTCATCTCGTCGGATCTTATACCGCAATGAAGTGCATACCGAGCATGCATCCAAATTCTCGTACTGCTCACCGCGATAGAGTATGCAGTCATTAATGCATGCATGTATTTTCTGTACCTCTAATCCTAGAGGGCAGACAACTTTCTTTGCTTCGTAAGTACTGGCGGGCAGTTCGTTATCCTTTGGAAGCAGCTTCTTCATTATCTTCAACAACTTTTCAAATCCCTTGTCAGGCACACCGACCTCTGCCTTCCATTGCAGCAATTCTAGTGTGCTGCCTAGCTTTTTGTGGCCATCTTCGCAATTCGGGTACAACAATTTGTTGTGATCATCTAACATCTGCTCAAATTTCAACCTCTCCCTTTCGCTATCACATTCTTCCTTTGCATCAGCAATGGCCCGACCAAGATCATCATCTGGCTCATATGATGCACGTTCTTCTGCTTCTTATTCATCATTATCTTCCATTGTAGTACCACCATATTCAGGGGACATAGGATAGCTGTCATCATTCTCTTCATCTTCGTTGTCTTCCGTCATAACCCATCTTTCTCCGTGCTTGGTCCAACAATTATAGCCAGACATGAAACCGAACCGAAGCAAATGGCCATGAAGGACTCTTGAGGAAGAGTATTCCTTCTGATTCCGACACTCACCACATGGACAACACATAAAACCATTTCGACACTCATCTGCAATTTATAAGTTCATCAAACAAAATCACGATGCTAAGAGTAGTACTAGTCTAAAAATAAAAGAACACATCGTATACATCAAACAAGCACTGATTTAAAAACTTTCTACTACATCTTTAGTCCTGGTTGGACACACCAACCGGGACTAAAGGGGTTGCGGCAGGCTGGGGCCGACATGAGCCCATTTAGTCCCGAATGGTGTCTCCAATCAGGACTAAAAGTGGGTGATGACACTATATGTCGTGAGTGGACACTATGCCAATGAGTGGCGACACTATTTCAGTGGGTGGCGACACTATGACAGGGGTGAGTGTCGACATAATGTCATGAGTGTCAACACTATATTGTGCTGCTTAATCTATAAATAGTCTTCCTTGTGAACTATCAACTGCAAGGAAGATCGTGTGCGAGACCAGGGACACCACTATGGCGGGGCTTCTCGAAGATGTCTTAGGACCTCGTCCTCAGACATCTTCGAGGAGCTCGCCGTAGAGACACTCCCTAATATGTGAAATTAGTTAGCTCCACCAGCATACTAATTTAGCTAGAAAAGATATGAACTGAAAGATGGTGTGCGAGTGCAGGGACACCACTATGGCAGAGCTTCTCGAAGATGTCTAAGGATGCCTCGTCCTCAGACATCTTCGAGGAGCTCGCCATAGAGGCACTCCCTAATTTAATTTGGTAGTTCCTTGGCGTGTTCATGTTTTTGTTTTTAATTTCTTGCTTAACTGGCCGATCATTAACTAAAATGCTAGGGAGCCACTATATATATGTGTGCCTTCATAGTTTTGGTACTTATTTTTGTTTCAATGAATTCTGTGACGACAGGTAGAAGAAAGAAGAATATTTTGTTGCTCGACGGTGACATGATGCACTGTGAACCGACCGGATTTCAAGACAACGTGTCAAACCAAGATATGTATATAGGATGAACTCATGTATCTATGTGCTTCGATGAATCAAATAAATTTCGAGAACTATATGTGCCAAATTAACCAGATATACAGATATAGAACCCACACAAAATCTATCCATTTCTAGAGCATGAAATGAGCTAAAACAAGCAATGAGAGCTGAAATTATGAAGTTGCTAACCTCTTAGGACCCTTGATAGATGTGGAGCCAAAAAATCTTCACAAATCTTGAGAAAAATGGGGAAGAACTCGAGCTTGAGGGGAGAAATTTGAGAGGGATAATTGTGCGAGCTTGAAATGGCTCGGGCTGGGAAGGGGAAGAAGATATAGTCAGGAACTTTAGTCCCGGTTTGAGAAACAAACCGGGGCTAAAGGTCCACGCATCTGCTCTTTTCCAGCGCCAGACCCTTTAGCCCTGGTTTGTTAAACGAACCGGGGCTAAAGTTCCCATACAAACCGGGACTAATGTCTTCTGGTCCCTGCGGCCGTTTCTAGCCGTTGGGACCAGGGCATTAGTCCCGGTTTGTACCAGAACCGGGACTAATGCTCTAGACCAAAGGTCCGTTTTCTACTAGTGGAACATAGATCGGTAGTTGTCATCATCGTTCTCTTCTTCATCGCCGTCTTCCATCACAACCCCTCTTTCCCCGTGTTTGGTCCAAACATTATTGCCGGACATAAAACCAGAACGAAGCATGTGGCTCTGAATGACTCTTGTGAAAGTGTGAGCCTTCTCATTCCTACAGTCAACATATGGACAACACATAAAACCATCCCGTCGCTTGTTCTCCTCGGCCATAACTCGAAAAGAGCGCACGCCTTCTCTGAAAGAGGAAGAGCGTCAGTCACCGTACATCCATGGATGGCTCATCTGTATCATACAAATATATGTCAAACGCAATCACTATGCTAAAATTAGTACCGCACGACAGTCTTAATGAGAAAATAGTTGCTAACCTTTTATTACATTTGGAAACAAAGATGAGAAAACTTAAGTGTGGCTCGGGCACCTCATATCATGTCTGTCTTGTGTGACCTAAACTTGCATCGCTCTAATAGACATTTCACCGAACACCTCTAGTGCTTATGTATGAACAAGAAAAAAAATAACACAACAACACTCTCTCCCACCAGGAAAAAAACGGTTGAGAGGAGGAGGGGGCTGTGAGTATATATAGGGTCAAACCACTAGTCCCGGTATGAGTCTCAAACCGGGACTAAAGGGGTGCCTCTAGCGAGCGGCATGGCCAGGGCCCTTCAATCCCGGTTTGAGCCTCAGACCGAGACTAATGGGGTCTAACGGGCCGGGACATATGGTTCTGGGTGGCTCGGGCCGTCCGGCCAGAGCCATTAGTCCTGGCCCCAGCCACAGCCGGGACTAATGGCCTGGACGAAAGGCCTGTTTTCTACAAATGTTAGTTTGTCTCCCCTATCCATGGATGCAAGCAGAGGGCTTCTCTTCACCCGTAACCCTGATCTGGTAGGCATCTCTAGCATGACATGTTCTCATCGTTTCATCACAGCAACCTACATCAAACGAGATAACCATGAAAACCTGGACTACGTCAACGTTTATGGTCCACAGCTAGGGTGTCAAGTGTGATCCTACTAAAATTTACTTCTAGTTTATTTGTTAAAATCTGGTGTAAATCCCACTTAACTACCTATGCACAGCGTACCTCGGAAAAGATTGAACTTCTAGACGACCTGAAGCTAATCGTCGATTGAGCTGCTGGCCTGCTAATTATGACAGAAAACTTCAACCTGATTGCTTAGATGTCTGATAGGTGCAACATGAACGTGAGTGTAACGCATGTATATTGGTTTATGAACATGGCTTTGGCAAATTCCAATCGCTCGTTCCGAGCTTAGGTGATTTATTATGAGGGGGTGTCTATTTACCATTTGACTGATTTCATGAATGTGAGTCTAACAAGCATGTGTTGGTTTATTAAGTTTTGGTAGTTACTTGACCTACTTGCACATGTTTATCACAAAAGAAAGTGATTGCTGCCAAAATAGAAACCAATCAGATGGTAAATAGACACCCTTCCTCGTTTATTTAGGTAATGCAATACTACTTGTAGAGCAGTATGCAGTTAAGGTGGAAAGCCACCCAAGAGCAGAAACATACAACACTCTCAGGATGTATTTATTCGTACACACATATTATAACACTACCACTCAGGGTAGGTCGTTTTTTGGTGTCATTCGTGCTTGCTTATGCCTAGTTAGCAGGCTGATCCTTGACAAGAGCGACGACACGCTCGGCGTCCGTTTTATTCTTGACACCAACCTTCTCCAGATCGGGGAACTTAGCATTGGGGTCCTTAGCCCACTTGAACACAGCCACGCAGATCCTATCCCATTTGTTCACCTGCTTCCCCTCTATGTCGGTTATGGTCGCGTTCACCGTGTCAAACTTCTTGTCCACGGTGTCGGACACGGTGAGGAACCGCAGCCCCTCGCATATCATGATCACCAGCTTCGCCAGCTTGCTCTTGGGCACGGCGTACGGGTCGGCCTGCTACCCCTGAGGCTCCTCCGTGGCCGCCTTGGGGGTGACATATCTCGCGAGGACATCGACGGCCAGAGACATCTCGGCGCGGCCTAGCGTGACGGTGTCCAGCGCCTTCTGGCCGATGAGGTCCTGGTACCGGCCCCCGAATCCGAGCCACTTGGAGCCTTTGATGAGGCGGGTGTCGCCCTCTTTGCCGAACTCCCACCACACCCCGGCTAGGGTCTTGAAGCCGACGAGGTAGAGGTTGTCCATGCGCACAGCGAGGGTGATGGAGCTGGTGTTGGTCTTGGTGTTGCGGAGGAGGACGTGGAACCAGCGGCTAGGGACCGGCTGCTCCAGCGGCAGCACGGGCTGCACGATGCCATCGGGGCGCCGGTCGGTGCAGTACTTGATCACGTTCTGGCGGACTATACGGATGAAGGCGCCGTAGTTGTTCTCCTCCACCAGGAAGGAGTCCGTGAATGCTGGTGTTGGCGCTGCCATACCGCTCCTTCTGATTACTGATGTGGAATGTGAAGAGGAGTGTTGATGTGTTAATTGTGAATTTGTGACACGGAGAGAATTGTGGTTATATAGTGGTAGAGCTGGGTAATTATGTAATTTCGCTGAAGACATGCTCTTCACGTGTAGGCGTATGTAATCTCCAACGTGTGTCACGGACTGGTCCACAACGTGTGTGTATGGGCGTGACAGGACCACCATGAGCAGGCCTAACTAGGTGTAGATGCTCTTCACCGTTCTTTTTATTTAATCTATCGGGAAAAAAATATACTTGCTCCTCCGAATCAAATTACTAGCCTTAGATTTATCTAGATTCAAATCGTATATAATTATATTTTAATACTAGATATATCTAAATCTAGATAAATCTAAGTATATTAAATGTTACCATGGAGAAAACGTTGCTTGTGAGTAAAATATCAGTAAAATTAAATGAATAACAATTTTGAGCGTGTGTGTGAGAGAGAGAGGGAGTAGAATAGAAGTTCATCTTTTCCTTGCACATGTTTTTTTTCTTGGCTTTCTTTTCCTAAAATCCAAACACCACGAAGGAAACAGTATCATGTCATTAGAATATAATTTACTTACGAAAATTATAGGCCAAGAATTTTAAACCTCACAAAAGATCTGCAAGCCCCTTCTAAGTGTGTAGATTCCAGAATCACGTGTTCTCTATAACTTCTCACCTATCAGCACATCTTATTCTTCCACTAAATATGTCCCTTTCTTGCATATATTCCTCTCTTTGTTGACTTTCGTTGACTTTCGTCGCTCAAGTTCCAGAACATCGTAAAGGACATTGTACCATTTTATTGGTGTATAATTTAGTTACTTAGGCAATTTGTTTTGCAAGCCAAGAAATTTGCAAAACCTCACAAAGTTTGCAAGCCCCTTTTGAGTGTGAATTCCATAATTAGGTATTCTATTCCACTTCTCACCAATCACCTACTCTTATTCTTCCTCTAAATATGCCTCTTACTTGCATAATTTATTTTCTTCTTTGTCATTTCCTGCGTCCATAATTAATGAGTTCCAAAACATTGTAAAGGCGGAAGAAACATGTAATGTTTCTGCAATTTAAATATGAAATTTATTTTTGTAGACCAATAATTTGCGAAGTCACAAGGACCGTAAGTCCCTTATAAGTTTTATGATTCCACGATCAGGAAAACAACTATTGTGTAAATTTAAGAAATTTGCAGTTGGCTTATGTACTAATAAGGGAAACCAATATATGTGATTTAAGGATTTCATTTTGTGGGAGCAGAGGTACTCCTTTAATCCATGGTCATGGTGAATGTCTACATAAATAACATAATTGTATCTGATATATAATTCTGTTCTCCTTGGTGAAAACATTATAACCATATTTGGCTCATCTAAAATGTACACATTCCTTTGTTACAAAATGTACTACACAAAAAATTAAAATTTCATAAAAATAATTGTTCGACAATTGAACCAAATGTTACCATTGAGGAAAACAGGGATTTTAATTAGAATGTGGTTTAAAGTAAAGAAACAACAATTTTGAATGAGGGAGAGAGGGAGTAGATTATAAGTTCGTCTTTTTCTTCCGCAAAGTATATCCCTTTCCTACACATTTTTAATTTTCGTGGGCTTTCTTTAACGGAGTTCCAGAACACCATAAAGGCTAAAAAGTTGAAACCTCACCAAGTGTGAAGGCCCCTTGTGCATTAATTCCATGATTAGGGATTATCTTCAACCTCTGACCTATCAGCTCATTTTATTCTTCAACTAAATATGTCCAATTTCTTCCACATATTCTTCTCTTGTTTGGGTTTCCCCGCTCGAGTTCTAAAACATCGTAAAGGACATTGTACCATTTAATTGGTGTACAATTTAATTACTTGGGGAAAATACAGGACAAGAAATTTGCAACCTCAAAAGGTTTGCAACCCCTTTTATGTGTGGTGATTCCGTTATTCAGTATCCTCTTCCACTTTTCACCTATCACCTAATCTAATTCTTCCACTACATATGTGTCTTTCTTGCATTTATTCTTTTCTTATTTGCCATTTCTTACGTTGGGTTCCAAAACATCATAAAGGCGGATGAACCATGTCATTTTTGTACAACTTATTTAGGAATATTATTTTGTAGAACAATAATACGCAAACTCACAAGGACTGCAGTTCCCTATTTAGAGCGCCGATTCCATGATCAAGAATACATATAACAGACAAATTTGTGAAATTTACAGTTAAATTGTGTTTTAATAAGGAAAACTAAGTTATTTGATATACAAATTTCAATTTTTGGGAGTATTCGTATTCCGTAAATCCATGGTTATGATGAATGTCTACATAAATAACACAATTGTATCTGATTTAAAATAATATAATATAACACAAATAACTTTCGACTCTGTTCTCCTTGGTGAAAACATTAAAACTATATTTGGTTCTTGTAAAGTGATCATGTTCCTCTATTATAGAATGTCTTGTACAACAAGTGAAATGTATAAAAATAATTGTATGACAATTGAACAAATGTTAACTTTGAGGAAAACAGGGCTTTTAAGTAGAATGTTGTTTGAAGTAAAGAAACAACAATTTTGAGTGAGTGAGAGAGAGATAGTAGACTATAAGTTCATCTTTTTCTTCCACAAAGTACAACCCTTTCTTGCACATGTTTTATTTTCTATGGATATCTTTTCCTGAGTTCCAAAACAACATTAAGGTTAAAAATTTGAAACCTCACCAAGTCTGAAGGCCTCTTTTAATTACGTTGATTCCATAATCAAGGATTCTCACCAACTTTTCACCTATCAGTTCATATTAATTATTCTTGAACTAAATATGTCCAATTTCTTGCACATATTCCTCTCTTCTTTGGGTTTTTCCGCTCAGGCTCCAAAAAATTATAAAGGACATTGCACAATTTCATTGGTGTCCAATTTAATTACTTAGGAAAAAAATGCAGGCCAAGAAATTTGCGACCTCACAAGGTTTGCAACCCACGTCTAAATGTGTCGATTCCACTATTCAATATTCTTTTCCACTTTACACCTATCACCTAATATTATTCTTCCACTAAATATGTCTCTATTGCATATATTCTTTTCTTTTTAGGCATTTCTTGTGTCCATGGGTTCCAAAACATCGTATAGGCGGAAGAACTGTGTCATTTTTTTACAATTTACTTATGGACATTATTTTGTCGAACAATACTTTGCAAAGTCGAATGAACTACAAGTCCCTTTTAAGTACGCTGATTCATCAGGAATACATCTATCAAATTTGTTTTATGAAATTTAGAGTTGACTTGTGTATTAATAAGGGAAACCAAGTCATGTGATTTACGAATTTCATTTTTTGGCAGTAGGTATTCCTTTATCCATGGTTATGATGAATGTATAGATACCACAACTATATATGATTTAAAATAGTATAATATAAAAGAAATGATTCTCGACTCTGTTCTCCTTGGTAAAAACAATACAACTACACTTGGTTCTTGTAAAGTGAACATGTTCCTTTGTTATAGAATGTCTTGCACAGAACAATTGAAATGCATAAAAATAATTGTACGACAACTGAATTTAATGTTACCATGGGGGAAAACATGGTTTTTCGGTAGAATGTCGATAAAGAGAGTAGACCATAAGCTCATCTTTTTCTTCCACTCAGTATATCCCTTTCTTACACATGTGTTCTTTTCTTAGGCTTTCTCTTCCTAAGTTCCACAACACTATAAAGACCATATTATCATGTCAATGGTATATAATTTACTTATAGAAACATTTTTGTAGGCTACTGATTTTCCACCCCTCCAGCTCTGAAGGCCCATTTTAAGAGTGTTGATTCCAAATCAGATATTCCCTCCAACTTCTCACCTATCTGATCATCTTATTCTTCCACTAAATATGTCCCTTTGTTGCGAATATTCTTCTTTTTTTTTGCTTTCTGCGCTCGAGTTCCAAAAGATCGTAAAGGACATAGTACCATTTCATTGGTGTATACTTTAATTACTCAACCAAATTATTTTAGTAGGGCAATAAATTTGGAAAATCACAAGGTTTGCAAGCCCCTTTTAAGTGTGTCGATTCCACGATTAGGTATTCTCGTCCACTTCTAACTAATCACATAACCTTATTCTTCCTACTAAATATGTCCCTTTCTTAGAGATATTCTTTTATTCTCCGCCATTCCTTGCATGCATGAGTTCTACATAACCATGTCGGTTTTGTACAACTTACATATGAAAATTATTATTGGAGATAAAGAATATGCAACCTCAAAAGGTCTGCAAGCAACTTTTATGTGTGTTGATTCCATGATCAGGAATACATCCATTAGAGAAATTTACAAACTTGTGTACTACTATAGGAAACCAAGTTATGCGATTTCCAAAGTTAGTTTAGTAGGACTAGTGGTATTCCTTTAATCTAATACTACAATAAATTTTTACATTATTATATCTAAGATTAAATAGTATATTGAAAATTTCTTCTGGTTCGATTCTCCTTGGTGAAAACAATGCAACTATATTTAGCTCATAAAAAATGTACATGTTCCTCTGTAATAGAATGTTTTGCACAAAAAATTGAAATGTGTAGCAAGAATTGTACAAAATTGAAAAAATGTTACCATGGAGAAAAATGTGGCACTTGAGAGGAATGCCAGTAAAAGTAAAGGAACCACAATTTTGAGTGAGAGAGAGAGAGAGAAATAGAGTATAGACTATAAGCTCATATTTTTCTTCCACTAAGTATATCCCTTTCTTGCACATATTTTTACTTTTGTTGGCTTTCCCGGTCTGAGTTCCATCATCAATGCTATAGTATCATGTAATTGGCACATAATTAATTTACTTATGGAAATTATTTTTGCAAGCCAAGAATTCGTCCCCTTACCGGCGATCAGGGTTCAACCCAAGATTGTCGCCACCATCATCACCCTTCTTCCTCCACCCCTCCTTTCCACTCTTGGAGGCCGCCAACAAAGCTTGCCCTAGCCGCTGATTAAGGAGGGCGAGGCCCTAGTGTGGTTTCTTCAAGATCCCTGCAACGAGCTTCGCCGGAGGCGGTGAGGGCGGTGCATGGTGGTCGGCCGCGACGGGCCACGTGCAATGGTGGCGGATTCTTGTCCGAGGAGATAGGATCTTCCTTCTGCTAGCTAGCTGCAGATACTCTACTAGGTTTGGGCCTTGGCTTAACACAACCTCTTCTTCTACATTGGTGGACGCTTCTAACGACATGGCTAGAGGTCTCCTGGTTATAGAACAACCACATGGGAGAAATCCTTTGCCTAGATTTGCTGTCACATATGATTCAATGACGCGTATGATCACCGCAAGCCTTCTTACAGGGCATCGTCACGGTGGTAGTTTAGGTGCGCTCCGAGGGAAACCTCATGCTAGTTCAAATAGTGGCAACGCATGGCGTCGTCTTCCTTGTTGGAGGCACTGTTTTGGATATCATATCATCGGCGGCATCTTGAAGGCGTGGAGGCGTTGGGACACATGTAGGCTATAAAAAGGGTCACATGCTCCAGGGGAACCTCAGGACGGGTCTCCAGGATCGTACGATGATGACGTGAGGCGTCGTTCTCCCCAAGGGGGGTACCGTTTTTGGAACTAATGCCGGTTGGAGGGGCCCTAAGGTGGAGCGGCTTTCCTCTACCTCGCCATGGATGCCGTGTCATGAAAACTAAAATATCTACACATAAAAACACATCTAGATGCATTTGTTTGATAAAAACTAAAATATCTTATATTTTAAAACAGAGGGAGTACATGCATTGAAAGAGATGCACGTGGAGCAGAAATTCTGCACTCTCGCCCACCTCCCTCTGAGTCATGTATGATGAGAGTATGCAACAGTTCCTTTCTGGCCCTTGATGAATTAAGTGTCCACACAAGTAAGCTATGGGTGCTGGCCCACCACTATCGTTGTTACTATTATGATCTCTCCAAACATCCAACAATGACAATCGGGTTACGAAAGGTAGGTAAGATATCAAGGTCAGTAACGAACACCACGGCGCATCATCTCGAGCCTCGTTGTTTACAAATTGGTGAGCTTATTTCCTAAGGATCTCAATTTTACACTCTTCTTGGTTAGCTTCGCTGCATGCATGAGGCGCTTGTCTTCTTTGCATTCACTAGCCTACTTGTTTAGCAGCGTGTGTGTGGATTGGAAGGTGATAGGAAATTGGATGCACATAATGCATGACCAGCCCAGGCTGTTGTGCTAAGTGACGGAGCTAGGACATCGACCTTGCATAGTCGGTCTGATGTTGTATATTCCATCACTGTTCCTCACTGGAATTAATTGGATCATTTTTTTTGTCTAGAGTCGTATATATGTACACATTAAAACGTCTTTAGATACATACTAATCTAGGCAAACATGAGCCAGTTAGTTCCATATGGAAGGACTAACTGTATTTATATGCATTTTTAATTATTTATTGCATATTTTGTTTGCATTGGCAAAATACTGTAGTCAAATGACTACACAGCTTAAGCGTGGCTCCCTATGTACTCAACATTTGAACATAAGAGGCTCGGTTGGTTGATCATAAGCCTCTTGTCATTAGCCATCATCCAATAGCTGACCTTAGCGATGCGACGATGTATAAAGGGTCTCTTTAAGACCGAGCGGCTTGATGTTTCCAGTACAGTCACTGGATCTCTTAAGGGTGGTGAGTTGTACTACCATGTGCTGGTAGCATTTTGTAAAGTTTGATGTCCTTCACTTCCAAATAATATTAGCTTCGATCTTAGCTTTTAGCCATATAAGAAAACTCAAGTTAATACGTCGAATGCAACCAAAACTCTTCTTTAGAGGCACTTTACAATTTGCCTTTATTAAACTGCCATGAAATCATGAAGAGACACTTTTTCTTAACATAGCCACACTTTATTGACTCACTATATAAAGTGTTGGGAGACTATTAAAAAAATATCATAAGTATCGAATGGATGGTTAGTTTTTTTAGGTAGTTAAGTAGGCAACTAAGATTATTTTCTGTACGGAAGCTGCAAATTAAAGTGGACTACAATTAATTTACATTGGCGAGGCCGGCATTCAACGGCCAATATTGATATCCATTTGTACGAAACGGAAATTAGCACGACCTTCATTCACGGTGTGCTAAAATCAATCACGTGTGACGACGCATTAGTTCATTACCATCAATGACTGAGTGGAGGTGTGTTTCCTGCTGAATCAGTTGCCGATGGACCTCTCCATGGACCGGATCCAACAACACGGAAAATTTACCAGAAACTGGCACGAGATTCACCGTTGATTCATCCGTCATTTTGTGAAGGTTTTTTGGAGATATAATCAGTATACCAAGTTTGATATTTTTTCTTGCAACTATGTCACATAATATGACACACGCGAAGGATTTACATTGTTCGGACCTTTTTTGAATTTTTTATGCCCGTTTTAAATTTTTTGTCGTTTCGAACTTAGGTCAAAACGGCGTGCGTGAAGATAGGGGATGAGAATGTTAGAACTTGCATTGGATCTCTGACAAAACGACATATTGTTAGTCTAAAAATGATTATTTCAAAAAATCACGGTCGTTAGATTATGTACCTGTAGTTCAAACCGGACCCACTTCCTACCGATTCGGCAGACATTTGTCTTTTTCACCCGGGAAGGACAGAAAGGTTTGAGATCCCCCGGTTGGGATATAGTTCACGCAAGGTGGTCTGCTATTTTAGAAAAATGGGGTGGTAGCATTCTATAACTGCATTTTGGTGGCCGCTTCGCAAAATGACCCGTCATTTTGCGCTCGGAAAATGGAAAATAGCTTTTCCGAGCGACGAAAAGGAAAACTTCCTCCTGCAACATTATTCTCCATCCCAATATACACATGTATGCACAATATGGGAACCGTATCACGAACTATGCCGCGATTCAACACATAAACATGCCCGTTTTCCCGCCATATCCCACCGCTTCCCGCCATGTTTTTCCGCCCTTTCTCTCTGAACGGTACTTTTAGTACAGGTTGTAGCCACTAACCGGGACTAAAGATATTTTCCGCCATATCCCACCGCTTCCCGCCATGTTTTCCCGCCCTTTCCCTCTGAACGGTGCTTTTAGTCCCGGTTGTAGCCACTAATCGGGACTAAAGATATTTCCCACCATATCCCACCGTTTAACGCCATGTTTTCCAGCACTTCCATCTATATATAGGCCGACCACACCATGGCTATCCATACATCCACACCTTCCTCTCTCACAACTATGGACAGTGCCTACTAGGCCATTCTGACCCTCGAGGAGACCAAGGCGTTGTTCGCCTCCAACTACCCTTGCCCGCCGGGCTACCGACCGCCCGCCGGCTGGATGCTGAGCGATGGAGGGGTTCATGTCCCTCCTGTGCCTCAAGGCTCCGCCCAACAGGCGGCCATCACGAACCACTTCTACCACGAGCTCACGCCGGAGCAGCGGATGGACCCTGAAGCTCACGCCGGAGCAGGTGCCCCCGGTATATTCCATGGTTGGGCTGAGGATCTCTTGGAGTGGCAGGTGACGATGACGATGACGAAGAAGACCCTGAAGCTGTGTACTATAGGACTAGGCATGATTATGATTAAAGGGGGTGGCTTTAGTCCACAGTGTTAGCTAGTCCCGGTTTGTCCCGGTTTTTAATATTAATAAATGTCTAAGTGTTACCTAGTCTAGTGTTTTGGTACCTGCCTACAACAATCTCAGAAATTCCTTTTTGTCCCGGTTTGTCCCTGTTTTTTATATTAATAAATGACGATGAAAAATAGGATTAATTCACAAAAGGTTTAATACATTACATCACCAACATCCACATCTAGTGTTTTGGTTCTCTTCTTGTCCGTAACCATGGAGCATCTTCCTTATTTAGCGATATGCTTGGGTCAGTTTTCACTTTGAATGGCGGAATTTCATGAAATTTGTCATAATCTTCTGACATGTCTGTCATGTCCTCAACTCCCACCATGTTTCTTTTTTCTGAAAGAACTATGTGGCGCTTTGGCTCATCGTATGATATTATATTCTTTTGCTTATCTTTCCTTTTTCCCGGTCTAGTAGACATGTCCTTCACATAGAAAACTTAAGCCACATCATTGGCAAGGACGAATGGTTCGTCTCCGTACGCAAGATTATTGAGATCCACTGTTGTCATTCCGTATAGCTGGTCTACCGTTACCCCACCTCCTGTCATCTTGACCCATTTGCATCGAAACAATGGAACCTTAAAATTAGGACCATAGTCAAGTTCCCATATGTCCTCTATGTAACCATAATATGTGTCCTTTTTCCCATTCTCGTCCTCTGCATCAAATCGGACACCACTGTTTTGGATGGTGCTCTTTTTATCTTGGGCGTGCGTGTAAAATATATTCCCATTGATCTCGTACCCTTGGAAAGTCAATATAGTTGAAGATGGAGACTTGTCCAACAAGTACAACTGATCTCCAACAGTGGTGTCATTCATGAGATGTGTCTGCAACCAACCGCCAAAAGTCTTCATGTGTTCATCTCTAATCAACCTGTCAGACTGCCCCGGGTAGTTCGAGCGTACAATATTCTTGTGTACCTCGATATACGGAGCCACCAAGGTGGAACTTTGCAGAATTGTATAGTGTGCTTTAGTGAAAGAATGTCCGTCCATACATATCTTTGCTTTCTTTCCTAGTGTGCCTTTTCCACTAATTCTCCCTTCATGCCGTGATTCAGGTACACCGATCGTCTTAAGGTCAGGAATAAAGTCAACACAAAACTCAATGACCTCCTCTGTTCCATATCCCTTGGAGATGCTTCCTTCTGGCCTCGCACGGTTATGAAAATATTTCTTTAAGACTCCCATGAATCTCTCAAAGGGGAACATATTGTGTAGAAATACATGACCGAGAATGGTAATCTCTTCGACTAGGTGAACTAGAAGGTGCGTCATTATGTTAAAGAAGGATGGTGGGAACACCAACTCAAAACTGACAAGACACTGGACCACATCTTTCTGTAACCTGGTAGACTTTCTGGATCGATTACCTTTTGAAAAATTGCATTGAGGAACGAACATAACTTCACAATGGGTACTCTAACATTTTCCGGCAGAAGCCCCCTCAAAGCAACCGGAAGCAACTGCGTCATAAGCACGTGGCAGTCATGAGACTTCAGGTTCTGGAATTTTTTCTCTGCCATATTTATTATTCCTTTTATATTGGACGAGAAGCCTGAAGGAACCTTGATACTACTCAGTCATTCAAAAAATATTTCCTTCTCTTCCTTGGTAAGAGCGTAGCTGGCAGTACCTTAAAACAACTCTGTATGCCTGCCTTCTCGGTCTTTCATACGTTGTTGGTCCTTTCGTGCTTCTGGTGTATCTTTATTCTTTCCATACACTCGTAAGAAGCCTAGCAGTATCACACAAACATTCTTCGTCAGGTGCATCACGTTGATTGAAGAGCGGACCTCTAAGACTTTCCAATATGGTAGCTCCCAAAATATAGATTTCTTCTTCCACATGGGTGCGTGTCCGCCAGCGCCCTTCGGAACGGACTGTCCGCCATGACCCTTTTCAAAGATTACTTTTAAATCATTCACCATATCAAATACATCATCACCAGTACAACGGACAGACTTACTCCGGTGATCTGCTTCACCATTGAAATGCTTACCTTTCTTTCTTAGGGAATGCGTGGGCGGAAGAAAACGACGATTTCCTAGGTACACATTCTTCTTGCACTTATCCAAATAAATACTTTCAGTGTCATTTAAACAGTGTGTGCATGCATAGTATCCCTTGTTTGTCTGTCCTGAAATGTTACTAAGAGCAGGCCAATCATTGATGGTTACGAACAACAATGCTCATAGGTTAAATTCCTCACGTTTGTGCTCATCCCACACACGTACACCTTGTTCGTGCCACGGCTGTAAAAGTTCTTCAACTAATGGCCTTAGGTATACATCAATGTCGTTGCTGGGTTGCTTCAAGCCTTGGATGAGCACTGGCATCATAATGAACTTCCGCTTCATGCACAACCAAGGAGGAAGGTTATACATACACAAAGTCACATGCCATGTGCTATGACTGCAGCTCTGCTACCCAAAGGGATCCATGTCATCCGTACTTAGACCAAACCATAAGTTTCTCGCGTCACATGCAAAGTACGGGTACTTTCTCTCAATTTTTCTCCACTGCGACCCATCAGCGGGGTGTCTCAACATCTCGTCTTTCTTACGGTCTTCTTTGTGCCATCGCAACAATTTGGCATGCTCTTCGTTTCTGAACAAACGTTTCAGCCGTGGTATTATAGGAGCACACCACATCACCTTGGCGGGAACCCTCTTCCTCGTGCGCTCCCCCTCAACATCACCAGGGTCATCTCGTCGGATCTTATACCGCAATGCAGTGCATACCGGGCATGCATCCAAATTCTCGTACTGCTCACCGCGATAGAGTATGCAGTCATTAATGCATGCATGTATTTTCTGTACCTCTAATCCTAGAGTGCAGACAACTTTCTTTGCTTCGTAAGTACTGGCGGGCAGTTCTTTATCCTTTGGAAGCAGCTTCTTCATTATCTTCAACAACTTTTCAAATCCCTTGTCAGGCACACCGACATCTGCCTTCCATTGCAGCAATTCTAGTGTGCTGCCTAGCTTTTTGTGGCCATCTTCGCAATTCGGGTACAACAATTTGTTGTGATCATCTAACATCTGCTCAAATTTCAACCTCTCCCTTTCGCTATCACATTCTCCCTTTGCATCAGCAATGGCCCGACCAAGATCATCATCTGGCTCATATGATGCACGTTCTTCTGCTTCTTATTCATCATTATCTTCCATTGTAGTACCACCGTATTCAGGGGACATAGGATAGCTGTCATCATTCTCTTCATCTTCGTTGTCTTCCATCATAACCCATCTTTCTTCGTGCTTGGTCCAACAATTATAGCCAGACATGAAACCGAACCGAAGCAAATGGCCATGAAGGACTCTTGAGGAAGAGTATTCCTTCTGATTCCGACACTCACCACATGGACAACACATAAAACCATTTCGACACTCATCTGCAATTTATAAGTTCATCAAACAAAATCACGATGCTAAGAGTAGTACTAGTCTAAAAATAAAAGAACACATCGTATACATCAAACAAGCACTGATTTAAAAACTTTCTACTACATCTTTAGTCTTGGTTGGACACACCAACCGGGACTAAAGGGGTTGCGGCAGGCTGGGGCCGACATGAGCCCATTTAGTCCCGAATGGTGTCTCCAATCAGGACTAAAAGTGGGTGACGACACTATATGTCGTGAGTGGACACTATGCCAATGAGTGGCGACACTATTTCAGTGGGTGGCGATACTATGACATGGGTGAGTGTCGATATAATGTCATGAGTGTCGACACTATGTTGTGCTGCTTAATCTATAAATAGTCTTCCTTGTGAACTATCAACTGCAAGGAAGATCGTGTGCGAGACTAGGGACACCACTATGGCGGAGCTTCTCGAAGATGTCTTAGGACCTCGTCCTCAGACATCTTCGAGGAGCTCGCCGTAGAGACACTCCCTAATATGTGAAATTAGTTAGCTCCACCAGCATACTAATTTAGCTAGAAAAGATATGAACTGAAAGATGGTGTGCGAGTGCAGGGACACCACTATGGCAGAGCTTCTCGAAGATGTCTTAGGATGCCTCGTCCTCAGACTTCTTCGAGGAGCTCGCCATAGAGGCACTCCCTAATTTAATTTGGTAGTTCCTTGGTGTGTTCATGTTTTTGTTTTTAATTTCTTGCTTAACTGGCCGATCATTAACTAAAATGCTAGGGAGCCACTATATATATGTGTGCCTTCATAGTTTTGGTACTTATTTTTGTTTCAATGAATTCTGTGACGACAGGTAGAAGAAAGAAGAATATTTTGTTGCTCGACGGTGACATGATGCACTGTGAACCGACCGGATTTTAAGACAACGTGTCAAACCAAGATATGTATATAGGATGAACTCATGTATCTATGTGCTTAGATGAATCAAATAAATTTCGAGAACTATATGTGCCAAATTAACCAGATATACAGATATAGAACCCACACAAAATCTATCCATTTCTAGAGCATGAAATGAGCTAAAACAAGCAATGAGAGCTGAAATTATGAAGTTGCTAACCTCTTAGGACCCTTGATAGATGTGGAGCCAAAAAATCTTCACAAATCTTGAGAAAAATGGGGAAGAACTCGAGCTTGAGGGGAGAAATTTGAGAGGGATAATTGTGCGAGCTTGAAATGGCTCGGGCTGGGAAGGGGAAGAAGATATAGTCGGGGACTTTAGTCCCGGTTTGAGAAACAAACCGGGGCTAAAGGTCCACGCATCTGCTCTTTTCCAGCGCCAGACCCTTTAGCCCTGGTTTGTTAAACGAACCGGGGCTAAAGTTCCCATACAAACCGGGACTAATGTCTTCTGGTCCCTGCGGCCGTTTCTAGCCGTTGGGACCAGGGCATTAGTCCCGGTTTGTACCAGAACCGGGACTAATGCTCTAGACCAAAGGTCCGTTTTCTACTAGTGGAACATAGATCGGTAGTTGTCATCATCGTTCTCTTCTTCATCGCCGTCTTCCATCACAACCCCTCTTTCCCCGTGTTTGGTCCAAACATTATTGCCGGACATAAAACCAGAACGAAGCATGTGGCTCTGAATGACTCTTGTGAAAGTGTGAGCCTTCTCATTCCTACAGTCAACATATGGACAACACATAAAACCATCCCGTCGCTTGTTCTCCTCGGCCATAACTCGAAAAGAGCGCACGCCTTCTCTGAAAGAGGAAGAGCGTCAGTCACCGTACATCCATGGATGGCTCATCTGTATCATACAAATATATGTCAAACGCAATCACTATGCTAAAATTAGTACCGCACGATAGTCTTAATGAGAAAATAGTTGCTAACCTTTTATTACATTTGGAAACAAAGATGAGAAAACTTAAGTGTGGCTCGGGCACCTCATATCATGTCTGTCTTGTGTGACCTAAACTTGCATCGCTCTAATAGACATTTCACCGAACACCTCTAGTGCTTATGTATGAACAAGAAAAAAAATAACACAACAACACTCTCTCCCACCAGGAAAAAAACGGTTGAGAGGAGGAGGGGGCTGTGAGTATATATAGGGTCAAACCACTAGTCCCGGTATGAGTCTCAAACCGGGACTAAAGGGGTGCCTCCAGCGAGCGGCATGGCCAGGGCCCTTTAATCCCGGTTTGAGCCTCAGACCGAGACTAATGGGGTCTAACGGGCCGGGACATATGGTTCTGGGTGGCTCGGGCCGTCCGGCCAGAGCCATTAGTCCTGGCCCCAGCCACAGCTGGGACTTATGGCCTGGACGAAAGGCATGTTTTCTACAAATGTTAGTTTGTCTCCCCTATCCATGGATGCAAGCAGAGGGCTTCTCTTCACCCGTAACCCTGATCTGGTAGGCATCTCTAGCATGACATGTTCTCATCGTTTCATCACAGCAACCTACATCAAACGAGATAACCATGAAAACCTGGACTACGTCAACGTTTATGGTCCACAGCTAGGGTGTCAAGTGTGATCCTACTAAAATTTACTTCTAGTTTATTTGTTAAAATCTGGTGTAAATCCCACTTAACTACCTATGCACAGCGTACCTCGGAAAAGATTGAACTTCTAGACGACCTGAAGCTAATCGTCGATTGAGCTGCTGGCCTGCTAATTATGACAGAAAACTTCAACCTGATTGCTTAGATGTCTGATAGGTGCAACATGAACGTGAGTGTAACGCATGTATATTGGTTTATGAACATGGCTTTGGCAAATTCCAATCGCTCGTTCCGAGCTTAGGTGATTTATTATGAGGGGGTGTCTATTTACCATTTGACTGATTTCATGAATGTGAGTCTAACAAGCATGTGTTGGTTTATTAAGTTTTGGTAGTTACTTGACCTACTTGCACATGTTTATCACAAAAGAAAGTGATTGCTGCCAAAATAGAAACCAATCAGATGGTAAATAGACACCCTTCCTCGTTTATTTAGGTAATGCAATACTACTTGTAGAGCAGTATGCAGTTAAGGTGGAAAGCCACCCAAGAGCAGAAACATACAACACTCTCAGGATGTATTTATTCGTACACACATATTATAACACTACCACTCAGGGTAGGTCGTTTTTTGGTGTCATTCGTGCTTGCTTATGCCTAGTTAGCAGGCTGATCCTTGACAAGAGCGACGACACGCTCGGCGTCCGTTTTATTCTTGACACCAACCTTCTCCAGATCGGGGAACTTAGCATTGGGGTCCTTAGCCCACTTGAACACAGCCACGCAGATCCTATCCCATTTGTTCACCTGCTTCCCCTCTATGTCGGTTATGGTCGCGTTCACCGTGTCAAACTTCTTGTCCACGGTGTCGGACACGGTGAGGAACCGCAGCCCCTCGCATATCATGATCACCAGCTTCGCCAGCTTGCTCTTGGGCACGGCGTACGGGTCGGCCTGCTACCCCTGAGGCTCCTCCGTGGCCGCCTTGGGGGTGACATATCTCGCGAGGACATCGACGGCCAGAGACATCTCGGCGCGGCCTAGCGTGACGGTGTCCAGCGCCTTCTGGCCGATGAGGTCCTGGTACCGGCCCCCGAATCCGAGCCACTTGGAGCCTTTGATGAGGCGGGTGTCGCCCTCTTTGCCGAACTCCCACCACACCCCGGCTAGGGTCTTGAAGCCGACGAGGTAGAGGTTGTCCATGCGCACAGCGAGGGTGATGGAGCTGGTGTTGGTCTTGGTGTTGCGGAGGAGGACGTGGAACCAGCGGCTAGGGACCGGCTGCTCCAGCGGCAGCACGGGCTGCACGATGCCATCGGGGCGCCGGTCGGTGCAGTACTTGATCACGTTCTGGCGGACTATACGGATGAAGGCGCCGTAGTTGTTCTCCTCCACCAGGAAGGAGTCCGTGAATGCTGGTGTTGGCGCTGCCATACCGCTCCTTCTGATTACTGATGTGGAATGTGAAGAGGAGTGTTGATGTGTTAATTGTGAATTTGTGACACGGAGAGAATTGTGGTTATATAGTGGTAGAGCTGGGTAATTATGTAATTTCGCTGAAGACATGCTCTTCACGTGTAGGCGTATGTAATCTCCAACGTGTGTCACGGACTGGTCCACAACGTGTGTGTATGGGCGTGACAGGACCACCATGAGCAGGCCTAACTAGGTGTAGATGCTCTTCACCGTTCTTTTTATTTAATCTATCGGGAAAAAAATATACTTGCTCCTCCGAATCAAATTACTAGCCTTAGATTTATCTAGATTCAAATCGTATATAATTATATTTTAATACTAGATATATCTAAATCTAGATAAATCTAAGTATATTAAATGTTACCATGGAGAAAACGTTGCTTGTGAGTAAAATATCAGTAAAATTAAATGAATAACAATTTTGAGCGTGTGTGTGAGAGAGAGAGGGAGTAGAATAGAAGTTCATCTTTTCCTTGCACATGTTTTTTTTCTTGGCTTTCTTTTCCTAAAATCCAAACACCACGAAGGAAACAGTATCATGTCATTAGAATATAATTTACTTACGAAAATTATAGGCCAAGAATTTTAAACCTCACAAAAGATCTGCAAGCCCCTTCTAAGTGTGTAGATTCCAGAATCACGTGTTCTCTATAACTTCTCACCTATCAGCACATCTTATTCTTCCACTAAATATGTCCCTTTCTTGCATATATTCCTCTCTTTGTTGACTTTCGTTGACTTTCGTCGCTCAAGTTCCAGAACATCGTAAAGGACATTGTACCATTTTATTGGTGTATAATTTAGTTACTTAGGCAATTTGTTTTGCAAGCCAAGAAATTTGCAAAACCTCACAAAGTTTGCAAGCCCCTTTTGAGTGTGAATTCCATAATTAGGTATTCTATTCCACTTCTCACCAATCACCTACTCTTATTCTTCCTCTAAATATGCCTCTTACTTGCATAATTTATTTTCTTCTTTGTCATTTCCTGCGTCCATAATTAATGAGTTCCAAAACATTGTAAAGGCGGAAGAAACATGTAATGTTTCTGCAATTTAAATATGAAATTTATTTTTGTAGACCAATAATTTGCGAAGTCACAAGGACCGTAAGTCCCTTATAAGTTTTATGATTCCACGATCAGGAAAACAACTATTGTGTAAATTTAAGAAATTTGCAGTTGGCTTATGTACTAATAAGGGAAACCAATATATGTGATTTAAGGATTTCATTTTGTGGGAGCAGAGGTACTCCTTTAATCCATGGTCATGGTGAATGTCTACATAAATAACATAATTGTATCTGATATATAATTCTGTTCTCCTTGGTGAAAACATTATAACCATATTTGGCTCATCTAAAATGTACACATTCCTTTGTTACAAAATGTACTACACAAAAAATTAAAATTTCATAAAAATAATTGTTCGACAATTGAACCAAATGTTACCATTGAGGAAAACAGGGATTTTAATTAGAATGTGGTTTAAAGTAAAGAAACAACAATTTTGAATGAGGGAGAGAGGGAGTAGATTATAAGTTCGTCTTTTTCTTCCGCAAAGTATATCCCTTTCCTACACATTTTTAATTTTCGTGGGCTTTCTTTAACGGAGTTCCAGAACACCATAAAGGCTAAAAAGTTGAAACCTCACCAAGTGTGAAGGCCCCTTGTGCATTAATTCCATGATTAGGGATTATCTTCAACCTCTGACCTATCAGCTCATTTTATTCTTCAACTAAATATGTCCAATTTCTTCCACATATTCTTCTCTTGTTTGGGTTTCCCCGCTCGAGTTCTAAAACATCGTAAAGGACATTGTACCATTTAATTGGTGTACAATTTAATTACTTGGGGAAAATACAGGACAAGAAATTTGCAACCTCAAAAGGTTTGCAACCCCTTTTATGTGTGGTGATTCCGTTATTCAGTATCCTCTTCCACTTTTCACCTATCACCTAATCTAATTCTTCCACTACATATGTGTCTTTCTTGCATTTATTCTTTTCTTATTTGCCATTTCTTACGTTGGGTTCCAAAACATCATAAAGGCGGATGAACCATGTCATTTTTGTACAACTTATTTAGGAATATTATTTTGTAGAACAATAATACGCAAACTCGCAAGGACTGCAGTTCCCTATTTAGAGCGCCGATTCCATGATCAAGAATACATATAACAGACAAATTTGTGAAATTTACAGTTAAATTGTGTTTTAATAAGGAAAACTAAGTTATTTGATATACAAATTTCAATTTTTGGGAGTATTCGTATTCCGTAAATCCATGGTTATGATGAATGTCTACATAAATAACACAATTGTATCTGATTTAAAATAATATAATATAACACAAATAACTTTCGACTCTGTTCTCCTTGGTGAAAACATTAAAACTATATTTGGTTCTTGTAAAGTGATCATGTTCCTCTATTATAGAATGTCTTGTACAACAAGTGAAATGTATAAAAATAATTGTATGACAATTGAACAAATGTTAACTTTGAGGAAAACGGGGCTTTTAAGTAGAATGTTGTTTGAAGTAAAGAAACAACAATTTTGAGTGAGTGAGAGAGAGATAGTAGACTATAAGTTCATATTTTTCTTCCACAAAGTACAACCCTTTCTTGCACATGTTTTATTTTCTATGGCTATCTTTTCCTGAGTTCCAAAACAACATTAAGGTTAAAAATTTGAAACCTCACCAAGTCTGAAGGCCTCTTTTAATTACGTTGATTCCATAATCAAGGATTCTCACCAACTTTTCACCTATCAGTTCATATTAATTATTCTTGAACTAAATATGTCAAATTTCTTGCACATATTCCTCTCTTCTTTGGGTTTTTCCGCTCAGGCTCCAAAAAATTATAAAGGACATTGCACAATTTCATTGGTGTCCAATTTAATTACTTAGGAAAAAAATGCAGGCCAAGAAATTTACGACCTCACAAGGTTTGCAACCCACGTCTAAATGTGTCGATTCCACTATTCAATATTCTTTTCCACTTTACACCTATCACCTAATATTATTCTTCCACTAAATATGTCTCTATTGCATATATTCTTTTCTTTTTAGGCATTTCTTGTGTCCATGGGTTCCAAAACATCGTATAGGCGGAAGAACTGTGTCATTTTTTTACAATTTACTTATGGACATTATTTTGTCGAACAATACTTTGCAAAGTCGAATGAACTACAAGTCCCTTTTAAGTACGCTGATTCATCAGGAATACATCTATCAAATTTGTTTTATGAAATTTAGAGTTGACTTGTGTATTAATAAGGGAAACCAAGTCATGTGATTTACGAATTTCATTTTTTGGCAGTAGGTATTCCTTTATCCATGGTTATGATGAATGTATAGATACCACAACTATATATGATTTAAAATAGTATAATATAAAAGAAATGATTCTCGACTCTGTTCTCCTTGGTAAAAACAATACAACTACACTTGGTTCTTGTAAAGTGAACATGTTCCTTTGTTATAGAATGTCTTGCACAGAACAATTGAAATGCATAAAAATAATTGTACGACAACTGAATTTAATGTTACCATGGGGGGAAACATGGTTTTTCGGTAGAATGTCGATAAAGAAAGTAGACCATAAGCTCATCTTTTTCTTCCACTCAGTATATCCCTTTCTTACACATGTGTTCTTTTCTTAGGCTTTCTCTTCCTAAGTTCCACAACACTGACCATATTATCATGTCAATGGTATATAATTTACTTATAGAAACATTTTTGTAGGCTACTGATTTTCCACCCCTCCAGCTCTGAAGGCCCATTTTAAGAGTGTTGATTCCAAATCAGATATTCCCTCCAACTTCTCACCTATCTGATCATCTTATTCTTCCACTAAATATGTCCCTTTGTTGCGAATATTCTTCTTTTTTTTTGCTTTCTCCGCTCGAGTTCCAAAAGATCGTAAAGGACATAGTACCATTTCATTGGTGTACACTTTAATTACTTAACCAAATTATTTTAGTAGGGCAATAAATTTGGAAAATCACAAGGTTTGCAAGCCCCTTTTAAGTGTGTTGATTCCACGATTAGGTATTCTCGTCCACTTCTAACTAATCACATAACCTTATTATTCCTACTAAATATGTCCCTTTCTTAGAGATATTCTTTTATTCTCCGCCATTCCTTGCATGCATGAGTTCTACATAACCATGACGGTTTTGTAAAACTTACATATGAAAATTATTATTGGAGATAAAGAATATGCAACCTCAAAAGGTCTGCAAGCAACTTTTATGTGTGTTGATTCCATGATCAGGAATACATCCATTAGAGAAATTTACAAACTTGTGTACTACTATAGGAAACCAAGTTATGCGATTTCCAAAGTTAGTTTAGTAGGACTAGTGGTATTCCTTTAATCTAATACTACAATAAATTTTTACATTATTATATCTAACATTAAATAGTATATTGAAAATTTCTTCTGGTTCGATTCTCCTTGGTGAAAAAAATGCAACTATATTTAGCTCATAAAAAATGTACATGTTCCTCTGTAATAGAATGTTTTGCACAAAAAATTGAAATGTGTAGCAAGAATTGTACAAAATTGAAAAAATGTTACCATGGAGAAAAATGTGGCACTTGAGAGGAATGCCAGTAAAAGTAAAGGAACCACAATTTTGAGTGAGAGAGAGAGAGAGAAATAGAGTATAGACTATAAGCTCATATTTTTCTTCCACTAAGTATATCCCTTTCTTGCACATATTTTTACTTTTGTTGGCATTCCCGGTCTGAGTTCCATCATCAATGCCATAGTATCATGTAATTGGCACATAATTAATTTACTTATGGAAATTATTTTTGCAAGCCAATAATTCGTCCCCTTACCGGCGATCAGGGTTCAACCCAAGATTGTCGCCACCATCGTCACCCTTCTTCCTCCACCCCTCCTTGCCACTCTTGGAGGCCGCCAAAAAAGCTTTCCCTCGCCGCTGACGAAGGAGGGCGAGGCCCTAGTGTGGTTGCTTTAAGATCCCTGCAACGAGCTTCGCCGGAGGCGGTGAGGGCGGTGCATGGTGGTCGGCCGCGACGTGCCACGTGCAATGGTGGCGGATCCTTGTCCGAGGAGACAGGATCTTCCATCTGCTAGGTAGCTATGGATACTCTACTAGGTTTGGGCCTTGGCTTAACACAACCTCTTCTTCTACATTGGTGGACGCTTCTAACGACATGGCTAGAGGTCTCCTGGTTATAGAACAACCACATGGGAGAAATCCTTTGCCCAGATTTGCTGTCACATATGATTCAATGACGCGTATGGTCACCGCAAGCCTTCTTACAGGGCATCGTCACGGTTGTAGTTTAGGTGCGCTCCGAGGGAAACCTCATGCTAGTTCAGATAGTGGGTACGCATGGCGTTGTCTTCCTTGTTGGAGGCACTATTTTGGAGATCATATCATCGGCGGCATGTTGAAGGCGTGGAGGCGTTGGGACACATGTAGGCTATAAAAAGGGTCACATGCTCCAGGGGAACCTCGGGACGGGGTCTCCAGGATCGTACGATGATGACGTGAGGCGTCGTTCTCCCCAAGGGGGGTACCGTTTTTGGAACTAATGCCGGTTGGAGGGGCCCTAAGGTGGAGCGGCTTTCCTCTACCTCGCCATGGATGCCGTGTCATGAAAACTAAAATATCTACACATAAAAATACATCTAGATGCATTTGTTTGATAAAAACTAAAATATCTTATATTTTAAAACAGAGGGAGTACATGCATTGAAAGAGATGCACGTGGAGCAGAAATTCTGCACTCTCGCCCACCTCCCTCTGAGTCATGTATGATGAGAGTATGCAACAGTTCCTTTCTGGCCCTTGATGAATTAAGTGTCCACACAAGTAAGCTATGGGTGCTGGCCCACCACTATCGTTGTTACTATTATGATCTCTCCAAACATCCAACAATGACAATCGGGTTACGAAAGGTAGGTAAGATATCAAGGTCAGTAACGAACACCACGGCGCATCATCTCGAGCCTCGTTGTTTACAAATTGGTGAGCTTATTTCCTAAGGATCTCAATTTTACACTCTTCTTGGTTAGCTTCGCTGCATGCATGAGGCGCTTGTCTTCTTTGCATTCACTAGCCTACTTGTTTAGCAGCGTGTGTGTGGATTGGAAGGTGATAGGAAATTGGATGCACATAATGCATGACCAGCCCAGGCTGTTGTGCTAAGTGACGGAGCTAGGACATCGACCTTGCATAGTCGGTCTGATGTTGTATATTCCATCACTGTTCCTCACTGGAATTAATTGGATCATTTTTTTTGTCTAGAGTCGTATATATGTACACATTAAAACGTCTTTAGATACATACTAATCTAGGCAAACATGAGCCAGTTAGTTCCATATGGAAGGACTAACTGTATTTATATGCATTTTTAATTATTTATTGCATATTTTGTTTGCATTGGCAAAATACTGTAGTCAAATGACTACACAGCTTAAGCGTGGCTCCCTATGTACTCAACATTTGAACATAAGAGGCTCGGTTGGTTGATCATAAGCCTCTTGTCATTAGCCATCATCCAATAGCTGACCTTAGCGATGCGACGATGTATAAAGGGTCTCTTTAAGACCGAGCGGCTTGATGTTTCCAGTACAGTCACTGGATCTCTTAAGGGTGGTGAGTTGTACTACCATGTGCTGGTAGCATTTTGTAAAGTTTGATGTCCTTCACTTCCAAATAATATTAGCTTCGATCTTAGCTTTTAGCCATATAAGAAAACTCAAGTTAATACGTCGAATGCAACCAAAACTCTTCTTTAGAGGCACTTTACAATTTGCCTTTATTAAACTGCCATGAAATCATGAAGAGACACTTTTTCTTAACATAGCCACACTTTATTGACTCACTATATAAAGTGTTGGGAGACTATTAAAAAAATGTCATAAGTATCGAATGGATGGTTAGTTTTTTTAGATAGTTAAATAGGCAACTAAGATTATTTTCTGTACGGAAGGTGCATATTAAAGTGGACTACAATTAATTTACCTTGGCGAGGCCGGCATTCAACAGCCAACATTGATATCCATTTGTACGAAACGGAAATTAACACGACCTTCATTCACGTTGTGCTAAAATCTATCAGGTGTGACGACGCATTAGTTCATTACCATCAATGACTGAGTGGAGGTGTGTTTCCTGCTGAATCAGTTGCCGATGGACCTCTCCATGGACCGGATCCAATCCAACAACACGGAAAATTTACCAGAAACGTTACCTACTAGCACGAGATTCACCGTTGATTCATTCCCTAAGATTCGTGTCTAAGATGAAACTATAATGAATCTAAGCATTTCTGGGATGAAACCTTAATGAATCTAAAATTTTCATTGTGGCACGAATCATACAACATGAATCAACGGTGAATCTCGTGCCGGTAGGTAACCGGTTCCTGTAAAAATGCATTTGCCCCGGATCCAAGCATGATCCACATGGGCGGGGGTGCCCCCATTTCCTCCGTCCCTCTTCTCTAATATAATACGTGCAATACTGGTTCGAAATAAAAAGATTGTTGTGTTCATGTCGACCTCGCTCGCTTGGTGGGCTTATTGCGGACTGCCTCCAGCTAACGGGTATTAGTGGGGTTTGACCCAATTAAGCAGAGTATGCCAATTTGACATTGAAAGTAGTTGCCCTTAGGGACATCCGGCCCACCGCGAGACAAAGAATGATCCAAAAACACCTAGCTTGTGAGATATCTCTAACTAATGGCCATCATGAAACGTCCTCATTCATCTCAACTGCATAGTCATTCGTGATGTGTGATGGATGGAATCATAAAGATGCAGATGTGAGTTCTCTCTGTAACTTTCACTTATCCGCAAACAATTTTGTCGACTCTAAGAAAAAATTCATTCTCCAGCTGAAATAATATTATGCTTGGGCATGCATGCATTCTCCAGCAGCGAGCAGAATTTTATCCATCCAAGATATAAAAGCATCACTTCTAGCAACAGCTAAACTCGATACTAGTAGAAGACTGAGCTATAGGAGTGCAAATACTGCTATCAGTGCAGTTACCACTATTATGTTATGCATTACAGTACACGTTCCTAGAGCAAGTGCAGCGTTGCCAAAACATTGAGTCTAAGAAAGCTTAGACCCATGTCTAAACGGTGGAGAGAGGGTGGCTAAGATCGAGATTCCCTGGGTTGAGTCTAGCACTAGACACAAGGTTCAGATGAATAAAAAATTATTTCATCCAATAGAAGCAGGGCAGTTTGGTGAAAAAGGTGGTGTATCCTCTGTTTTGTGGGTTCCATGAGTTGTGTTAGACTGTGTCTAAAATGGTGGAGCAGTTTTGTTTTGTTAGACTTATGTCAGCCTTTTTTCTTAGGCATAGCAGCACGCTGTACATGCTCTTAAATAAACCTGCATTGGTAACGCGTAACACCAGCTTGTGCAACATCCTGTCTCCTCCCAATCCTACATAGCTACTTCATCTATTGTAGTTGAAAGACGTGGAATCATATGGTTGCAGATGCTGTCTTTTTCACGTGCCTTATTCACAATCACTTGGTTCGAATCTGATAAAAACAAGTATACAATTCCTAACATTGAGCAAACTAGATCGATCAGATAACAAGGACAAGTTTGTTATTGTGGTTCTTCGTTTAAGCAAACTGTCAATACCATTGTGATGCAAAAGATAGATCTTTTTCAAACTTATCCACATGCATCACTTAAGCTGAGTGTCACGTGAAGAAGCTTAAGACCAGTCTGAGTAAATGCCACTGCATGTGTTTTTACCGTTTATCCCTTGGAGCCTAGTTCCACTAACTTTTGCTAACGGAACAGGTTGACATAGAACAACACTAAATAACAACATTTTCAGCTGGGAAAATAAGGTTTCGTCACCTATTTAATTAACAAAACCATAAGCTACCCAATCTGAGGGGTTTACACTCCTCGAAACAGGCTTGCGCCTAGCTATATTATATAACAACAACGATTGAGACCGCTGATGGGTTAGACAGCACAACGCCAATAGATAAACAAAGAAAATAGAAAAGAAAAAGAAGAGAAAACAAAGACGACGACAGTGGCTTGACGAAAACGGGGTTTAGACTCTGCAAACATAGTAATTTGAACATCTAAGAACGTGTCATCTGTAGCCAGAGCTAGTGCAATACTTAGGCAACCAGTATTTAGATGCATGTGGCAGTTGAGCGTAGCTCCCATGCGCGGACATGTACTGAACACTCGTCCCAAATTCATACACTGCAATGATACCTCACAGCACTAGCATCTGCAACTTCCTACGCTAATGAAAGTTGATAACTACTAGCTAGTTTGATGCATGCACAACTAGAAATATAGTGTGCAAGGCTAAGTAGGCCATTGTGTGCAACTCTATCTCACTTTAAATGGAGGTGGTTCCTTGCAACCATTTATTCAACTCAGCGTTTGTTTTGTGAAAGCAGAAATCTTGACAGATTTGTGCTACATATACTACTTCGACACATCTATCTATATATGCAAATTTTCCTTTTCGGAAAAAGGAGGATTGGTGAATTGGAGAAATGCCACCGTGTTTGGCCAAATTTTGTTGATGAGACCGTTCGTTCTATGCCACTAAAAGGGTTTGTTATAACTGTCTCACGATAGCTAACGTTAGGTGTGTGCCGTATGTTTGACTATTTTAATGCTAACGTTGTTCAGTGAAATTTTTTTAATTGGCCAACTCGTAGTGGTACAATTCTAATTTCAGCGAGAAGTAAGGAGACAGTCATAAAAAACCATATGTCTTCATTTCTTGCTCAATGCATCAAAGATGCACACATCCAAACAAAGTATAACATAATTACGATGCAGTACAATGCCCGCCGGCTTCATACAGTATGGTTCTCGCGACTACGAACACAAAACCACACAGTGTGAATTAAAAGTCCACACACGTATGGTACCGTGGACCATCTCATTCACTTGCACTCGTATGTAAGCTCTACATATACATCCAACAAAGAGAATCCACTTCAGAAATGTAGGTAAGAAATTAAGGTGCATCAAATGGTAAAGCTCGTGTGAGGGCCTCGCAATGATGCTCACGAAATATATATACTGCATATGCAGAAACCTGGCCGATGCTAGGCTCTGCCACATCATGTCGACCTCGGGAGTTTCCGAATAGATAGATAAGTTCATTTCCTCCTGATCTATACATGCATTTGATTTGGTTGGCTAGATTCAATGAAAGCATAGACATTGGCTAGATTCAATGAAAGCATAGACAGGACGTCTCTCCCATTCGCTGGCATATTAACTTTTTAATACTAGTGCGTGTGTGTGGAATTGGAAGGTGACATGAAACTGGACGTGCAAAAGTTGTGAGCAACCCAGGCTGCCTGATCCAATAACACAGTACTTGTGTGCGTGTAGAACATGCAAGCAGATCGATTCATACGCTGTAGTATGAAAGCAAGCACAAGAACATGGGAACCACCCGACATTTCAACTCTCAGTGTAGGAATCGACATTCCAGCACAACGTATATCGATTGCAAAAGCTGGTTATTTCCTCTCAAACTAGAAAGCAAACACACAAACTGATATTAGGCTAGCTACGACCCAATTAGCGGATCGATGGCGGCCCTGTGATGAATTCCAAGAGTATTAGCACGTGACGCCGAACATACCGATTGCAATGTTTTCACCCGGTTAATCAGTCAAGAGTGAACAGAACTATTGCATGTGAGTGGGTCCATTCTTTGAGCTAATTAATGCAAAAAAGTATTTCGCTTAGCTTGTTCATATATGCTATTTTGCTCACTGGTATCCTCCTCAAAACAGACTTTTGTCTCGCTTCATAAATAAAGGCAAACGACCCAACCATTACATAGTGATGAGAGTGAACCTTGTTACAAAGCAAATAAAACATAAAACAAAAATACAGGAGTAGCCACAACCCGAGGAGGCACCCAAGAAAATTAACGAGAGGTGCCAATACGCATCCATGTGAAACTACCAAACATCATCACACCACACACCCCTGGTTGACTTTGGATAAGGCAGCAGCTTTCCCTCTCGCTCAGGGACGTGGAGCGCCGATCCTGCTAGCGGACAATGGACGAAGAGTGTTCATAACTCTGTCACTTGTATAAGATATGAAGCCGCCATAAACGACACATACTAATGCTAGAAGTGTGTCAAATGAGGATCTGTACTTGTATATAGATGATAATGGAATGAGACCATGGGGATTAGAGCTTACAACATCGCCCCTAAGACAGTCACAATGCAACACGCCACCATCATCGAGACCAACAGGTCAAGGGTTTTCAGCCCAAGAGGTTGACTTGTACTCCCCCGTTTCATAATATAAGATGTTTTAGCTTTGTGAAGATAATGCATTTAGACATATTTCAGTGTGTAGGTTCGAAGAGGTTCATTCTGAATCTACACACTAAAATGTTTCTAGATACATTATCTTCAAAAACCTAAAACATCTTATATTTTGAAATGAAGGGAGTATGAGAGTAAGAGGAGTCACGCACGTGGAGCAACTAAAATAGTTGACATGTGTACATTTGCGTGTGTCGAAGAACCCTCATGTTATGGTGGCGGCCTCTGCAAGAAATTAATCTTCAGAACGAGATGGATTGGATGCATTCAAATCTAAGTTTCTTGTTGGTATTTTCTTACAAAAAGTACAAAAGTCATCGTTCCTGCTGAAATTTATATTCCAAACCAGCTTTTCCAAAATAATTTACCATACTTCCAATTTTTTGGGCATATTGGTGGTTCTGAAAAAAAAAACAAATCAACTAAAATATGAAAACCTGCAGCCTGGATTGTAGAGTATGTGAGGATACATAAATAACAATTATGGCTACAGTGTTTTTTAGTCGAGTCGAGATAGTGTTAGTTTGTGGATTGGCAACAAGTGTTCATTAATCGACTATAACTGCCGGGTGTGGTGTGTTTTCATTTGAAGTTTACTACTCGATCATAACTTCATGAGATTTGAAGCCATCATAATACAAATTTCTACAGCCATATAGTACATATTGTCTAGTATTCATTCATCATCCTAATCCTCTGATCAATCTTTCTCTTGCATACATGTGTGAAATTTCGGACCACTAAATTAATGAATGCATTTATTTTATATGACAAGTTGAAATTTATTTGACTTTTTGTAGTAAAATATCAAGCAGAAAGATTGATGAATGCTTTGTGAATTTTGATGCAAACATACGAACAAAGTGAAATCGAATTATCTAAAGTGCAATTCCTCCCGGCTTAACAGAATAGAGTTCTCGTGAGTACTAAAACAAAATGACACAAAGATGAAGTAAAAGCCACACACGTATGGTACCGTTGCCCATCTCATTCACTTGTACTGTTATATAAGCTCTACATGCATCCAACAAACACAACCAACATAAGAAATATAGTTATGAAATTAAGGTGCATCAAATGTCAAAGATCATCCGAGGGCCTTCTCTATGCTCATGGCACATATATACTGCTGCATATGCAGAAACCTGGCCAGTGACCAACTCTGTATCACATCAGGTCGACCTCGGGAGGAGTTCCCAAATACTGATCTTAACATGCCCTTGATTTGGTTGGCTTTCTTCAAATTTCTACTGATCTTAATATGCCTTCTCTCCCATTCTCTAGCCTACACATATTTAGTAGTGCGTGCGTGGGATTGGAAGGTCACAGGAAAATGGATGCACCAAATTTCAGACCATCCTGGGCCTCTAGGTACTGTCTCTACTCTTTGAAAGGATCCTAGAGTACATTCTCCGCCGTCTCACGAAGCAACCTGATCCATGATTGAGATCTTTAATACAAACATAGCTCAATTATTATCAAGGTACTTACTCAATTACAAGGACATACCGAAGTAGCAGGTTTGATTCATAGATCTTAGTTGCTGCCATCCACTAGGAATTCTCGTGCTTGTTCATTATTTCCACATTCGTTGTTTGTACAAGCACCTAAACATGGGAATTGTATACATGAACAATGTAAGATTACTAAGCGAGGTTGCTCGATATGGTGGGATGGCTCGACGCTCTGAGGCGTGGCCTATCGATCTCATGTTGAGTTATAGTACAATACCTAATTGTGTACACACATCGTGGTATGTAGACGCACACCACCAATATACATATACTAACACCCTCCCTAATTCATAACCGAGTCAACCAGGTGAACATGACATTCCTAAAATGTTGGCAAGGGGAAAGGTTTAGTGAAGATATCTGCAAGTTCGTCTTTTGAGGAGACAACAACTATCTCCCTAACCAAATGATAATTCACTTCGATGTGATTCGTGTGAGTATTGAAAGCCTAGATTTGATGAGAGATATGTAGCTCCGATATTGTCACACCATAATATATATGTACCTAAACAAAAAGGAAGGAGTGTTTCTCCTCGTTCCTGCAATTTAGGACTGTTTTGCCCCTATAATTTCGGACATGTTAGCATGCCTACTACCGCCGAGTTAAAAAAAAGAGTTAATTTTGTCTCTCCATCAGTCTTGTCGCCCAACCCGCTCCACTAACCCCTAACGAACAAACAGTTTTGCGCCGCCATTCATCGATCTCTAGGGTGCCGCCCTCAAACATGGAAAACGCGAGACAAAAGAAAATGAAACGTACCCTCGCCAACCCCCACTTCCTGCAAATTGACCTCTGTCCAATGTTGCTTTTCTTCATACTTCTGACTGCCCCGTACCAACCTCGACCACACTGACGAGAACAGAGCACCAGAAGGACTAGTCGGCGATCTAGCAGACGAGAGCACCCAGTTTTGATTCAAATACCAACAACAATAGGCAACATTGAAGGCAATAATAGTTGATTGTGTTGATATATTGATATTGTGTATTTTGTGATTACACTGTGAGCCGTTGGGCTGTTTATATAGTACTAGAAGACTTTGGGGCTAAGAATTCTAATAGAGATAGAATCCTAAACTACCAAATATAGCAATCCCGATCTACTCTAATACCTAACCGTGGTGTACTCTAACACCTACGCGGTCTGACTGATAGTGACGCGAATAGCAAGAGTGTCGCGGATGGTCCAACTTGAGCATAAGCTGAAGGCATCAGCCAGAGATGATGCCGGTGGATGATAGGCCTTGATCTTTAGAACGGGATGGGTTGGATGCATTCAAATCCTAGTTGCCTACCGGCTTAATATAGTAGGGTTCTTGGCACTGCCAACACAAAACTACACAGTGATGAATTAAAAGGCCATACAGTATGGTACCGTGGACCATCTCATTCACTTGTACTGATATATAAGCTCTACATACATCCAACAAAGACAATACACTTAAGAAATGTAGGTAAGAAATTAAGGTGCATAAAATGTTAAAGCTCGTGCGAGGGCCCTTCGCTATCCTCACAGGATATATATACTGCTGAATATGCAGAAACCTGGCCAGTGCGCGACTCTACCACATCATGTTCCTACTAGATAAGTTTATTTCCTACAGATCTATACATGCCTTTGATTTGGTTGGCTAGCTTCGATGAATGCAGAGACAGCACGATCTCTCCCATTCGCTAGCATATAAATGTTTAACAGTGTGTGTGTGGGCAGAAGTTGTGAGCAGCCCAGGCCTCTAGGT
Source organism: Avena atlantica (assembly GCA_910589765.1). Classification (NCBI taxonomy): domain Eukaryota; kingdom Viridiplantae; phylum Streptophyta; class Magnoliopsida; order Poales; family Poaceae; genus Avena; species Avena atlantica. The sequence goes on from OU342733.1 coordinate 524,673,166, forward strand.
ACAGTGTAGGTTGCCTGATCCAACAGCCCAGGCCTCTACGATCCATTCCAAGCAAGCCAGACTTACGCGCCGGAACCTGCACGCACGGAGCTACCAGGTTTAGATCACTATGTTGGGAGTAGATGTCATCCAGCCCATTCTTTTTTATTGCTTCAACTTTATATGTGCACATGTTGGAAGATGATTGTATACTTGTCGCTTAGTTGTTTTTACTTTTGTTTTTTAGTGGATGATTGGATGTGCGCATCTTGTTATTTAGAGGCCCGGTGTAAATATTAGTACGTATGTAATAAAATCCCTATTTCTATAAAAAAAATGCACATGCACTTGGAAATTTATACTCCTTTCGTCTGAAAACAAGTGACTTGGATATTTCTACATTCACATGTATCCAAGTTACTTATTTCGGATGTATGGAGTACATGAAAACATGGTATCTTTGGAATGAAATGTTTAGCAATCTGTCACTTTAATAGATTTTTTTTTGAAATATAGGTGATAACCCCAGCTTCTACATCAAAATGATACACGCCGCACCTTCTTTATTTAGTATTCAATAGAACCTTATAAAAAGAATACATAGATTAACCCGAAACCGACGGAGTGCCACATGTGCAACGGATTGCCCGGAGGGTGTGGATGGGGGCTTTTGGGTGAAATCCTTATCGGCTCACCCGACATCGACGGAGTGCCACATTCCTTCCTAGAGGGCATTGTTGTTGTCCTTCGTCCACTTCCTTCTATGTTTCGGGGGAAAGGTTAGGACCAGTGCCCTAGTCCGGGTAACAGCATCGTCGATGTCGCTTTCCTTCCTGAAGGTGATTCTTGGTACTTGACGCTTCAGTGCTAAGAGCATGGTGGAACAAATTCGGAGGGCACAGCGGTTGCGGGTCACCTTCGCTTTGTCGACCTGCCTTTGTCTTTCTTTGTGTAACACCCTCAGAATCGGTCCTATGCAAGTTTGGGCAAAATTCACCAAACCCGCATAGAAACGATTCAAAGGTGCCCACCAGGCACTTTCGTGCGGGTGGAAAACGAAGTAATAACATTACACAACAGTCCTCGATGGGACCCACAAAACAGATATATATAACAGCGACTCCAAGAGTCAAGAATACAGATATAATGTACAAGATCCAAATCACCTTGAAAACGGTAGAGCGTCCGACTACGGACAAGAAGCAAATGGGGCTAAGAGCCCTGAAGAATAACCAATGGCGTCCATAACCCTGCCCAGGCCAAGCCGGAAGGGTAACCCTGCTAACGACGTCGATCTCACAACCTGCTTAAACAAAAGGGGTGCCGACAAAGGGCAAAGGAAAAAGAGGAGCGTCAGTACTGAGGCCAGTACACGGCGAGGCTAGAATTCGGCGGTCCTCGCCTACATAGGTATGGTGGACTGAGAGGCAGCGGCAGCATGCACTAAACAACCTATAGAGACTCGATACAAATGGCGGATATCAGAGAGGGATAAGAGTGACCTAACCGGATCCAACCTGAAGCTAACACCAAACAAACCCATCCTGGTGTTTCCCCCTCGAGACCAAACGAGGAAGTCAACCGAGGAACTCACACGGTTGGCAGTTTTACTTATTCAGTTATAGTTGCGGCACTTTACTAGTCAGGTTTGGATAATCGTCCTGATAAAGTAAACTGTGGGCACTTTTAGTTAACCATTCCGTGATAGTTGCAACCATTACTAATCAGGTACAGATAGCATGAGATAAACCCAAAACCCAGCAGTTGTTGATACTTTTATTCAGCCATTTTGTTGTAGTTGCAATACTTACTAGTCAGGTACAATGGTCGCAAGCGACACATAAAACAAGCAATGGTGGGCAGTATTAATTAGCCATTCCGTTATAGTGAAGCTGATTACTAGTCAATATAAAGTCAAATTTATAGCAATAAACTTTAGTTATGCTTGTCTATGATCGAGATACTGTGCTCCAAGTCGTCCATATCCGCGGACACGGCTTTCAGAAAGTTTTAACCCGGCCGGGGTGCACAAATAGCAACACACACACGATCAACCTCGGAAAAACCAAATCAAAACCCAACGAGGTCTCACGACAGAGCAATCACAAGATTCAGAAATATTTCAGGGGGCCACCCCATTAAGCTACCCGCAACGAAGTAAGCTAGCTCCGAGACGGACTCAAGGTCTGCGTCGATGGCTGTAAACGACAGCAGATCCCCAATCGGGGACTGTCGATACCGCGAAAACATCCCGCTTACCTAAACAGTACAGTGTGCAGTACCTCGCACAATCGTAAATAAAGCAGTAAAGCATGGCATAAGTACAGGATAGTAATAAAGCCCCAAACTAGTTTGTGGCCCCAAGAAATAAGACGGAATCAAGCTCTGGCTAAGGGGGGCCCATACTCCCCATATGTGGATAGCGCGATAAACAAGGAACAGGTATCAAGTACTCGGGGTCTTACGGGACACAAGTGGGCGTTCGGAAACCAAATATTATCTATCACCCACCGATGCCTCTGCTTATTCAATTTTAGTTGTTAAACAGAAATTAAAGTGACGATAAGTAAAACTATGATCATCTCCGTCAACAACATACAGCAATACATCAACAACTGTGGCACTTGACAACACGCAACAGCACTTGAGCAAGCGACTACGACGCGCAGGTCCAACTATCTACCAAACAGCAGGTAATAGGATGTGTCCGAGGCATTATAGGGCTGCACGGTATATCACAGGTACGGGAAACTAAAGCATCGCAACGCAGATAGCAATAGATCAACAGGAGGGAATAAATACTATAAAAGTAAGATAGGTAGAAAGGGGGAGATGCTCGCCTGAAAACATTGTCGAAGGGTTCAACCGAAGATCGGGGCGAAGCTCACATCAACTCAACGGCCTTATCCGCGAAGAAGCAAAACACTAGAAGAAACACCGGATGCAATATTCAATACAACGGCAGAAGATCGGCATGATGCATGTATGATGCATGGCATGGCAAGGGTGCGATGCATTTAGGTCAAATTAAGCGGAACCGGGGTCCCGACAATTAATTAAATGGTTCAAGTTGTTTAGAACCCCCGCAATTTACATGTTGTCTTAACATGACAGAGGATAGCACCGGGTTCGCTACACAAATTTAAATGAGGCCAATATGAGTCTAGATTTGCCCGCATATGGGCCCCATATTTAATTATTAGGTGGATCGGCATAAGGCCCCCAAACCACATGAATGTATGCGAGATGAGCAATTAAATATGCAACAAGTTGTTATTATGTTATAAAATAAGGTTTCGGGAAGGGTTCACACATTAGAGGGGGCTCGACGATCTTGGGGTTCCGGGGTTCGGGGTTCGGTCTCAGGGCTCGGATCTGGGGTTCGACGAAGCGTCTCCGGCGGGCTCGTTCTCGAACATCGGAGGTAGTCCTTGTCGCGTCCGGAAAACAGGACTTGGGTCGCTGTCGGGGGCGCATCGGATTCTCCCGGTCGCTGTCGTTCTTGCCGCATGCGGATCTTGTCGCATTCGCGGGTCGGGTCGATCTCGACATCCGGGGTGAAGTACTTGTCATTCCGCAATTCTCGACGAGCTTGACGTCCCTTGAAGTTGACCTTCGGCTTTGGGGTCTTCAGGGCCTCGACGTACTTGTTTAGGGTTCGACGGAGTCTGGTCTTCAGGCGCCCGAATAGGCTTCTCGAATTCCGTGAAGGAGAGCTTGTCGATTCGGCGTCATCGCCCCTAAGTTCCACGACGAAGTACTCGGGTTCCACTCGTTTGTCGGTGTCGAGCTCGTATGTGGCGTCGATGGTTCCGTGTAGGAGAACTCGAGGTCGATGGCGAACTTGTCCGGTACCGGGGTTATTTGGAGACCTTGGCGTGGCACCGGGAACGGATCTTGCGGTTTCCATGACGGGGGTCTTGGTGTTCGGGTTCGCCGGCATCGGCAGAGCTTGACGGTCTTCGGGTTTCATGCGGATGCCTCGGTGTTCCGGGATGGTGAACTCGGCGAGACGGTCTCAAATGACGGCGAACATCCACACCACATCCATGTCACCACTCCACTTCAACTTGTACCGTTGACTGAGTACCAACGACGGTCAACGAGCCGTACGCGCTGGAACGGGACAGAGGCTCCTGGGGTGCAGCGGAAGACGACAGGGAGGGGGCTCGCGTCCCTGGCGGCGGACGGGGAAGGTCAGAGCTCGCACGCGAGGCCGGCGGGCGGAGCTGGTGGAGGGGCCGACGGCGCGCACGGGCTGCGGGCCGGAGGCGACGCTGGAGGGGCCCGCGCGGCGGAGCCTGGGGCCGGGGCGGCGAGGACGGGGGAGGAGAGGGCCAGGCGAGGGTGCTGCGACGCGGAGAGGAGGAGGGCGCCTGAGCGGCGGCGACGGCGCGCCGGAGCAGAGGCGACGGGGCGCGCGCGGAAGGCGAGGGCGCTGGGTGCGTGGGAGAGACGCGTGCGGTTCCAGGGACCGAGGCGGTGGGGCCCGCGTGGGGTCGCGTGGGGCTAGGGAAAGGTTCGGCCTGGGGGAGGTTTTTCTGGGGAGGGCTGGCGCGTGGGACCCAGGGGCAGGGTGGGGCTGTGGTTGGCGTGTGTGGCATGTGGGGTGGCTGGGTGAGTTGTCTAGGTGGCAGGGTCGGATTGGGTGAGGGAGAGGAGTGGGTGAGGTGGCCAGGGGTTTGGGTAGGAAAAAGGGTAGGTTTAGGAATTAGAGGGGCAGGTTTGGGGTGGACCGATTTTAGTTCTTGGGGCGGTCGTTCGGGTCAATCGGCCCGTTCGACTGCCCCACTAAAAATAATTATAATTTTTATTATTACAAACAAGGCTTTTGCAAACCGATTTCGGGCAAAACAAAATATTCCGGGGACCCGGTTTTCGGTGTTTGAAAAAGATGGGGCGTTTGGAAAACAAATCGGGGTTTGCAAAATAGTTTTATGCAAACTATGCATGATGATGACGATGCAATGCACAAATTCAACGCGATTTTCTAGTAGTGGTTTTTGCGGGATGCCACAATTCGACACCACTAACAATGGATCTCGCCCTCGAGATCCGCCTCATGGTACCGGAAGGAAGGTCGGCGTTCTCCGTCTTCTCGCTTTGTGTAGATTCTCGCGACACCACTAACAATGGGTCGTTACTCCTGATCGTCGAGAGAACACTCCGGAGAACAAAGGACGAAGATAGAGGTATCAAACGGTAAGGCCACCCCTAACTTCCATTAGAAGAGGGAAAAGTTACATTGATCCACCAGTTCGATGTATAGAGCGAACAGTAAGAGTCGGGTAGGGTGATCAGTCCGCCCCGGACCCAACTATCAACTCTATACATGGGTAGGAGAATCAGGCAACTCAACTCTCGAGATTTGGACTGGAGATCTTCGTGGGCGGTGTCCGGAACAAAGGGATGCGGCCAGCAGAGATCGTACGAAAGACACACTGATTAGGTTTCGCGATGGTTCCATTGGCATGAACAACACATGCTCAAGGTTAACCCCAACTTCACCAACGCTCGTCCTTCTCATATGTTTTCCAACGACACTGATATCCAGCAAGGAACACATATGGATAAAGATTTCAAGAACAAAAGATCAGATGTAGGGCACAACAGACAAGTTGCAGATTGATGATCGTAGCACCTCCGTTACAAAAGGGGAGAAAGAGAAACCCTGAAGGTACGACGGAAACCCAACCACGAGAATTCCTGGACTCGAAGAAAGAGAAGAGAGCGGATTCAAAACACGTAGAGGTAAGAGGAGAACAGCAGAGGGGTAAGGAGTAAAATCAGACCTAATCAGAACTATCCAACCGATTTTCAAAAATAGTTTTGACACTCTACTTCGGCCGTTAGCTAGGTTATCCTACAGGCTGGACTTGTGGGGTATCGCAACTGCTGAGCTCTGATACCACTCTGTAACACCCTCAGAATCGGTCCTATGCAAGTTTGGGCAAAATTCACCAAACCCGCATAGAAACGATTCAAAGGTGCCCACCAGGCACTTTCGTGCGGGTGGAAAACGAAGTAATAACATTACACAACAGTCCTCGATGGGACCCACAAAACAGATATATATAACAGCGACTCCAAGAGTCAAGAATACAGATATAATGTACAAGATCCAAATCACCTTGAAAACGGTAGAGCGTCCGACTACGGACAAGAAGCAAATGGGGCTAAGAGCCCTGAAGAATAACCAATGGCGTCCATAACCCTGCCCAGGCCAAGCCGGAAGGGTAACCCTGCTAACGACGTCGATCTCACAACCTGCTTAAACAAAAGGGGTGCCGACAAAGGGCAAAGGAAAAGGAGGAGCGTCAGTACTGAGGCCAGTACACGGCGAGGCTAGAATTCGGCGGTCCTCGCCTACATAGGTATGGTGGACTGAGAGGCAGCGGCAGCATGCACTAAACAACCTATAGAGACTCGATACAAATGGCGGATATCAGAGAGGGATAAGAGTGACCTAACCGGATCCAACCTGAAGCTAACACCAAACAAACCCATCCTGGTGTTTCCCCCTCGAGACCAAACGAGGAAGTCAACCGAGGAACTCACACGGTTGGCAGTTTTACTTATTCAGTTATAGTTGCGGCACTTTACTAGTCAGGTTTGGATAATCGTCCTGATAAAGTAAACTGTGGGCACTTTTAGTTAACCATTCCGTGATAGTTGCAACCATTACTAATCAGGTACAGATAGCATGAGATAAACCCAAAACCCAGCAGTTGTTGATACTTTTATTCAGCCATTTTGTTGTAGTTGCAATACTTACTAGTCAGGTACAATGGTCGCAAGCGACACATAAAACAAGCAATGGTGGGCAGTATTAATTAGCCATTCCGTTATAGTGAAGCTGATTACTAGTCAATATAAAGTCAAATTTATAGCAATAAACTTTAGTTATGCTTGTCTATGATCGAGATACTGTGCTCCAAGTCGTCCATATCCGCGGACACGGCTTTCAGAAAGTTTTAACCCGGCCGGGGTGCACAAATAGCAACACACACACGATCAACCTCGGAAAAACCAAATCAAAACCCAACGAGGTCTCACGACAGAGCAATCACAAGATTCAGAAATATTTCAGGGGGCCACCCCATTAAGCTACCCGCAACGAAGTAAGCTAGCTCCGAGACGGACTCAAGGTCTGCGTCGATGGCTGTAAACGACAGCAGATCCCCAATCGGGGACTGTCGATACCGCGAAAACATCCCGCTTACCTAAACAGTACAGTGTGCAGTACCTCGCACAATCGTAAATAAAGCAGTAAAGCATGGCATAAGTACAGGATAGTAATAAAGCCCCAAACTAGTTTGTGGCCCCAAGAAATAAGACGGAATCAAGCTCTGGCTAAGGGGGGCCCATACTCCCCATATGTGGATAGCGCGATAAACAAGGAACAGGTATCAAGTACTCGGGGTCTTACGGGACACAAGTGGGCGTTCGGAAACCAAATATTATCTATCACCCACCGATGCCTCTGCTTATTCAATTTTAGTTGTTAAACAGAAATTAAAGTGACGATAAGTAAAACTATGATCATCTCCGTCAACAACATACAGCAATACATCAACAACTGTGGCACTTGACAACACGCAACAGCACTTGAGCAAGCGACTACGACGCGCAGGTCCAACTATCTACCAAACAGCAGGTAATAGGATGTGTCCGAGGCATTATAGGGCTGCACGGTATATCACAGGTACGGGAAACTAAAGCATCGCAACGCAGATAGCAATAGATCAACAGGAGGGAATAAATACTATAAAAGTAAGATAGGTAGAAAGGGGGAGATGCTCGCCTGAAAACATTGTCGAAGGGTTCAACCGAAGATCGGGGCGAAGCTCACATCAACTCAACGGCCTTATCCGCGAAGAAGCAAAACACTAGAAGAAACACCGGATGCAATATTCAATACAACGGCAGAAGATCGGCATGATGCATGTATGATGCATGGCATGGCAAGGGTGCGATGCATTTAGGTCAAATTAAGCGGAACCGGGGTCCCGACAATTAATTAAATGGTTCAAGTTGTTTAGAACCCCCGCAATTTACATGTTGTCTTAACATGACAGAGGATAGCACCGGGTTCGCTACACAAATTTAAATGAGGCCAATATGAGACTAGATTTGCCCGCATATGGGCCCCATATTTAATTATTAGGTGGATCGGCATAAGGCCCCCAAACCACATGAATGTATGCGAGATGAGCAATTAAATATGCAACAAGTTGTTATTATGTTATAAAATAAGGTTTCGGGAAGGGTTCACACATTAGAGGGGGCTCGACGATCTTGGGGTTCCGGGGTTCGGGGTTCGGTCTCAGGGCTCGGATCTGGGGTTCGACGAAGCGTCTCCGGCGGGCTCGTTCTCGAACATCGGAGGTAGTCCTTGTCGCGTCCGGAAAACAGGACTTGGGTCGCTGTCGGGGGCGCATCGGATTCTCCCGGTCGCTGTCGTTCTTGCCGCATGCGGATCTTGTCGCATTCGCGGGTCGGGTCGATCTCGACATCCGGGGTGAAGTACTTGTCATTCCGCAATTCTCGACGAGCTTGACGTCCCTTGAAGTTGACCTTCGGCTTTGGGGTCTTCAGGGCCTCGACGTACTTGTTTAGGGTTCGACGGAGTCTGGTCTTCAGGCGCCCGAATAGGCTTCTCGAATTCCGTGAAGGAGAGCTTGTCGATTCGGCGTCATCGCCCCTAAGTTCCACGACGAAGTACTCGGGTTCCACTCGTTTGTCGGTGTCGAGCTCGTATGTGGCGTCGATGGTTCCGTGTAGGAGAACTCGAGGTCGATGGCGAACTTGTCCGGTACCGGGGTTATTTGGAGACCTTGGCGTGGCACCGGGAACGGATCTTGCGGTTTCCATGACGGGGGTCTTGGTGTTCGGGTTCGCCGGCGTCGGCAGAGCTTGACGGTCTTCGGGTTTCATGCGGATGCCTCGGTGTTCCGGGATGGTGAACTCGGCGAGACGGTCTCAAATGACGGCGAACATCCACACCACATCCATGTCACCACTCCACTTCAACTTGTACCGTTGACTGAGTACCAACGACGGTCAACGAGCCGTACGCGCTGGAACGGGACAGAGGCTCCTGGGGTGCAGCGGAAGACGACAGGGAGGGGGCTCGCGTCCCTGGCGGCGGACGGGGAAGGTCAGAGCTCGCACGCGAGGCCGGCGGGCGGAGCTGGTGGAGGGGCCGACGGCGCGCACGGGCTGCGGGCCGGAGGCGACGCTGGAGGGGCCCGCGCGGCGGAGCCTGGGGCCGGGGCGGCGAGGACGGGGGAGGAGAGGGCCAGGCGAGGGTGCTGCGACGCGGAGAGGAGGAGGGCGCCTGAGCGGCGGCGACGGCGCGCCGGAGCAGAGGCGACGGGGCGCGCGCGGAAGGCGAGGGCGCTGGGTGCGTGGGAGAGACGCGTGCGGTTCCAGGGACCGAGGCGGTGGGGCCCGCGTGGGGTCGCGTGGGGCTAGGGAAAGGTTCGGCCTGGGGGAGGTTTTTCTGGGGAGGGCTGGCGCGTGGGACCCAGGGGCAGGGTGGGGCTGTGGTTGGCGTGTGTGGCATGTGGGGTGGCTGGGTGAGTTGTCTAGGTGGCAGGGTCGGATTGGGTGAGGGAGAGGAGTGGGTGAGGTGGCCAGGGGTTTGGGTAGGAAAAAGGGTAGGTTTAGGAATTAGAGGGGCAGGTTTGGGGTGGACCGATTTTAGTTCTTGGGGCGGTCGTTCGGGTCAATCGGCCCGTTCGACTGCCCCACTAAAAATAATTATAATTTTTATTATTACAAACAAGGCTTTTGCAAACCGATTTCGGGCAAAACAAAATATTCCGGGGACCCGGTTTTCGGTGTTTGAAAAAGATGGGGCGTTTGGAAAACAAATCGGGGTTTGCAAAATAGTTTTATGCAAACTATGCATGATGATGACGATGCAATGCACAAATTCAACGCGATTTTCTAGTAGTGGTTTTTGCGGGATGCCACACTTTGTTTCTTCTCTTTTTGTTTTTTTGGCATGTTCTTGCTATTGTCCCAACATTTTTCTCGCTACGAGCTTCTCGTTTGTTGTATCTTGTGGTTGCTATACTAATATAGTGACGAACAAGCCTGTTTTGACGAATAGTAATGTGGCTCAACAAGATTAACTCAGACTAGTCTTAATATATCCCTTTTATAAAAACATAGTCAGACTAGTCTTACGCAGGGCCGGGGCGAGACTAGAAAATGGGTCCCTTTATATAGACATAGGTCCTTTCCTTAACTAAAATCTCTTGCTCTATTATCAAGATTATCCCAATTTCATGGATCATAAATATCCAAAAGTATAAAATGGTTGTTCATCAACGTTCCCTTTATATAGACTTGAAAGATTTGTAAATATCCCCTTCTGTGATTGTACCAATGCTGCGACATTTTTGCTCTTTTCCTTTCAGTATTATAGATGGATACTTTTTTCACACAAGAAGACATGATACTGCACAACAACACCTAATTTTGTTTTTAAAAATGTTGAATGGTACCAGCCACACAACATGTACATGAAGGTAGAGATTAGAGAATAGTGATGCAATATACCTTTTTTTCAATAAAGAGTAGATATTGATATCACAAAGATTCACTAGTAGAAAAAGAGGCTTCGGTTCGATCTAAAGTCTGACACTAGTCCCGATTTATTACAGGCCGGGACTAGTATGAGCACTAGTCCCGGTTCGTACCTTTTTAGTGGCCAGGAGACCGAGAAAACTCTAGTCTCGGGTCATTTCGGACCTTTAGTCCCGGGTCGTGATACGGTCCTGGACTAAAGGTGTGCAGGCGCGGGCAACACCCTTTAGTCCCGGGCCATGATACGGTCCTAGAGTAAAGGGGTGCGACGCGACAACTTAAAATTGCTATAACTTTTGCGTACGATGTCGAAAAAAATGTACAACCTATCAAAATGTGTGGGAATTTTTTATGAGTTTTATTTTAACAGACTTATTTGGATTGCTCACATTTTTAGATTTTTAAAATTATAAATAATGGATTCCTCACATTTTTGTGATTCTTTTACATTTTTCAAATTTGAAAAGGGAAAAAGTTATTTAATTTTTTTAATTATTTAGCAAGTTTGTATTCCATATTTTGATTCCTCACATTTTTTTGATAATAATGAATATATTATTTGTCGAATTTCGATTTACAGATTTAAAGATATTATTTATGCCATATTAAATGAATAATGGCAAAAAATAAATAAAATATTATTTTATTTAGTTTTTTACTTTCATTATATTAAAATATTATTATTACTTATTTATTGTAGTTTACTAAAATAGTTGTTTGTAGTTTCAATAAATAAAGATGTACGCCAAATTGATATGGGATAATATTGATATGATAGTGTTGACAAGGTACAAAAGGGCTTCGTGCAAGGACATCCGGATGGAACAGAGAAGTTAAACGTGCTAAGGATGGAGTAGTGTTAGGATAGGTGACCGAATAAGAAGTTTGATCACAAGTGTAATTTGACCAAGTGGGAGGATTGGGAATCAAACAATTCAAATGTTTAAGAAAAAATTCGAAAAAAGAATTAAAAAAAATTGAAAAAAATGTTTAGTCCAGGGTCGTATTACGTCCCGGGACTAAAGGTCCTTCATCCCCCTGCAGCAAAAAAAAAGGCCATGCGGTGGCCCTCTAGTTCCGGGTTGTAACAAACCAGGACTAGAAATAAGGGCTTTAGTTCCGATTTCGCAGTCCCGGATGCAAAATCGGGACTAAAGACTCTTACAAACCGGGACTATATGCCATTTTTCCACAAATGATTCTAATTACACCCAGACTCTGCAACAATGTATCACCATAACGGCAATACGGATGCACACTGGCAAAAAAAATAAGAAATTATAATAAACCGAAGCCCCTCCCCCCCCCCCCCCCCCCCCCCCCCCCCGTTGGGCTTGGGCCTGTTGTCGGTAGGCTTGGGCCAAAGCCCCCTCTTGGTATGGATAGTTGAATATCTAGGTTTCCACTGCTATATAAACGTCTCGTAAGCCGCCGACTGGGAGAAGTTGCACCTGAAAAAATCTCCGGCGTTTGTAAACACTATCCAATATAGTGAAGTTTTGCTAGCAAGCGTCCGTGTATTTTTTCTCTCTTTGTTGGAGAGGTTTTTTTCATGTTAAATCTGTGTCCCCTTGCTACGATTTTCTTTTCGTTCTTCGTTATTTGCTTGTCGCTATTATAACAGAATGCAACCAAAACTCTTCTTTAGAGGCACTTTATAATTCGTCTGCCATGAAATCATGAAGAGACACTTTTTCTTAACATAACCACACTTTATTGACTCACTATACGAAGTGCTGGGAGATTATTCAAAAAATAATCATCATACGAATGGATGGTTAGTTTTTTTAGGTAGTTAAGCAGACAACTAAGATTATTTCTTGCACGGAAGGTGCAAATTAAAGTGGAGTAAAATTAATTTGCATTGCTGAGGCCGGTATCTGACAGCCAACATTGATATCCATTTGTAGGAAACGAAAATTACACACAACCTTCATTCACAACATGCTAAAATCAATCAGGTGTGATCCATTAGTTCATCACCATCAATTAGTTGCCGATGGCCCTCTCCATGGACCGGATCCAAGCATGGTCCGCATGGGTGGGGGTGCCCCCATTTCCTTCGTCCCTCTCCTCCATCTGCGTGTCGCGTTGATCTCGATCCGTTCTTCCACAGACTAGGGCCCTCCACCCTCCCTCCGCCTCGCTCGACCCGTCTTGCGGGGATTTTCTGTCTCTCCACCGATTTGCGATTCGATTGGTGTGATCATGTTAGGTCGGCTGTCTGTTCTGTTTGTACGGCCTTTTTTTCCTCTTCTAATATAATACGTGCACATGGTTCGGAAAAAAGATTGTTGTGCTCGTGTCGACCTCGCTCGCTTGGTGGGCTTATTGCAGAGCTAACGGGCATTAGTGGGGTTTGGCTCAATTAACCAGAGTAGGCCAATTTGACATCGAAAGTAGTTTCCCTCAGGGACATCCGGCCCACCGTGAGACAAAGGCCCCCTTTTTTTCAGCTTCTTGGCCAGCTTCTCCCAGAAGCTACCATCGACCAGCTTCTCCCAGAATCTCATCTTCAAAATTCGTTCAAACTTCTTAACTAGTAGTTTTAATGTCAATTTAAAAGTATAAACGATTTTGGCAGATGAAATTCTGGGAGAAGCTGGTCAAGGGTAGTTTCTGGGACAAGCTAGCCAAGAAGCTAAAAAGGAGGAGGCCAAAGAAGGATCCAACGGAAAGATTTCATGAGGAGGAGCAATCAGACAGCCAAAAACGCCTAGCTCGTGAGATATCTCTAACTAATGGCCATCCTGAAACGTCCTCATTCATCTCAACGGCTGAGTCATGTGTGATGTGTGATGGATGGAATCATAAAGATGCAGATGTGAGTTTTCTCTATAACTTTCACTTATCCGCCAAACTTTTTTGTTGACTTTAAGAAAAAGTTCATTCTCCAGCTGAAATAATATTATGCTTGGGCATGCATGCATTCTGCGAGCAGAATTTTATCCATCCAATATATATATTATATAGGAAGCCTATATGGGACACTAGTGGAAACCGTCACATGTGTCCCGGTTGATAAGGGCATTTAGTCCCGGTTATCCAACCGGGACGGGGCAATCGGAACTAAAGCCCCAACCTTTAGTACCGGTTGCCCCACCAACCGGGACAAAAGGGCGTACACGTGGCCGCTGCTGAGTGCGAGGGGGGAGGAGCAACCGTCCCGTTTCGTAACACGAACCGGGACAAATAACCCTCTCCTACGGCAGAGATTTGACATATTTCTCTGCCGCGGCAGAGAATTCATTTTGGCAAGTCCCCTTCTGCCGCGACAGAGATTTGACACATTTCTCTGCCGCGCCAAAGAATTCATTTTGGCAACTTTTTTTGCCGTAGCAACATTTTGGCCACTTTTTGTGCCGCGGCAGAGAATTCATTTATGTTGTTTTATTTTTTATTTAGTGTTTTGCACTCACCAATGAAGGAACCATTATATTACACAAGATCATAAGATACACGAAGTTCATGCACTACATACAAAATAAGCTCTTTGTATAATCCCTATTGTTTATACACACCCGAATATTATTCTCCTTTTGTGTTTAGGACTTCTGCATCCAAGAATTCCGCCAATTCCTCCTGAATTGCTCATACGCGATCCTTTGGCAGAAGACCGTCCCGTAGACGTTCGATCTGATTTAAAAAAGGAGTCAACCTATATGAATAAAACTAAACACAATTTGATGGTAATTGAAAACTATAGAAATTTTTTATGTACGTGGAGTTGCTCTAAATTTCTGCCCTTCTCACAGAACGTCTGACGGATGAACTCACAAACATAGTATCCACATAAATTGTTCCCTGGTCCCTGCGTGAGGGACTTTGCGAGAATAGAGTTCAATCAAAAAAATAATCAAGCATGATAATAACGGTATCAAAACTAGAATCAAAGAGATGCGCGGATATAGCTAGTGGTGCTTACATCTAGTGGTTAAAATGTAACCTCCTCTTTCCAAACACCCCTAGCCTTGTTGGTGAACCGTTTCCAAGCGCTGCCCGGCGAAGAAAACGAATAAAATAAGTTATTAATTACTTGATATCATAAATTCACGAACGTTGCCGATATAGTATCGTATTGATTAGAATTACCGCTGGAGAAGCATCTGCATGACCTTCCACGTCTCAAGGGATTTATGTTTCGAGTCCATGACTAGTAAACGCCCTTTGTCAAGTTGAATGATTAACAGAATATAGTGAAATCTGCGCATGCATAACTAATTAATTATATACTTAACATCGAGTAAGCGAAATAGAAAGTGTATACAAGACAATAACACTCACTCGAAGTTGTAAGGAAATAGTATTTCCCTTCTTGTTTCTTGAAACCTTAACGCCTGTACGATATTATCCTCCGTATCCTAGGGGTTTGTTTTGAGATTAGCTTGATGAAACCAATATGGGTCAATGAACCCAATGTCATAGATTTGCCATCTGCTGCATTCGAGAATCTTCATTATGCATATTATAGTATGATTATATACATGCAATAAACGATGTGAGATAGCTAGAGACTAAATTAATTACAGAATTAGTACTTACAGGCAATAGGCACTGATGATCGATTATTCCAAGGCGTCTTGATTGAATAATTGAAATAGTTCATCAAATTTAATGGATATCATGTCATCTATTTCTTTCCCATAATGCTTTTTTGTAACCCTCAGCATTATCCAGTTAGCTCCGGCCTTTGTGGCATGCATGTACCAGTTATGTAATCTTCGTATTTTTGTTGGAAGATTATTTACCTCCTCAGGTTTAACGAGAGGTTTGTCGTACTGGTATTTGTATGCTACTTCACACACGAGGAAGTACTGTAACTGGGATAAGTACTGGGCAATACTCATACCTTAAGCAGCGGCAGCTTCTCCGTATTGTGCAACTACATTTGGATCATACTGCTCTTCGGCCGCATATTTTCTAGACCCCACATTGGAATGGGAAATCACCTTGAGAGGGGCGCAAGACTGATTTCTTTGTTCTCCGAGCTGGGCAACAGATTTCCCGCTTGCATCAGTACTGCTCTTAGAGGCTTGTTGTGCCGCATGTGACTTGAGAATAGAACGCTCGGGCTGATGACAGCTTTGGTTCGGGTTGATGAAGAGTCTTTAGCATTTTGAACACTCGGGCTTTTTCTTCTTTGGTACTGGGGAACTCTGGCTCTTTCGGCCATCTCAACTTAGCGAAAAACGCTGTCGTTTCCGCATCAACGATAGCCGTAGTTGTAGGGATTCGTAGCATGGAAAACAAAAAAATTCTACCGCATGCACATAAAAAAGCCAAGATCTATCTACTAGATTGTAGCAACGAGTCGATAGAAGCACTCACCCCGAAGATTCCAAAGAGGTTAACGAGAGCAGATTCTCGTGGGTGATGTAGTCGTACACTTGCCGATCTCAAGATCGCGTAGACGATCCTTCCGGCGCTGTGTTCCGGCAGCGCTTCCGTAGTCGGTCACACGTTCGGTACTCGATGAAGACCTTCCTCTCCCTTGTTCCAGCTGGCAGCGGAGGTTACAGTTCTCCCCTCGTGAATCCGGCAGCACGACGGCGTGGTGTCGGAAGTAGAGGGAGGATCCCGCAGGGCTTTGCCTAAGCCAGTGCGAGTTATGGTGGAGTAGGGTTTCCCGGAGATCTATGGTTTAGAAGACCAAGAGGAGGAGAAGGTGTCGGCGGCGGCTAGAGCGGTGGTGATGGACTGGCGGCGACGCGAGGCGGCAGCGACGGTGGGTCGGCGGTGGCTCGGGTGGAGAGGGGCTAGCCCTCCCCCTCTATTTATGAGAGGGGGCAGCCTTGGGTGGGGTGGGTTTGAATCCAAACCCAAACCCAAGTTGGATTGAGAAAAGGACTTGTTCCTTCTTCCACTAGGAAACAATTGTTCCAGTTTGACTTTTCAAACTCCCGTTTGACTTTCAATTTAGAGCTTTAATTCTCTCTTACAAATGCACACGCCAAGTGACCTAGGATATGATACAATAATTCCACTTACCCATGACACATTCATGGACCATTCTCCTTCCGGATCGGTGAACCTTCTAGAACCTTTCCGATGAAAACATCGGAGTCTTTCCTGAACTCCGGAATCGGACTTTCCTTATATGAATCTTATTCTCCAGACCATTCCAGATCTCCTCGTGATATCCCGGAACCCATCCGAGACTCCGAACAACATTCGGTATCCCTACTAACATTCCATATCTACTAAACAACATCGAATCCTTAAGTGTGTCTCCCTACGGTTCGTGAATTATGCGGACATGATCGAGACACTTCTCCGATCAATAACCAATAGAGGAATCTGGAAATTCATATGGCTCCCACATATTACTTTGCGATTGAATGAACCACTTACATACGATGCCAATTTCCCTTTGTCTCACGATAGTTTACTTATCCAAGGTTTTGATCGTCGGTAGCTCTACATACCTAGTTCAACCTCGTTACCGATAAGTACTCTTTTCTCGTTTTCGTGATATGTGATCCCTTAAGAGCCGGTCACATGCTTGCAAGCTAATTGGATGACATTCCACCGAGAGGGCCCAGAGTATAGCTATCCGTCATATGGATGGACAAATCCCATTCTTGATCCATGTTCTTCAACCCATACTTTCCGAATAATCAATGCCACCTTTATAGCCACCAAGTTACGGTGTGGTGTTTGATGTCATCAAAGCATCCTTCCGGTGATGGTGATTAGCATGATCTCATGGTCGAAGGAATTAGGTTACTATGTATCAGAAAGCTTATAGCAAACGAACTATTGAAATGACTTGATCTAAATGCTACGCTTATCTATAGGAGTATGTCCATCATACCATTCTCCTAATGATATGATATTGTTGTTAACAACATCTCAATGCTCATGATCGGGAAACCACGATCATCTATTAACGAACAAGCTAGTATTAGAAAGAGGCTTTACTAGGGACTCTAATTTAGTTTACAAATCACACAAGTATTAATGTTTGCTGTTTAATACTGTTATAGCATGAATGTAAACATTTATCATAAACACAAAGATATAATAATAACCACTTTTATTATTGCCTCTAGGGCATATCTCCAACAGCCTCCCACTTGCACTAGAGTCAACTAATCTAGATTACATGGTATTATACCGAACACCCATGGCAGTTTGGTGCTGGTCATGTTTTGCCCTCGGGAGAGGTTTAGTCAACGGATCCGCCACATTCAGAACTGTGTGTACTTTGCAAATTTTTATGTCACCATCTTGGACATGCTCTCGAATAGCGTGAAAACGTAGCTTGATGTGCTTCAGCTTCTTGTGTGACCTTGGTTCTTGCGCATTGGCTATGGTGCCCATGTTATCACAGTAGATAGACATTGGGTCCAGCGCACTTGGAACCACACCGAGCTCTGTAATGAATTCCTTCATTTGTATCGCCTCTTGTGAAGCCTAAGTAGCAGCTATGTATTCCTATTCAGTTGAAGATCTCGCCACAACGCTTTGCTTTGCACTCCTCCAACTAACTGTTGCACCATTCAAAGTAAATACGTATCCAGATTGAGATTTAGAATCATCCGGATCAGTGTTCCAACTAGCATCAGTGTAACCATTAACAACGAGCTGTTCATCACCTCCATAAGAAAGAACCATATCCTTAGTTCTTCTCAAGTGATGAGGTTTGATCTCATCAATGCCCATTGTTATGGACTTGGGTTTTGGAGAAGACGGGGATGCTGGAGATCATGGAACGGTTAGCAAACAAGCAACATGGGGACACGAGGTTTACCCAGGTTCAGGCCCCCGGAGGGAAAACCCTACTCCTGCTTGTCTGCTCTTGATTACGGCGGAACCGAAGGTTACAGGGGTGCGCAGATGCAATCTGGCGTGGTGGTGTGTATGCGAAAGTATGAGTCGAGAGATCTAGGTCATGCCCTCCTAGCCTTTATATAGACTTAGGCAGGTCCCGGGCATAGACCTAGTCGGTTATAGGTTCTAGGGTTTTACCCCTTTGAATTTCCTATCTACTCTAGTCTTGCTCTCCAAGGATCCGAAGGCGTCATGGGCCTGGGCCACCCGAAAGTCTTCATGGGCCGGCATACATTTGCCGTGGGCCTTCCTTGGGCTGGACCAGGTATGCTGAGATCATGCACCCGCTGGGTATAACCATGTCAGTAGCCCCCGAGTGATCAGTCGAATCGTAGGTTCGGTTGAGGACTCTTCAATCTTTCGGGTGCAACTATGTATTTCAATAGTTCATGTGTAGGGATTGTTGATGCGTGTGCCTGACTTTCCCAACGGATCAGGGTCAGTTAACTGTCTTAGGTCGAAACTACACGATCTTCTTCAGGTTCGAGTCCCTCAACTCGAACCTGGAACATATGCTGGTGTAATTCGACTCAGGCCGTGGAGGACTTACAAGAGTGGAATTCCAGTGATTTTAATTGTACCCAACGCGTCCTTAGGGATTTTTCATAGCGCCTGCTGGCACGGGTTCATACTAGCAGAGCGCAGTCGTGTGCGTTGCCAGGCTATCAGATGATATCTGTAGGTCTTATCTTTGTGTCGCAGACACAACATCCGAATATTTGTCACCGCGGAGGTGTTTCGGGTGGCCAAGGAGATCGTTGCTCACTCAGCGTTTTGTTGGGGCAGAGTTGCCGAAAAGTTTTTGCATGCTGATCCGAAAGATCGCAGTCGAAGAATTCATAGGGTGTGCGACCAGCGCTCCCTATGGGAGTAGCCCCCGAGTGTCTGTTCGAGTCGTAGACTCGAGCGGAGACTTTTGTTCAAACATTTTTCAGTTGTTAAGTCCGTAGGACACAAAAAATTTCGGATTCTTAAATCCATCCTCCCTATGGGAGTATCCCCCGAGTCCGTAGTGGAGTCGTAGACTCGACGTAGGACTCGAAGAAACAGTTCGTTTTTATTCATCTTTCGGGTGCGCGGCCAGCGCTCCTAATAGGAGTAGCCCCCGAGTATTTAGTCGAATCGTAGATTCGAGTGAGTACTCTTAGCTTTTAAGCCGAAGAAATTGTAGTTGTTGCTAGTATATCTTTTGATGACATCAGTGCTGACGATCAATGACCTCAAGCGTCTGCTGCGCCAGAGATGACTTGACTAGACGAACGTGGGTCCCACTTGCTGACCTTGAATTGACCGGTCACGCGCGGCGTGGAGATAATTATGTAGGGGTTCGTAGCATGGAAAACAAAAATTTTCTATCGCATACAAACAAACAAGCCAAGATCTATCTACTAGATTGTAGCAACGAGTCGATGGTATAGCTTACCCTCGAAGATTCCAAAGCGTTTAACGAGAGCGGATTCTCG
This sequence comes from Avena atlantica, assembly GCA_910589765.1. Lineage (NCBI taxonomy): Eukaryota > Viridiplantae > Streptophyta > Magnoliopsida > Poales > Poaceae > Avena > Avena atlantica. Next base: position 524,693,040 of record OU342733.1, read on the forward strand.
TGGGTGATGTAGTCGTACTCTTTCCGATCTCAAGATCGTGTAGACGATCCTTCCGGCGCCACGTTCCGGCAGCGCTCCCGCAGTCGGTCACACGTTCGGTACTCGACGAAGACCTTCCTCTCCCTTGTTCCAGCAGGCAGCGGAGGTTGTAGCACTCTCCTCGCGATTCCGGCAGCACAACGGCGTGGTACCGGAAGTAGAGGGGAGATCCCGCAGGGCTTCGCCTTAAGCCGGTGCGAGTATGGTGGAGCTTATGAGAGAGGCTATTAGTGGTCTAGTAATTAGACACACCAATTAGAAGGCTCGAAACCAATTAGAAGGCTCTAAACCGTTGGCTAAAGCAATTAGAAGCTCTAATCCAAAACGGCTCTAAACCGGAGATCTAGAGGTGAAAGTTGTGTGTCTCTAGGAGGAGCCCTGCCCCTCCTTTTATGGGAGGGGGGTCTTGGCGCGCCAGGGGAGGGAGGGAGTCCCTCCCCAACTCGGCCTTGGGCTGGGCGCCGGCCTGGAGGAGTCCTACTCCTCCTCCAGGTTGATTCCAACTCCTCTTGCTTGTTTCCCACAGTTTCTTGTTTTGGCAGTTTGACTTTCAAACTGGACATTTGACTTTTCTGTTTTAGGATTCAATTTAATCCTTTATTTGGGACAGCAAGAACACTTAGTACATGATGCAATCATTCCAATAAGTAATGACACATTCATGTACCCCTTCCCCCTCCGGAGTGCCGGACTTTCCGGAACCTTCTAGAATGTTCCCGATGAAAACACCGGAATCATTCCCGAACTCCGAAACGGGACTTTCCTTATATGAATCTTATTCTCCGGACCATTCCGGATCACCTCGTGATATCCCGGATCCCATCCGAGACTCCGAACAACATTCGGTCTCTTTCTCATAACACCATAACTACTCAAACAACGTCGAATCCTTAAGTGTGTCTCCCTACGGTTCGTGAATTATGCGGACATGATCGAGACACTTCTCCGAACAATAACCAATAGAGGAATCTGGAAATTCATCTGGCTCCCACATATTTCTACGATTACTTTGCGATCGAATGAACCACTTACATACGATACCAATTTCCCTTTGTCTCACGATATGTTACTTATCCGAGGTTATGATCGTCGGTATCTCTGCATACCTAGTTCAACCTCGTTACTGATAAGTACTCTTTTCTCGTTCCCGTGATATGTGATCCCTTGTGACCAAGTCACATGCTTGCAAGCTAATTGGATGACATTCCACCGAGAGGGCCCAGAGTATATCTATCCGTCATGTGGATGGACAAATCCCACTCTTGATCCATGTGTCTCAACCAAAACTTTCCGAACACTCAATGCCACCTTTATAACCACCCAGTTACGGTGTGATGTTTGATGTCATCAAAGCATCCATCCGGTAAAGGTGATATGCATGATCTCATGGTCGAAGGAATTAGGTTACTATGTATCAGAAAGCATATAGCAATTGAACTAATGAAATGACTTGATCTTTATGCTACGCTTATCTATAGGAGTATGTCCACCATATCATTCTCCTAACGATATGATCTTGTTGTTGATAACATCTCAATGTTCATGATAGGGAAACCACAATCATCTATCAACCAACAAGCTAGTGAAGTATAGAGGCTATACTAGGGACTTCAAATTAAGTTTACAAATCACACAAGTATCAATGTTTCCTTGTTAATACTATTATAGCATGAATGTAAACATTTATCATAAACACAAAGATATAATAATAACCACATTTATTATTGCCTCTAGGGCATATCTCCAACAGTCTCCCACTTGCACTAGAGTCATCTAATCTAGATTACATGGTAATATACCGAACACCCATGGCAGTTTGGTGTTGGTCATGTTTTGCCCTCGGGAGAGGTTTAGTCAACGGATCCGCCACATTCAGATCTGTGTGTACTTTGCAAATCTTTATATCCCCATCCTGGATATGTTCTCGAATAGCGTGAAAACGCAGCTTGATATGCTTCAGCTTCTTGTGTGACCTTGGTTCTTGCGCATTGGCTATGGCGCCCATGTTATCACGGTAGATAGACATTGGGTCCAGCGCACTAGGAACCACACCCAGCTCTGTAATGAACTCTTTCATCCATATCGCTTCTTGTGAAGCCTCCGAAGCAGCCATGTATTCCGATTCAGTTGAAGATCTCGCCACAACGCTTTGCTTTGCACTCCTCCAGCTAACTGCTGCACCATTCAAAATAAATACGTATCCGGATTGCGATTTAGAATCATCCGGATCTGTGTTCCAACTAGCATCGGTGTAACCATTAACAACGAGCTGTTCATCACCTCCATAAGAAAGAACCATATCCTTAGTTCTTCTCAAGTACTTAAGGATGTTTTTGACCGCTGTCCAATGATCCACTCCTGGATCACTTTGATATCTGCTAGTTAAACTAACAGCATATGCAATGTCGGGTCTAGTACATAACATGGCATACATTAGAGATCCTATGGCTGAGGCATCGGGAGTCTTACTCATCCTTTCTCTATCTTCTGCCGATGTCGGACTTTGAGTTTTACTCAAGGTCGTATTGGGCAACATGGGCAAGAACCCTTTCTTGCTTTCTTCCATTCCAAACCTCTTTAGAACTTTGTCCAAATATGTACTCTGTGACAATGATATTTGGCGTTTCGATCTATCTCTATAAATCTTTATGCCTAATATGTAAGCTGCTTCGCCAAGATCCTTCATTGAAAAACTATTATTCAAATATTCCTTGACACTATTAAGAAGGTCTACATCATTCCCAATCAACAATATGTCATCCACATATAGTATTAAGAACGCTACAGAGCTCCCACTCACTTTCTTGTAAATACAAGCTTCTCCATAAGTTTGTATAAAACCAAAACTTTTGATTACCTTATCAAAACGTTGATTCCAACTTCGGGATGCTTGCTTCAATCCATAGATGGACCGTTGAAGTTTGCATACCTTGTTAGCATCTTTAGGATCGACAAAACCTTTGGGTTGCATCATATACAACTCTTCATCAATGTCTCCATTGAGGAATGCTTTTTTGACATCCATCTGCCATATCTCATAATCATAGTATGCAGCGATTGCTAACATAATCCTCACAGACTTTAGCTTCGCTACCGGTGAGAAAGTCTCATCGTAGTCAACTCCTTGAATTTGTCGAAACCCTTTTGCGACAAGTCGAGCTTTATAGACAGTAACATTACCATCAGCATCTGTTTTCTTCTTGAAAATCCATTTGTTCTCGACAGCCTTTCGGCCATCCGGTAAGTCCACCAAAGTCCATACTTGGTTTTCGTACATGGATCCAATCTCGGATTTCATGGCTTCTTGCCATTTATTGGAATCTGGGCTCATCATCGCTTCCTCATATGTCTCGGGGTCATCGGTGTTGTCCACCACCATGACATTCATAACAGAATCATACCAATCGGGAGTGGTACGAGTTCTCGTCGACCTCCGAGGCTCTGTAGCAACTTCAACCGAAGTTTCATGATCACCATCATTAGCTTCCTCTCTTATTGGTGCAGGCACCACAGGAACTTCTTCCGGTGCTGCGCTACTCGCAATATCGAGAGAAGGTTCGATAACCTCGTCAAGTTCTACTTTCCTTCCAGTCAATTCTCTCGAGAGAAATTCCTTCTCTAGAAAGGATCCATTCTTGGCAACGAAGATTTTGCCTTCGGATCTATGATAGAAGGTATACCCAATAGTTTCCTTTGGGTATCCTATGAAGACGCATTTTTCCGCTTTGGGTTCAAGCTTGTCCGGCTGTAACTTCTTTACATAGGCTTCGCATCCCCAAACTTTAAGGAACGACAATTTAGGTTTCTTCCAAACCATAATTCATACGGTGTCGTTTCAACGGATTTAGACGGTGCCCTATTTAAAGTGAATGCGGCTGTTTCTAATGCATAACCCCAAAATGATAGCGGTAAATCTGTAAGTGACATCATAGAACGAACCATATCTAAGAGAGTTCGATTACGACGTTCGGACACACCATTACGCTGTGGTGTTCCCGGCGGTGTCAATTGTGAAAGTATTCCGCATTTCTTCAAATGCTCGCCAAACTCGTAACTTAGATATTCACCTCCACGATCAGAACGTAGAAATTTAATCTTCTTGTTACGTTGATTCTCTACCTCACTTTGAAACTCCTTAAACTTCTCGAAAGTTTCGGACTTATGTTTCATGAAATAGATATACCCATATCTACTCAAGTCATCCGTGAAGGTAAGAACATAACGATAACCACTGCGCGATGCTACACTCATTGGACCACACACATCGGTATGTATGATTTCCAATAAGTCTGTACCTCGCTCCATCATACCAGAAAATGGAGTTTTAGTCATTTTTCCCATCAGACATGCTTCGCATCTTTCAAGTGATTCAAAATCAAGTGATTCAAGAAGTCCATCGGAATGGATTTTCTTCATACGTTTCACTCCGATGTGACCAAGACGACAGTGCCACATATAGGTCGAATTATCGCTTGATTTCAATCGTTTAGCCTCAATGTTGTTGATATGTGTATTTCCACTATCGAGATTCAATAAGAATAGACCATCTATCAAAGGTGCATGTGCATAAAACATATTACTCATATAAATAGAACAACCATTGTTCTCGGATTTAAACAAGTAACCGTCTCGCAATAAACAAGATCCCGATATAATGTTCATGCTCAACGCAGGCACCAAATAACAATTATTTAAGTATAAAACTAATCCCGATGGTAGATGAAGGGGTAGCGTGCCGACCGCGATCACATCAACCTTTGATCCGTTTCCCACGCGCATCGTCACCTCGTTCTTCGCTAGCTTCCGTTTATTCTGCAGCACCTGTTTCGAGTTACAGATATGAGCAACCGAACCAGTATCAAATACCCAGGCACTACTACGAGTACTAGTGAGATACACATCAATAACATGTATATCAGATATACCTTTCTTCTTGATGTTGCCGTTCTTCAAATCCGCCAAGTACTTTGGGCAATTCTGCTTCCAGTGACCTTCTCCCTTGCAGTAAAAGCACTCAGTATCAGGCTTAGGTACAGCCCTGGTCTTCTTCGTCGGCGTGGTAGCTTTCTTACCACCCTTCTTGAAGTGTCCCTTTTGCTTAGACTTACCTTTCTTGAATTTGGTGGTCTTATTGACCAACAACACTTGGTGCTCTTTCTTGATCTCCACTTCTGCAGATTTCAACATGGCAAAGAGTTCTGGCAACGTCTTGTTCATGTTCTGCATGTTGTAGTTCATCACAAAGTTCTTATAACTTGGTGGTAGTGATTGGAGGACACGGTAAATCCCCAAAGCATTAGGAATCACTATACCCAAGCTTTGAAGTTTGTTTGCGTGCCCTGACATCTTAAGCACATGCTCACTGACGGAGCTGCCTTCTTCCATCTTGCAATTAAAGAACTTTTCAGAAGCTTCATAGCTTTCAATTGCCGCATGAGTCTCAAAAATCAATTTGAGATCCTCGACAATATCATATGGGTCTGAATCCTCAAACCTTTTCTGAAGCTCCGATTCCAAACCATACAAGATAGCACACTGAACTATGGAGTACTGATTCTTCCGAGCGAGGTAAACATTCTTTACTTCATCGGGAGCATCAGCTGCAGGTGGGTCACCCAGCGGTGCATCCAGCACATAGGTCAAATTACCAGCTGTGAGGACAATCCTCAAATTGCGGAACCAATCCGCGAAGTTGCTTCCATTGTTTTTCAACTTTTCTTTCTCTAGGAACGCATTAAAATTGATGGTAGGGGCTGCCATTGATCTACAACATATTTGCAATAGTTTAGACTAAGTTTATGATAAATTGAGTTCAAATTAATTAATGTAATTAAACTAGGTGAACTCCCACTCAAAACAACATCCCTCACATTGTTTTAGTGATCACACGAACCAAATCCACTACATCAACACCGATCATCACGAGAGTTGATATAGTTTCAATGGCGAACAATCGTCATGTTCATCATATCTACTATATGATTCATGCTTTACCTTTCGGTGATCCGTGTTCCGAGACCATGTCTGTACATGCTAGGCTCGTCAAGATCAAACCTTAGTTTCCGCATGAGCAAATCTGGCTTGCTCACGTTGTATACACTTGCGGAATCTAACACACCCGATCATCACGTGGTGCTGACTAAGGGTGAACACTTTATGATTTGAAATTCATGTGCATGAGGGATCATCTTATAATGCTACCGTCGTCTACTAAGCAATACAAGATGCATAAAGGATTAACATCACATGCAATTCAATATATATGTGATATGATATGGCCTTTCTTCTTTGTGCTTTGATCTCCATCTTCAAGCACGAACATGATCTCCATCATCACCGGCATTGCATCAAGGTCAATGACGCCTCTCCATGGTTGTCGTCCACCGGCTTCAACTATTACAACTACTTTGAATAGACACGCGGGTCTTAACATAAATTAAAGACAACCATATGGCTCCTGCCGGTTGCCGACTTACAATAAGGAACATTGCATACATCAAATATAATCACAATCATGGCCATATCACATCACTGCACACCCCTGCAAAACAAAGTTAGACGCCTCTACTTTCTTTGCATGTTTTACGTGGTTTGGGGCTTTCTATAAGTGTCGTTCTAACTTACGAACATGAACCACAACGTTGACACAAATATTGTTAATCACCCGTTGTGTATTGGATCTTTACTATGCTAGGAGAAACAGGCACCCGCAAAGCCACTTATGCAATACAAGTTGCATGTCAAGCGTGGAGCAAGTCTCATGAACGATGTCATGTAAGGTTAGCCCGGGCCGCTTCATCCCAACATACCGCAAGATGCAAAGTACACAAGAAGCAATCGACAATAAAAGCATCAACGCCCACAATGACTATTGTGTTCTACTCGTGCAACAGATCTACATATAGACACGGCTCTGATACCACTGTAGGGGTTCGTAGCATGGAAAACAAAAATTTTCTATCGCATACAAACAAACAAGCCAAGATCTATCTACTAGATTGTAGCAACGAGTCGATGGTATAGCTTACCCTCGAAGATTCCAAAGCGTTTAACGAGAGCGGATTCTCGTGGGTGATGTAGTCGTACTCTTTCCGATCTCAAGATCGTGTAGACGATCCTTCCGGCGCCACGTTCCGGCAGCGCTCCCGCAGTCGGTCACACGTTCGGTACTCGACGAAGACCTTCCTCTCCCTTGTTCCAGCAGGCAGCGGAGGTTGTAGCACTCTCCTCGCGATTCCGGCAGCACAACGGCGTGGTACCGGAAGTAGAGGGGAGATCCCGCAGGGCTTCGCCTTAAGCCGGTGCGAGTATGGTGGAGCTTATGAGAGAGGCTATTAGTGGTCTAGTAATTAGACACACCAATTAGAAGGCTCTAAACCAATTAGAAGGCTCTAAACCGTTGGCTAAAGCAATTAGAAGCTCTAATCCAAAACGGCTCTAAACCGGAGATCTAGAGGTGAAAGTTGTGTGTCTCTAGGAGGAGCCCTGCCCCTCCTTTTATGGGAGGGGGGTCTTGGCGCGCCAGGGGAGGGAGGGAGTCCCTCCCCAACTCGGCCTTGGGCTGGGCGCCGGCCTGGAGGAGTCCTACTCCTCCTCCAGGTTGATTCCAACTCCTCTTGCTTGTTTCCCACAGTTTCTTGTTTTGGCAGTTTGACTTTCAAACTGGACATTTGACTTTTCTGTTTTAGGATTCAATTTAATCCTTTATTTGGGACAGCAAGAACACTTAGTACATGATGCAATCATTCCAATAAGTAATGACACATTCATGTACCCCTTCCCCCTCCGGAGTGCCGGACTTTCCGGAACCTTCTAGAATGTTCCCGATGAAAACACCGGAATCATTCCCGAACTCCGAAACGGGACTTTCCTTATATGAATCTTATTCTCCGGACCATTCCGGATCACCTCGTGATATCCCGGATCCCATCCGAGACTCCGAACAACATTCGGTCTCTTTCTCATAACACCATAACTACTCAAACAACGTCGAATCCTTAAGTGTGTCTCCCTACGGTTCGTGAATTATGCGGACATGATCGAGACACTTCTCCGAACAATAACCAATAGAGGAATCTGGAAATTCATCTGGCTCCCACATATTTCTACGATTACTTTGCGATCGAATGAACCACTTACATACGATACCAATTTCCCTTTGTCTCACGATATGTTACTTATCCGAGGTTATGATCGTCGGTATCTCTGCATACCTAGTTCAACCTCGTTACTGATAAGTACTCTTTTCTCGTTCCCGTGATATGTGATCCCTTGTGACCAAGTCACATGCTTGCAAGCTAATTGGATGACATTCCACCGAGAGGGCCCAGAGTATATCTATCCGTCATGTGGATGGACAAATCCCACTCTTGATCCATGTGTCTCAACCAAAACTTTCCGAACACTCAATGCCACCTTTATAACCACCCAGTTACAGTGTGATGTTTGATGTCATCAAAGCATCCATCCGGTAAAGGTGATATGCATGATCTCATGGTCGAAGGAATTAGGTTACTATGTATCAGAAAGCATATAGCAATTGAACTAATGAAATGACTTGATCTTTATGCTACGCTTATCTATAGGAGTATGTCCACCATATCATTCTCCTAACGATATGATCTTGTTGTTGATAACATCTCAATGTTCATGATAGGGAAACCACAATCATCTATCAACCAACAAGCTAGTGAAGTATAGAGGCTATACTAGGGACTTCAAATTAAGTTTACAAATCACACAAGTATCAATGTTTCCTTGTTAATACTATTATAGCATGAATGTAAACATTTATCATAAACACAAAGATATAATAATAACCACATTTATTATTGCCTCTAGGGCATATCTCCAACAAATTACGGCGTCTCCTCGATTTCCGCGCGTAGTGGACGGTGTGGTAACGACGGTTCGTTGTGATGCTGACACATGTATGGCCAGATCTGCCGTTGGCGTTAGGTCTTCTTGATGGACGGTTGTCGTGCATCGTCTTCGCCGTTATAATCATTGGGGAAGCTGCAGTTTGTTTTCACCGCATCTACTCTTGTTCTTACTACCTCCTTGTGCTCTAGCAGTTCTTGCTGCACGCTGGAATATCCATCCACATTTCCATCTTCCCTTCGGTGCTCTCACCGCCGGCGCCGCCGTAGCGCGATGGGGAAACCGAAGAAGTCATCATCCGCGGTTGGTACCAGCGCCGTCGGAGGAAAGAAGGGTGCCACCGCTACCCGTATCACCGATGGTGGTTGGCAGCGATCAAAGACGCGGGAGAGTGACCTCCGCAAGCTTCGCGAGCGGGGCTTTATCCCGCAGGATAGGGAGGCCGTCAGACTCCCCGACAACGAGGTAATCCGCCGTCCCCCCGCTGGGTATCGGGTTATGTTTCTTGCCTTCGTTATGCGTGGGTTTTCCTTCCCAGTCCACGACTTCCTTCGTGGGCTGCTCTTTCTCTATGGCATCCAGCTGCATCATCTTTCGCTCAATTCTCTTCTTCACATTGCTTATTTCATCACTTTCTGCGAGTGCCGGCTCGGTATCGAGCCGCATTTTGGCCTCTTCCGGAAACTCTATTTCGTGAAGAGGAAATCCGGTTCGGATGGTGTGTATCCCATTGGGTGTTGCATCATCTCCCTCAAGGCCAATATTCTTTTCTTTTCTTTCTCTATGTCTAAGTCTGTCCAGTACTGGCGGAGGCGGTGGTTTTACATTCGCGATTCCACAGTCGCTGGTCAGCATTTTGGTCTTGCTCCTTTTGACTCCTCCTAGATAATCGAGCCAAAAAGGTCCTAGAAAAACCAGATCTTGGATGGCGAGTCATAGGAGATAGAGGCCCTTTACCGTCGGGTGGAGGATCTCCAGTTGATTCCGGAGCAGGAAGTGAACGGCGTGGATATTATCCGCACGTTTCTCGAGCGTCGGGTGCAGCCTCTCCAGGCTAGGGCGCACCCGATGTTTCTTTATTCTGGGCGCCATGATCCGACGAGAGTTTCGGCTGAGAAAATCTCCGAGGGAGATCTTGACAGGTCCCTCCGCTTGCTGCTGAAGTTCAAGGCCGGAGAAAATATACCGGGGAAGTCGCTGACTCCTCCGTTTTCTTCGACGCTGGCCGTTCCGCAGGTGTAGATTCGTGCGCGTAGCGCTTTTCGTCGACTGCATATTTATTTTCCTTCGTTTGCTAACAAAGGTCCGTCTTTTTTGCAGAGCTTCAAGGTGCCGGGCATGGTGCCGCCACTGCCTGAGTTATTTCCGAATGCTCCGGATAATGACGTGGTGGATTCCGTGTCCGAGCTGCCTTCGGCGCGATCTCCGACGGAAGATGCCAACGAGTCGAGCGAGGACCACACGCGCAAACGATCACGGAGCTCCAGCGAGTCTTCGGATGCCTCGACTCCTCCAACTCCTAGGAACCCTCTGTGCCTTGAGCGTCACAGTGACGGGCATGGAGGCTCTTCCTCGCCTCTTCCTGCCATTCCTGTGCGGGCTGTGGCGCCGCACCCGCCAGCAAAGCGGAAGAAGGAAGAAAAGAAGGAAGAGAAGAAAGGGGAGAAGAGAGCCCGAAGGACTCCTCCTGTCTTCGACCTGAGCTCACTGGACTCGTAAGTTTCTTTTGTACCGCTGTCTTGTTCCTGTTGACTTTGTGCTTGAGCTAAATTTTTCGTGTGCAGGCACTCCTCCCACAACTCCTCCAGCGATGGTGCTCGGGAGATGATGGGAGAGTCGAAGGTTGCGTCTCCTTCTCCTCAGATGGTGGCCACCTCTGAGGGTGCTGCGCCGGTCCCTTCTCCGCAGGGAGCTCAGGTGGTTGCGCCTCAGAAGGCTGCGAGCAGGCCTTCGGGGTTGCCATCGGAGAATGTAAGTATTCTGTTTCCTGCTACGGGGGGAGCCCCCGAGCGTCTGAATTTTTTTTCTTGTCTTGTTCTTTCTTCGAGTCTTCGGGGGGAGCCCTCGAGCGTTTTCGTATGCGAATTTTTCTTTTTGTTCCTTTGTGGTGGGCGCAGCCCCCAAGTCCTTTTCCTTACTGGTAGTTCTTCTTCCTGCAGCCTTTTGTGCAGGATGCTAAGCGACTGGTGCAGGAGCACCTGGTGCTGGAGGCCAACCTCCAATAGCTTCAAGGTACCTGTATGCTTTGGTACCTCTTTCATTTTGCATTGTTGTCTTGCTTTCTGACGCTTGTATGTGTTGAATGCAGAGGAGCATAAAACTTCCCTCTGTGAGATTGATGCTCTCAAAAAGAGCCTTGGTCAAGCGGAGAAGAAGGCCGAAGACGCCGCTGGTGCGAAAGAGCGCCTTGAGCTGGAGCTAGACAAGGAGGCCAAGGCTAAGGAGCGTCTACAGCAGGAGGCTACGGACCGCGAGGAGCAGCTTGCCATGGCTGCGACTGCGCGTGAAAGAGAGGTGGTGGGCAAGCTCATGGCTGCTGCCAAGGCTGTTTCAGGTGAGTACCTTATTTTTGCTCCTTTATTTTCGTTTTCTTGTCTTTCTTCTGTGTTACTTTCTTCATTCCTTCTCTTTTTTTCTCAGATACCGCAGGCATCGAGTTTGACCGCGGCTCAACAAGACATGGAGGCTGGCGGCTTCTTCTGGATGGATCATGACCGTGCCATTGCTCTGGCGACGGTGCAGGATCGTGTGCACCAGGTTTTGCGGGTGCTTCGTCAAGTGCAGACGTCGCTTGCATCGGTGTTGCATGTCATGTTTCCTTTGGATGCCATGCCAACAAGCCTTGCGGGTCTTTTGTCGAAATTTCGGAGCGTGAGCAATGTCAAGGAGCTAGTGCGGCAACAGCTCGTCGAAGGAGTGAAGGCTGCTTTGTCCCTTGTGAGGCTGCACCGGCCTGATGTAGACTTGTCTGTTGTAGCAGCTGGGCCACCTCTTCGGCCGGATGGTGGCGAGTGGGATATGCGTCCGCATTATGCGGCTGTAAGGCAGTATGCCGAACAGGTAGTAGATTTGTTTGAGCAGCGTGCTCAAGTTATTCTCCAGAATAGGTAGTACCTGTAAAAAGATAGATGTAAAATTTGTATATTTCGACTGGGCGTGTTGTGCCCTTTGTGATAAAGGTTTGTTTATTGTGAGCACGTAGTGCTTTGTTTGAGTACGTGTCCTTTTCGTTTGCCTGACGTTGTCAGCTATTCAGGTGTACACGTGTGATCCTCGTCGATGAAATCGTGAGGTGGGGGAGCCCCCGAGTGCGTTTGTAGCATAAAGTAAAGTAACGAACAAGATTTTGGGGCGGAACACTTAGCTTTATTTATATCGTAATGGAGGAAGTACATTGTTCGGCTGAATAGCCTTGGCTGAAAAGCCTTATTAAAAGTAAAAGGGGTAGGTAGCTATGGGTAGAATCGCCGCAAGTGTGCGATGTTCCATGGGTTGGAGTATGCGACTCCAGACTCCACGTGCTTGAGGCGATAGGCGCCACCTGGGATGACTTCGGTGATAACGTAGGGTCCTTCCCATGGCGACTCGAATTTCTTCGGTCGCTCTTGCTTGAGTCGCAAGACGAGGTCTCCTTCGACGAAGGACCTTGGACGTAGCCGTCGGCTGTGGTAGTTGCGGAGACTCTGCTGGTACACCGCTGATCGAGCTGCTACTATGTCTCTTACTTCGTCGAGTGTGTCCACGGCGTCTTCGAGTGCAGCCGTGGATTCGGCTTCGCTATAAGCTACGACCCGAGGGGCCTGGTGGCGTACTTCGGCTGGTAGCACGGCTTCGTCTCCGTGCACCATGAAGAACGGTGTGTAGCCGGTGGAGCTGTTTGACGTAGTACGCAAACTCCATAGGACGGATGGCATCTCTTTCGTCCAGGCTCCGGCCTTTCGTTCGAGTGGGCTCATGAGGCGCTTCTTGATGCCAGTGCCGATTAGGCCGCTGGCCTTTTCCACTTGCCCGTTCGTTTGCGGGTGTGCCACTGAGGCATACGTGATGTTGATCCTGAGGCCTTCGCAGAAGTCTTGGAATTCCTTGGAGATAAAGTTCGAACCATCGTGGGTGATGATGCTGTGCGGTACGCCGAGCCTGTAGACAATGGATTCGAAGAACTTGACGGCAGTCTTGCCCTTTTGGTTGGTGACCGGCATGGCCTCGACCCACTTGGTGAATTTGTCGACTGCGACCAGGAGGTAAACGTGCCCCCCTTTCTAGGACTTTGGCAATTTGCCGATCATGTCCAGGCCACATTGAGAAAAGGGCCAAGCTATAGGTATGGGTCTGAGCTCTGACCCGGGTGCGTGCGGTTTGTCGGCGAACCGTTGGCACCCGTTGCATCTTAGGACGATGTCCTTTGCATCGCTCATGGCCGTTGGCCAGTAGAATCCGGCTCGTAGAGCTTTGGCGACGAGAGAGCGGCTGCCTGCGTGATGGACGCAGATGCCCTCGTGGATGTCTTGGAGGATGGCTTTCCCGTCATCGATGGTGACGCACCTTTGTAGTACACCCGTAATACTGCGCTTGTACAGCTCGCCATTGATGATGGTGAAGGCTTTTGACCGACGAGATATGCGCCGGGCATCTGTCGGGCTGTCAGGCAGTTCTCCATTTATCAAGAACTGGAGGTACGGTCACGTCCAAGTTTCTTCGACTGCCATGACCTGCATCAGGTTGACCATAGCGACCTCTGTGTCCAGCTTATCGGGTCCTTCGTGTCCTTCGGGCAGCGTAGCCCCCGAGTGTTCTGCTTCTTCGGGTGATCCCTTGGGGAATTTCCGCTTGATGGATGGCACGCAGATCTGTTTGAGGAACACACCCGGTGGCACCTCTGCGCAAGTGGAGCCGATGTTGGCAAGTTTGTCGGCTTCCTCGTTGCTTTCTCTTCCAACGTGCCGAAGCTCGCAGCCGTCGAATTCTCCTTCGAGTGCGTTGTAGAGTGCGCGGTACGCGATCATGTTTTCTGAAGGGTTTCGCGGCATAGTAAATCAAAATTTTCTACGGATGCGAACAGAGGGAAAGCCAAGATCTAATCTAGGAGATGCAATCAACGAGAGAGATTGGATTAGATCTTCATACCCTTGAAGATTCGCACAGCGGAACGTTCGTCGGAACGTGGGTGATGTAGTCGTACTCGCTTCTCCTCCTCGCGATCCGATCCGATCTAGCACCACAAGTGGCGGTGCCTCCGTGAGATGCACACGTGCAGCACCTCGACGTCTCCTCCTTCCTCGGACCAGCAAGTATGGTGGAGAGATAGATTGGATCTACAACACGACGGCGTGGTGTATATGGTGGAGAATTTCTGCAGCAGGGCTTCGCCTACAAACAGTCGGGAGGGAGAGAGGAAAGCTAGCAAGGCGGCTAGGGTTTGGAGGAGAGGTGTGTGGGGTTGGTGCGCCCCCACCCCTCTTTATATAGAGGGGGGCATGGACTCGCCCCTCTTCTAGAAACCCTATCTCTAGTTTAAACGATTTAAACTCTCTAGGATCGGCTGGGCCCTATGGGGCCTTGTGCCCCGGGCCCAATGCATCCAGGAAACTCCCTCATAGGCCCATGCCCCTCCCGGAAGGTGGGGCCACGTTGGTCCCCTTCCGGAAGGTTCTAGAAGCTTTCGGTACAATACCGATTAACCCGGAACAATTCCGAACTCCAAAAACTGCACTTCCTTATATGAATCTTATTCTCCGGACCACTCCGGAACCTCTCGTGATGTCCCGGATCCCATCCGAGACTCTGAACAAAAATTCATAAACCAATTTCCAATCTATCCTAGCGTCGAGACACGTTAAGTGTGTGACCCTGCGGGTTCGAGAATATGCAGACATGATCTTCTATCAATAATCAACAGCGGGGTCTGGGCACCCATATTGACTCCCACACATTCATCGATGATCATATCGGATGAACCACGATGCCAGGATTCAATCAATCCCATATATATATTCCCTTCGTCTCGCGATATTTTACTTGCTCGAGATTCGATCGTCGGTACCGTCATACCTAGTTCAATCTCGTTCACAGCAAGTACTTTACTCGTTCCGTAATCCGATATCACTTTGTGATTAACTCCTTAACCACATGCTTGCAAGCGGTGTTGATATCGATTACCGAGTGGGCCCGAAGTATATCTCTCCGACTTGGGAGGGACAAATCCCATCTCGATACATATAACCCAACAGATACTTTCCGATCACCTGAGAGACACCTTTATGATCACCCTTTCATAGGATGACGTTTGATGACCTCAAAGCTTTCTTCCGATACCAGGGAGTTGTATTATCTCATGGTCTAAGGAATACAATATTTGACATAGGAAAAGCTTCGCAAAGATGAACACGATGATACGATCTAATTGCTTCGCTTTAGTTTGGGTCTGTCCATCATATCATTCTCCAATGATATGATCTCATTACCAATTGACAACTCATGTCTATGGTTAGGAAACCTTAACCATCATTGATCAATGAGCTAGTCCATAGAGGCGTACTAGGGACACGGTGTTGTTCACAAACCACACAAGTATTAAAGTTTCCGCTTAATACAATTCTAGCATGGAATATAAAATTTATCATGAACAAGAATTATAATAATAACATCTTTATTATTGCCTCTAGGGCATAATTCCAACAGTTTTCGGCGTGTGCGTCGCACTCATTCATCGTCTGCTGGATGACGAGGTTGGAGTCACCGTAGATGACCAGGCATGTTGCGCCGCAGATCTTTGCCATCCTCATGCCATGGATGAGGGCTTCGTATTCGGCCTCATTGTTGGAGGCTCGGAATTTCATCCGGAGGACGTACTTTATCTGGTCGCCCTGCGGGGAGGTCAGTATGACCCTGGCTCCTACTCCAGCTTCACGCTTGGAGCCGTCGAAGTGCATTGTCCATGACTGCGACATGTCTGGGGTGTCTGGCAGCTGCAGCTCCATCCAATGTACGAGGAAGTCCGGGAGGACTTGAGATTTGATTGCGAGTCGCTTCTCGTAGATGATGTCCAGAGGTGACAGCTCAATGCCCCACAGGGCCACGCGTCCTGTGGCCTCAGGGTTATTCAGGATGCTGTTCAGGGGTGCCTCGTTGACGACCACCACCTGGTGCTCCTGGAAGTAATGGCTCAGCCGTCGAGCCGTCATGAACACGCCGTAGGCGAGTTTCTGGTAGTGAGGGTACCTCTGTTTTGTTGGCGTCAGTACCTCGCTGAGGTAGTAGATTGGGCGTTGGACCCCGTGGGTTTTGCCTTCTTTGGGTCGTTCGACCACTAGCACGGTGCTGACCACCTGGTGTGTGGCTGCTATGTACAGCAGCAGAGGCTCGCGCTCCTTTGGCGTGACCACGACGGGCGAGGTGGAGAGTAGCCGTTTGAGGTTTTCGAACGCGTCGTCGGCTTTTGGCGTCCACTCGAATTTATCTGCCTTGCGTAGCAGCTGGTAGAATGGTAGGGCCTTTTCACCCATGCGGCTGATGAATCTGCTCAACGCCGCTATTCGTCCTGCAAGCTGCTGGACACCCTTGAGGTTTTTCGGCTTCTCCATTGCCATGATGGCTCTGATTTTCTTCGGGTTTGCCTCGATCCCTCGCTGAGAGATGAAGTACCCAAGAAGATGACCCGATGGGACGCCGAAGTCACACTTTTCGGGGTTGAGTTTGATCCTGTAGCGATCGAGGTTGTCGAACGTCTCGCGGAGATCGTCGATAAGTGTCCTTGCCTCCCTGGTTTTTATGACTATGTCGTCGACATAGACTTGAACGTTGCGACTAATCTGGTCCTTGAGGCATGTTTGCATGCATAGCTGGTACGTGGCACCTGTGTTGTTTAGCCCAAAGGGCATTGTGTTGTAGCAGAACACCCTGAACGGTGTGATAAAAACGCCGTTTTCATCTTCGACCTTGAGTCGAATCTGATTGTAGCCTGAGTAGGCGTCGAGGAAGGAGAGTTTCTCGCAACCTGCAGTCGAATCGATGATCTGATCGATCCGAGGAAGAGGCAAGTGGTCCTTTGGGCAGTGCTTGTTTAGCGACGTGAAATCCACGCACATCCGCAGGATGTTCGTGTCCTTTTTTGGGACCATCACTGTATTTTCAAGCCACTCGCTTTTTTTGATTTCCCTGATGAAGTCTGCAGCGAGTAGTCTGTTGATTTCTTTGCCGATAGCTTCAGCTCGTGGCTCGGACAGTCTCCGGATGGACTGCTTGACTGGCTTGGTGTCTGGAAAGACGTTGAGTGCGTGCTCGGTGAATTCTCTGGGAACTCCTGGCATGTCCGCAGGATACCAGGCGAAGATTTCCCAGCACTCACGGAGGAATTCGACGAGCGCGCCTTCCTATGCGGGGCTGAGGTCGTTGGCGATCAGCGCCGTCTTGGAGGCATCCGTCGGATGGACTTGCACCTTCTTTGTGTTGACGGTGGAGTCGAAAGACATGTCAGGTGCGTTTTGTCGTGCGACTGGGGGTGCCCCATTGTCCATCACCTCGTGGAGCCTTAGGAGCTCCTCCTGCATGCCGAATGACTGGGAGATTCTGTTGAAATCTCTGTCGCATTGGTCTGAGCGGGTGAAGCTCCCGTGGATTGTGATGACGCCCTTTGGTCCTGGCATCTTGAGTACCAGGTATGCATAGTGTGGGACAGCCAAGAACCTTGCGAATGCTACACGCCCAAGGATGGCGTGGTACTGTGATGGCCAGTCCACCACTTCGAATTCGAGTCGCTCCAGCCGGAAGTTGTCCGGCTTGCCGAAGATGACGTCGAGCCATATTTTGCTTAGGGGGAATATGCCCTTCCCTGGAACGATGCCGTGGAACATTGTGTCTGACTGTTCCAGGATGCACTGCGGGATCCGCATTGCTGCTAGAGTGCTTGCGAACATCAGGTTGATGCCGCTGCCACCGTCCATGAAGATGTGACTCATCTCGAAACCTCCGATCTACGCCTCCAGCACCAAGGTAGCATGACCTGGGCGAGGGATCTGGCAAGGGTGATCTGAACGACTGAACGTGATGCAGGACTCTAATCCGCTGAGGTACTCAGGGATGGCGGGTGGAGTTGCCACGGCCAGGTTGATCTGTCGGGTGATTTTCTTCTGCACCCTATTCGTGGGGCGCCCCTTCTGGATCATCAGTGCTCCTTTCGGCTGGGGATACCCGTTCCCAGCGTTGTTCTGTGCTGGTGCGACTGGTTGGTTTGGGCCTGCAATGGGTGGCGGTAGAGGAGCTCCATGCGCTATTTCACCTGGCGCGGGTGCATTTCCGAACGCAGGGATTGGGGCTTGCTGCCTCATCTGCACCATGCTTTCGCTGAGTTTCTGGAACTCGCGGCAGTCCTTGAGCATGTGGCTAGCCTTCTTTTTGCCATCCTGCTTGTCGATGTAGAAGTGGATGGTGCATAGACCCGAAAGCTTTTCGTATGCTGAGGGTCTGTTATCGCGGTAGCGGCGTTGCCACAACTGTGCTGGGTGTCCCCCGTCGCAGAAGTTTCCTCCGCGATATCCTCCGCTGTTGCGGCGATCGGCGTAGCTAGTCGCGACCATGTCGGGTCCGTCGCGATCGTCGTAGACGCGCGATCTTCTCTTGCTACGGCGCTCTCGCCGTCGACCGTAGTCGTCTTCTTCTTCCGATTGTGCTCGGTGAATGGAATATTCTCCGTCAGCCCACCTATTGGCGATGTCCATGAGGTGGTCGAGTGTTTTGGGCTTGACGCGCCCAAGTTCCTTCTTGAAGTCTTGGCGCTTGACTCCGTCCCTAAAGGCGTCGATGGCCCTCTCTTTGGAGATGTGTGCTGCGGAGTTCTTTGTGTTGGACCAGCGTAGTATGTACGAGCGAATGGATTCGCCCGTTCGTTGAGTGCAGGCCCGCAATTCTTCGATTGAGGCTGTCCTCTTGCTGGTGCCTTTGAAGTTTCGGATGAAGCTGTAAGCTAGCTCATCCCAGCTTCAGATGGACCCTGAGGATAGGCTGCTGAGCCAGATCCGGGTTGCGCCTGTCAGCTGCAGCTGAAGGCATTGCATGGCAGTCTCTTTGTTTCCACCGTGTAGTTTGACGGATGATAAGTGGTCGCTGAGCCAAGCCTTTGGGTCTTGGGTGCCGTCGAACTTCGGAGTATCCGAAGGAAGCTTGAAATTTTCGGCATCCGCGTCCGCCATACGGATCTGCTGAAGCATCGGGCTCCGCAGAGTTATCCTTCGTCTTCGTCCATCTCGGATTCGGACGAGCATGCGCGCTTGGCTCGCGCTTTGTCAATTTTGCGCTATGTGAGCGCATCTCTGGCGTGTCGTAGTCGCGGCGGCGTGAACTCTTCTTCCTTTGAGGAAGGTCATGTTCCTCTTCTTCGCGGTGGCACAAACTCTTCTGCGGTCGAACCTGGCCGGAGCTTTCTTCTTTGGCTCCGTGGGAGCTTCCTGGTGGAGCGCAGCTCCAACGAGTCCGAGTCCGGTGAGTGCGGACTTGTGCATGGCCCTCTTCGGGTCCGGTGGTGGGTGGGCCGCGAGGTACGCAGTGGCTGCCATGATCGCAGCCTGCGGCGTTTTGGGGATGACGTTGTCGTCGGCGTCCATCTCCATGAAGGATGTGTGGAGGGTTCGGGTCACCTCACGGCGCTCCTTGGGGTCCATGTTATCCACCCTAGAGCGGTGCTTGTTGCCTTGGTTGGCGTTCGAGCTGGAGCCGATGCCCATGGCGGAGAGCGCAGCTCGTCGAGCGCTGGACTCTGAGGCTGCTTGCTTGCGCTTGTCGAGCACTTCCTGCATCTTGACCTGCTTCTTGTGCTCCTCGATCAGGAGCAGGTAGTAGGCCATCAGCATATCCCGGGAGGCGTCTGCAGGCAGTACTATGTTGCCTGCCACGGCGTTGCGGACCTGGGCCCATCCTTATTTGCTAAGGCGGATGACGTGGCCGCCGTTGTTTTCCCCTTCGGGTGGGGGCACTAGCTTCTTCTGTTCCCACCGTTTCGTTCAGGCGGGTTAGGCGTCGGGTTGGGCGGCGGGTTCGGTATTTGCTGATCCACGTCGCTCTGGATGACTACAGCGCATTGGTAGCGCTCGTAGATTGGTCCGCTGCTGCCGCAACTTTCAGATCCGGAACCGTAGGTTCCTGCATCCGATGGCAGATCGCACAGATCGGAGTTGCTGCTGCTGTCGTAGGAATCATTTGTTGATGATGTTGTGCGTAGCACGGGGTGTGGGGTCCACGAAGCGGGCCTGATTGATGGCAGGGGCACCCGCTCAGGGAGGCGGAGGGTGCCGGTTTGCGCCACCTGGAAACAGAAGCTCCCGAACAGGATTTCGAGTCCGTCGCCTACGAGCTCGAAGTCCTTCATGGTGGCCGTTGAGTGGGCTATGAAGTCGAAAGCGCCGAAGAGGAGGTGACTCTCCGTCGCCGCAGAGTTGTAGATCGATCGGGTTGGGACCGTCACAACCGCACAATCAGTGTCCCCAGTTCACACAGACGGCGCCAATTGACGAGGTTTGATCTCAGCAATGCCCATTGTTATGGACTTGGGTTTTGGAGAAGATGGGGATGCTGGAGATCGTGGAACGGTTAGCAAACAAGCAACACGGGGACACGAGGTTTACCCAGGTTCAGGCCCCCAGAGGGAAAACCCTACTCCTGCTTGTCTGCTCTTGATTACGGCGGAACCGAAGGTTACAGGGGTGCGCAGATGCAATCTGGCGTGGAGGTGTGTATGTGAAAGTATGAGTCGAGAGATCTAGGTCGTTCCCTCCTAGCCTTTATATAGACTTAGGCAGGTCCCGGGCATAGACCTAGTCGGTTACAGGTTCTAGGGTTTTACCCCTTTGAATTTCCTATCTACTCTAGTTTTGCTCTCCAAGGATCCGAAGGCGTCATGGGCCTGAGCCACCCGAAAGTCTTCATGGGTCGGCGTACATTTGCCGTGGGCCTTCCTTGGGCTGGACCAGGTATGCTGAGATCATGCACCCGCGGGGTATAACCATGTCATCAAGTACTTAAGGATGTTTTTGACCGTTGTCCAATGATCCACTCCTGGATCACTTTGATATCTGCTAGTCAAACTAACAGCATATGCAATGTCAGGTCTAGTACATAGCATGGCATACATAAGAGATCCTATGGCTGAGGCATAGGGAGTCTTACTCATCCTTTCTCTATCTTCTGCCGTTGCAGGACTTTGAGTTTTACTCAAGGTCATATTGGGCAACATGGGCAAGAACCCTTTCTTGCTATCTTCCATTCCAAACCTCTTTAGAACTTTGTGCAAATATGTACTCTGTGACAATGATATTAGGCGTCTTGATCTATCTATATAAATCTTAATGCCTAATATGTAAGCTGCTTCGCCAAGATCTTTCATTGAAAAACTATTATTCAAATAATCCTTGATACTATTAAGAAGGTCTACATCATTCCCAATCAACAATATGTCATCTACATATAGTATTAAGAATGCTACGGAGCTCCCACTCACTTTCTTATTAATACAAGCTTCTCCATAAGTTTGTATAAAACCAAAGCTTTTGATTACCTTATCAAAACGTTGATTCCAACTTCGGGATGCTTGCTTCAATCCATATATGGACCGTTGAAGTTTGCATACCTTGTTAGCATCTTTAGGATGGACAAAACCTTTGGGTTGCATCATATACAAATCTTCATCAATGTCTACATTGAGGAACGCTGTTTTGATATCCATCTGCCATATCTCATAATCATAATATGCAGCGATTGCTAACATAATCCTCAGAGACTTTATCTTTGGTACTGGTGAGAAAGTCTCATCGTAGTCAACTCCTTGAATTTGTCGAAACCCTTTTGCGACAAGTCGAGCTTTATAGACAGTAACATTACCATCAGCATCTGTTTTCTTCTTGAAAATCCATTTGTTCTTGACAGCCTTCCGGACATCCGGTAAGTCCACCAAAGTCCATACTTGGTTTTCATACATGGATCCAATCTCGGATTTCATGGCTTCTTGCCATTTATTGGAATCTGGGCTCATCATCGCTTCCTTATATGTTGCAAGGTCATCGGTGTTGTCCACCAACATGACGCTCATAACGGGATCATACCAATAAGGAGTGGTACGAGTTCTCGTCGACCTGCGAGGTTCCGTAGCAACTTCAACTGAAGTTTCATGATCAACATCATTAGCTTGCTCTCTTATTGGTGTAGGCGCCACAGGAACTACTTCCAGTGCTGCGCTACTCGCAAGTTCGAGAGAAGGTTCAACAACCTCGTTGAGTTCTACTTTCCTTCTAGTCACTTCTTTCGAGAGAAACTCCTTCCCTAGAAAGGATCCATTCTTGGCAATGAATATCTTGCCCTCGGATCTATGATAGAAGGTATACCCAATAGTTTCCTTCGGGTATCCTATGAAGACGCATTTTTCCGCTTTGGGTTCAAGCTTGTCCGGCTGTAACTTCTTTACATAAGCTTCGCAGCCCCAAACTTTAAGGAACGACAATTTAGGTTTCTTCCCAAACCATAATTCATACGGTGTCGTTTTAACGGATTTAGATTGTGCCCTATTTAACGTGAATGCGGCTGTTTGTAATGCATAACCCCAAAACGATAGCGGTAAATCTGTAAGTGACATCATAGAACGAACCATATCTAAGAGAGTTCGATTGCGATGTTCGAACACACCATTACGCTATGATGTTCTCGGCGGTGTCAATTGTGAAAGTACTCCGCATTTCTTCAAATGCTCTCCAAACTCGTAACTTAGATATTCACCTCCACGATCAGATCGTAGAAATTTAATCTTCTTGTTACGTTGATTCTCTACCTCACTTTGAAATTCCTTAAACTTCTCGAAAGTTTCGGACTTATGTTTCATGAAATAGATATACCCATATCTACTCAAGTCATCCGTGAAGGTAAGAACATAACGATAACCACCGCGCGATGCTACACTCATTGGGCCACACACATCGGTATGTATGATTTCCAATAAGTCCGTAGCTCGCTCCATCATACCAGAAAATGGAGTCTTAGTCATTTTACCCATCAGACATGCTTCGCATCTTTTAAGTGATTCGAAATCAAGTGATTCAAGAAGTCCATCGGAATGGAGTTTCTTCATACGCTTCACTCCAATATGACCAAGACGACAGTGCCATATATAAGTTGAGTAACGCTCAATTTCAAATGTTTAGCTTCAATGTTATTAATGTGTGTATTACCATAATCGATATTCAATAAGAATAGACCATCTATCAAAGGTGCATGTGCACAAAACATATTACTCATGTAAATCGAACAACCATTATTCTCGGACTTAAACAAGTAACCGTCTCGCAATAAACATGATCCGGATATAATGTTCATGCTCAACGCAGGCACCTAATAACAATTATTTAAGTATAAAACTAATCCCGATGGTAGATGAAGAGGTAGCATGCCGATCGCGATCACATCAACCTTTGATCCATTTCCAACGCGCATCGTCACCTCGTTCTTCGATAGCTTCTATTTATTCTGCAGTACCTATTTCGAGTTACAAATATGAGCAACCGAACTAGTATCAAATACCCAGGCACTACTACGATTACTAGTGAGATACACATCAATAACATGTATATCAGATATACCTTTCTTCTTGATGTTGTCGTTCTTCAAATCCACCAAGTACTTTGGGCAATTCCACTTCCAGTGACCTTCTCCCTTGCAGTAAAAGCACTCAGTATCAGGCTTAGGCCCAGCCTTGGTGTTCTTCGCCGGCGCGGTAACTTTCTTACCGCCCTTCTTGAAGTTTCCCTTTTTCTTAGACTTGCCTTGCTTCTTGAATTTGGTGGTCTTATTGACCAACAACATGTGGTGCTCTTTCTTGATCTCCATTTCCGCAGACTTTAACATGGAGAAGAGTTCGGGCAACAACTTGTCCATGTTATACATATTGTAGTTCATCACAAAGTTCTCGTAACTTGGTGGTAGTGATTGGAGGACACGATGAATCCCCAAAGCATTATGAATCACTATACCCAAGCTTTGGAGTTTACTTGCGTGCCCAGACATCTTAAGCACGTGCTCACTAATGGAGCTGCCCTCTTCCATCTTGCAGTTAAAGAACTTTTCAGAAGCCTCATAACTCTCAACTGCTGCATGAGCCTCAAATATCATTTTGAGTTCACGGACAATATCATGTGGGTCATGGTTCTCAAACCTTTTCTGAAGATCCGATTCCAAACCATACAAGATAGCACACTGAACTGTGGAGTACTGATTCTTCCGAGCGAGGAAAACATTCTTTACCTCATTGGTAGCATTAGCTGCAGGCGGATCACCCAGCGGTGCATCCAGCACATAGGTCAAATTACCAGCATTGAGGACAATCCTCAAATTGCGGAACCAATCCGTGAAGTTGCTTCCATTGTTTTTCAACTTTTCTTTCTCTAGGAACGCATTAAAATTGATGGTAGGGTCCTCCATTGATCTACAACATATTTGCAATAGTTTAGACTAAGTTCATGACAAATTGAGTTCTAATTAATAGTTAAACTAATCTAGGTGAATTCCCACTCAAAACAATATCTCTCAAATTGTTTTAGTGATCACAAGAACCAAATCCACCACATCAAAACCGATCATCACGAGAGTTGATGTAGCTTCAATGGCGAACAATCAACATGTTCATCATATCTACTATATGACTCATGCACTACTAGAGAAAAGCCTATGCGAGGCGCACCTAAAAGCTTATGCGAGGCGCATATCATATGCGCCTCTAGCTTCAAGCCTCGGGTATTTTTTATGCGAGGCGCATATGATATGCGCCTCCTATACTTCACACATGCGAGGCGCATATCGATATGCGCCTCGCATATTATTATGCGAGACGCATATCGATATGCGCCTCGCATATGTGAAGTATAGGAGGCGCATATCATATGTTTTACAATGCGTCTCGTATATTTATAATATATGCGCCTCCTATAGTATCCTATATGCGCCTCCGATAATATTTTCGAAATTCAAGTTTTACAAACCACTATAAATAATAATATACAGATATTCAAATATACAATATAGTCCACAATACAGTATAAATAGACTCAAAATTGTCCCATTTCCATATATTCTACTTATAATCTACTAGTATCTGTCGTCACATGGCGGCCACATTCCTTGACGCACGCACTCGGTCGGTATTTACCCCAACTCACCCAAACCCTGCATACGGACTGTATCGCGGTCTACAGTTTTACTGCTACGCGACGCGGCGGTGAACGGCGGCTATTCTTCTTACGCGTCTTCTCGCCGGGCCCCACGGAGCCGAAGCTGCCGAGCTCGGCGTTGCGGAGCCGCAGCGCCGCGCCGAACACGCCGTTCACGGCGTCCAACAGACGGTCCAGCAGCGCCGCCAGCCCCTCCGTCCGCCTCTCCACCTCCTGCGCCGCGGCGCGCACGGCTGCCTCGTTGTCCTTGTCCGCGGCAAGTTCACCTTCGGTGCCGCTGCTGTCGAGGGCCGCGGCGAGCTTGCTGACGGCTTCGTCCACGGCGCCCACCTCGCTGGTCTTGGCGGCCGGAAGGACGGCGAGCTGGCTGGAGAGCGCGTTGAAGGGCTCCGACCACGGGAGGTCGCCGGTGACCACGAGCGGGAAGGAGACAGCGGAGTTCACCTTCCCGCCGAGGATTGTTGCAGCGGCTGTCGCGGCGAGCAAGGACACGGCGTCCACGGCGAGGAGGACGCGCGCTGCGGCGGTGAGCTGGCGGCCGGCACCATACGGAGGCTCCACGAAGTTGACAGAAGGGAGCGGAACGGGAGGTGACGAAGAGGCCCCCGCGTCGTGGTCGGCGAGCGCGGCGCGAGCGCGCTGGACCGATGTCGGGGATAGCGAGGAGAGGAGGTGTAGCGCGAAGCGGGAGAGGAGGCGGCGATGGCGTTGCAGGCGTCGAGGAGCGCGACGCCGGAGTCGAGGTGCGTGGCCACGGCTGCAGGCGTCATACCTAGTTCAATCTCGTTCACAGCAAGTACTTTACTCGTTCCGTAATCCGATATCACTTTGTGATTAACTCCTTAACCACATGCTTGCAAGCGGTGTTGATATCGATTACCGAGTGGGCCCGAAGTATATCTCTCCGACTTGGGAGGGACAAATCCCATCTCGATACATATAACCCAACAGATACTTTCCGATCACCTGAGAGACACCTTTATGATCACCCTTTCATAGGATGACGTTTGATGACCTCAAAGCTTTCTTCCGATACCAGGGAGTTGTATTATCTCATGGTCTAAGGAATACAATATTTGACATAGGAAAAGCTTCGCAAAGATGAACACGATGATACGATCTAATTGCTTCGCTTTAGTTTGGGTCTGTCCATCATATCATTCTCCAATGATATGATCTCATTACCAATTGACAACTCATGTCTATGGTTAGGAAACCTTAACCATCATTGATCAATGAGCTAGTCCATAGAGGCGTACTAGGGACACGGTGTTGTTCACAAACCACACAAGTATTAAAGTTTCCGCTTAATACAATTCTAGCATGGAATATAAAATTTATCATGAACAAGAATTATAATAATAACATCTTTATTATTGCCTCTAGGGCATAATTCCAACAGTTTTCGGCGTGTGCGTCGCACTCATTCATCGTCTGCTGGATGACGAGGTTGGAGTCACCGTAGATGACCAGGCATGTTGCGCCGCAGATCTTTGCCATCCTCATGCCATGGATGAGGGCTTCGTATTCGGCCTCATTGTTGGAGGCTCGGAATTTCATCCGGAGGACGTACTTTATCTGGTCGCCCTGCGGGGAGGTCAGTATGACCCTGGCTCCTACTCCAGCTTCACGCTTGGAGCCGTCGAAGTGCATTGTCCATGACTGCGACATGTCTGGGGTGTCTGGCAGCTGCAGCTCCATCCAATGTACGAGGAAGTCCGGGAGGACTTGAGATTTGATTGCGAGTCGCTTCTCGTAGATGATGTCCAGAGGTGACAGCTCAATGCCCCACAGGGCCACGCGTCCTGTGGCCTCAGGGTTATTCAGGATGCTGTTCAGGGGTGCCTCGTTGACGACCACCACCTGGTGCTCCTGGAAGTAATGGCTCAGCCGTCGAGCCGTCATGAACACGCCGTAGGCGAGTTTCTGGTAGTGAGGGTACCTCTGTTTTGTTGGCGTCAGTACCTCGCTGAGGTAGTAGATTGGGCGTTGGACCCCGTGGGTTTTGCCTTCTTTGGGTCGTTCGACCACTAGCACGGTGCTGACCACCTGGTGTGTGGCTGCTATGTACAGCAGCAGAGGCTCGCGCTCCTTTGGCGTGACCACGACGGGCGAGGTGGAGAGTAGCCGTTTGAGGTTTTCGAACGCGTCGTCGGCTTTTGGCGTCCACTCGAATTTATCTGCCTTGCGTAGCAGCTGGTAGAATGGTAGGGCCTTTTCACCCATGCGGCTGATGAATCTGCTCAACGCCGCTATTCGTCCTGCAAGCTGCTGGACACCCTTGAGGTTTTTCGGCTTCTCCATTGCCATGATGGCTCTGATTTTCTTCGGGTTTGCCTCGATCCCTCGCTGAGAGATGAAGTACCCAAGAAGATGACCCGATGGGACGCCGAAGTCACACTTTTCGGGGTTGAGTTTGATCCTGTAGCGATCGAGGTTGTCGAACGTCTCGCGGAGATCGTCGATAAGTGTCCTTGCCTCCCTGGTTTTTATGACTATGTCGTCGACATAGACTTGAACGTTGCGACTAATCTGGTCCTTGAGGCATGTTTGCATGCATAGCTGGTACGTGGCACCTGCGTTGTTTAGCCCAAAGGGCATTGTGTTGTAGCAGAACACCCTGAACGGTGTGATAAAAACGCCGTTTTCATCTTCGACCTTGAGTCGAATCTGATTGTAGCCTGAGTAGGCGTCGAGGAAGGAGAGTTTCTCGCAACCTGCAGTCGAATCGATGATCTGATCGATCCGAGGAAGAGGCAAGTGGTCCTTTGGGCAGTGCTTGTTTAGCGACGTGAAATCCACGCACATCCGCAGGATGTTCGTGTCCTTTTTTGGGACCATCACTGTATTTTCAAGCCACTCGCTTTTTTTGATTTCCCTGATGAAGTCTGCAGCGAGTAGTCTGTTGATTTCTTTGCCGATAGCTTCAGCTCGTGGCTCGGACAGTCTCCGGATGGACTGCTTGACTGGCTTGGTGTCTGGAAAGACGTTGAGTGCGTGCTCGGTGAATTCTCTGGGAACTCCTGGCATGTCCGCAGGATACCAGGCAAAGATTTCCCAGCACTCACGGAGGAATTCGACGAGCGCGCCTTCCTATGCGGGGCTGAGGTCGTTGGCGATCAGCGCCGTCTTGGAGGCATCCGTCGGATGGACTTGCACCTTCTTTGTGTTGACGGTGGAGTCGAAAGACATGTCAGGTGCGTTTTGTCGTGCGACTGGGGGTGCCCCATTGTCCATCACCTCGTGGAGCCTTAGGTGCCCCATTCTGTTGAAATCTCTGTCGCATTGGTCTGATCGGGTGAAGCTCCCGTGGATTGTGATGACGCCCTTTGGTCCTGGCATCTTGAGTACCAGGTATGCATAGTGTGGGACAGCCAAGAACCTTGCGAATGCTACACGCCCAAGGATGGCGTGGTACTGTGATGGCCAGTCCACCACTTCG
Organism: Avena atlantica; assembly: GCA_910589765.1. NCBI lineage: Eukaryota > Viridiplantae > Streptophyta > Magnoliopsida > Poales > Poaceae > Avena > Avena atlantica. The sequence goes on from OU342733.1 coordinate 524,721,594, forward strand.
AATTCGAGTCGCTCCAGCCGGAAGTTGTCCGGCTTGCCGAAGATGACGTCGAGCCATATTTTGCTTAGGGGGAATATGCCCTTCCCTGGAACGATGCCGTGGAACATTGTGTCTGACTGTTCCAGGATGCACTGCGGGATCCGCATTGCTGCTAGAGTGCTTGCGAACATCAGGTTGATGCCGCTGCCACCGTCCATGAAGATGTGACTCATCTCGAAACCTCCGATCTACGCCTCCAGCACCAAGGTAGCATGACCTGGGCGAGGGATCTGGCAAGGGTGATCTGAACGACTGAACGTGATGCAGGACTCTAATCCGCTGAGGTACTCAGGGATGGCGGGTGGAGTTGCCACGGCCAGGTTGATCTGTCGGGTGATTTTCTTCTGCACCCTATTCGTGGGGCGCCCCTTCTGGATCATCAGTGCTCCTTTCGGCTGGGGATACCCGTTCCCAGCGTTGTTCTGTGCTGGTGCGACTGGTTGGTTTGGGCCTGCAATGGGTGGCGGTAGAGGAGCTCCATGCGCTATTTCACCTGGCGCGGGTGCATTTCCGAACGCAGGGATTGGGGCTTGCTGCCTCATCTGCACCATGCTTTCGCTGAGTTTCTGGAACTCGCGGCAGTCCTTGAGCATGTGGCTAGCCTTCTTTTTGCCATCCTGCTTGTCGATGTAGAAGTGGATGGTGCATAGACCCGAAAGCTTTTCGTATGCTGAGGGTCTGTTATCGCGGTAGCGGCGTTGCCACAACTGTGCTGGGTGTCCCCCGTCGCAGAAGTTTCCTCCGCGATATCCTCCGCTGTTGCGGCGATCGGCGTAGCTAGTCGCGACCATGTCGGGTCCGTCGCGATCGTCGTAGACGCGCGATCTTCTCTTGCTACGGCGCTCTCGCCGTCGACCGTAGTCGTCTTCTTCTTCCGATTGTGCTCGGTGAATGGAATATTCTCCGTCAGCCCACCTATTGGCGATGTCCATGAGGTGGTCGAGTGTTTTGGGCTTGACGCGCCCAAGTTCCTTCTTGAAGTCTTGGCGCTTGACTCCGTCCCTAAAGGCGTCGATGGCCCTCTCTTTGGAGATGTGTGCTGCGGAGTTCTTTGTGTTGGACCAGCGTAGTATGTACGAGCGAATGGATTCGCCCGTTCGTTGAGTGCAGGCCCGCAATTCTTCGATTGAGGCTGTCCTCTTGCTGGTGCCTTTGAAGTTTCGGATGAAGCTGTAAGCTAGCTCATCCCAGCTTCAGATGGACCCTGAGGATAGGCTGCTGAGCCAGATCCGGGTTGCGCCTGTCAGCTGCAGCTGAAGGCATTGCATGGCAGTCTCTTTGTTTCCACCGTGTAGTTTGACGGATGATAAGTGGTTGCTGAGCCAAGCCTTTGGGTCTTGGGTGCCGTCGAACTTCGGAGTATCCGAAGGAAGCTTGAAATTTTCGGCATCCGCGTCCGCCATACGGATCTGCTGAAGCATCGGGCTCCGCAGAGTTATCCTTCGTCTTCGTCCATCTCGGATTCGGACGAGCATGCGCGCTTGGCTCGCGCTTTGTCAATTTTGCGCTATGTGAGCGCATCTCTGGCGTGTCGTAGTCGCGGCGGCGTGAACTCTTCTTCCTTTGAGGAAGGTCATGTTCCTCTTCTTCGCGGTGGCACAAACTCTTCTGCGGTCGAACCTGGCCGGAGCTTTCTTCTTTGGCTCCGTGGGAGCTTCCTGGTGGAGCGCAGCTCCAACGAGTCCGAGTCCGGTGAGTGCGGACTTGTGCATGGCCCTCTTCGGGTCCGGTGGTGGGTGGGCCGCGAGGTACGCAATGGCTGCCATGATCGCAGCCTGCGGCGTTTTGGGGATGACGTTGTCGTCGGCGTCCATCTCCATGAAGGATGTGTGGAGGGTTCGGGTCACCTCACGACGCTCCTTGGGGTCCATGTTATCCACCCTAGAGCGGTGCTTGTTGCCTTGGTTGGCGTTCGAGCTGGAGCCGATGCCCATGGCGGAGAGCGCAGATCGTCGAGCGCTGGACTCTGAGGCTGCTTGCTTGCGCTTGTCGAGCACTTCCTGCATCTTGACCTGCTTCTTGTGCTCCTCGATCAGGAGCAGGTAGTAGGCCATCAGCATATCCCGGGAGGCGTCTGCAGGCAGTACTATGTTGCCTGCCACGGCGTTGCGGACCTGGGCCCATCCTTATTTGCTAAGGCGGATGACGTGGCCACCGTTGTTTTCCCCTTCGGGTGGGGGCACTAGCTTCTTCTGTTCCCACCGTTTCGTTCAGGCGGGTTAGGCGTCGGGTTGGGCGGCGGGTTCGGTATTTGCTGATCCACGTCGCTCTGGATGACTACAGCGCATTGGTAGCGCTCGTAGATTGGTCCGCTGCTGCCGCAACTTTCAGATCCGGAACCGTAGGTTCCTGCATCCGATGGCAGATCGCACAGATCGGAGTTGCTGCTGCTGTCGTAGGAATCATTTGTTGATGATGTTGTGCGTAGCACGGGGTGTGGGGTCCATGAAGCGGGCCTGATTGATGGCAGGGGCACCCGCTCAGGGAGGCGGAGGGTGCCGGTTTGCGCCACCTGGAAACAGAAGCTCCCGAACAGGATTTCGAGTCCGTCGCCTACGAGCTCGAAGTCCTTCATGGTGGCCGTTGAGTGGGCTATGAAGTCGAAAGCGCCGAAGAGGAGGTGACTCTCCGTCGCCGCAGAGTTGTAGATCGATCGGGTTGGGACCGTCACAACCGCACAATCAGTGTCCCCAGTTCACACAGACGGCGCCAATTGACGAGGTTTGATCTCAGCAATGCCCATTGTTATGGACTTGGGTTTTGGAGAAGATGGGGATGCTGGAGATCGTGGAACGGTTAGCAAACAAGCAACACGGGGACACGAGGTTTACCCAGGTTCAGGCCCCCAGAGGGAAAACCCTACTCCTGCTTGTCTGCTCTTGATTACGGCGGAACCGAAGGTTACAGGGGTGCGCAGATGCAATCTGGCGTGGAGGTGTGTATGTGAAAGTATGAGTCGAGAGATCTAGGTCGTTCCCTCCTAGCCTTTATATAGACTTAGGCAGGTCCCGGGCATAGACCTAGTCGGTTACAGGTTCTAGGGTTTTACCCCTTTGAATTTCCTATCTACTCTAGTTTTGCTCTCCAAGGATCCGAAGGCGTCATGGGCCTGAGCCACCCGAAAGTCTTCATGGGTCGGCGTACATTTGCCGTGGGCCTTCCTTGGGCTGGACCAGGTATGCTGAGATCATGCACCCGCGGGGTATAACCATGTCATCAAGTACTTAAGGATGTTTTTGACCGTTGTCCAATGATCCACTCCTGGATCACTTTGATATCTGCTAGTCAAACTAACAGCATATGCAATGTCAGGTCTAGTACATAGCATGGCATACATAAGAGATCCTATGGCTGAGGCATAGGGAGTCTTACTCATCCTTTCTCTATCTTCTGCCGTTGCAGGACTTTGAGTTTTACTCAAGGTCATATTGGGCAACATGGGCAAGAACCCTTTCTTGCTATCTTCCATTCCAAACCTCTTTAGAACTTTGTGCAAATATGTACTCTGTGACAATGATATTAGGCGTCTTGATCTATCTATATAAATCTTAATGCCTAATATGTAAGCTGCTTCGCCAAGATCTTTCATTGAAAAACTATTATTCAAATAATCCTTGATACTATTAAGAAGGTCTACATCATTCCCAATCAACAATATGTCATCTACATATAGTATTAAGAATGCTACGGAGCTCCCACTCACTTTCTTATTAATACAAGCTTCTCCATAAGTTTGTATAAAACCAAAGCTTTTGATTACCTTATCAAAACGTTGATTCCAACTTCGGGATGCTTGCTTCAATCCATATATGGACCGTTGAAGTTTGCATACCTTGTTAGCATCTTTAGGATGGACAAAACCTTTGGGTTGCATCATATACAAATCTTCATCAATGTCTACATTGAGGAACGCTGTTTTGATATCCATCTGCCATATCTCATAATCATAATATGCAGCGATTGCTAACATAATCCTCAGAGACTTTATCTTTGGTACTGGTGAGAAAGTCTCATCGTAGTCAACTCCTTGAATTTGTCGAAACCCTTTTGCGACAAGTCGAGCTTTATAGACAGTAACATTACCATCAGCATCTGTTTTCTTCTTGAAAATCCATTTGTTCTTGACAGCCTTCCGGACATCCGGTAAGTCCACCAAAGTCCATACTTGGTTTTCATACATGGATCCAATCTCGGATTTCATGGCTTCTTGCCATTTATTGGAATCTGGGCTCATCATCGCTTCCTTATATGTTGCAAGGTCATCGGTGTTGTCCACCAACATGACGCTCATAACGGGATCATACCAATAAGGAGTGGTACGAGTTCTCGTCGACCTGCGAGGTTCCGTAGCAACTTCAACTGAAGTTTCATGATCAACATCATTAGCTTGCTCTCTTATTGGTGTAGGCGCCACAGGAACTACTTCCAGTGCTGCGCTACTCGCAAGTTCGAGAGAAGGTTCAACAACCTCGTTGAGTTCTACTTTCCTTCTAGTCACTTCTTTCGAGAGAAACTCCTTCCCTAGAAAGGATCCATTCTTGGCAATGAATATCTTGCCCTCGGATCTATGATAGAAGGTATACCCAATAGTTTCCTTCGGGTATCCTATGAAGACGCATTTTTCCGCTTTGGGTTCAAGCTTGTCCGGCTGTAACTTCTTTACATAAGCTTCGCAACCCCAAACTTTAAGGAACGACAATTTAGGTTTCTTCCCAAACCATAATTCATACGGTGTCGTTTTAACGGATTTAGATTGTGCCCTATTTAACGTGAATGCGGCTGTTTGTAATGCATAACCCCAAAACGATAGCGGTAAATCTGTAAGTGACATCATAGAACGAACCATATCTAAGAGAGTTCGATTGCGATGTTCGAACACACCATTACGCTATGATGTTCTCGGCGGTGTCAATTGTGAAAGTACTCCGCATTTCTTCAAATGCTCTCCAAACTCGTAACTTAGATATTCACCTCCACGATCAGATCGTAGAAATTTAATCTTCTTGTTACGTTGATTCTCTACCTCACTTTGAAATTCCTTAAACTTCTCGAAAGTTTCGGACTTATGTTTCATGAAATAGATATACCCATATCTACTCAAGTCATCCGTGAAGGTAAGAACATAACGATAACCACCGCGCGATGCTACACTCATTGGGCCACACACATCGGTATGTATGATTTCCAATAAGTCCGTAGCTCGCTCCATCATACCAGAAAATGGAGTCTTAGTCATTTTACCCATCAGACATGCTTCGCATCTTTTAAGTGATTCGAAATCAAGTGATTCAAGAAGTCCATCGGAATGGAGTTTCTTCATACGCTTCACTCCAATATGACCAAGACGACAGTGCCATATATAAGTTGAGTAACGCTCAATTTCAAATGTTTAGCTTCAATGTTATTAATGTGTGTATTACCATAATCGATATTCAATAAGAATAGACCATCTATCAAAGGTGCATGTGCACAAAACATATTACTCATGTAAATCGAACAACCATTATTCTCGGACTTAAACAAGTAACCGTCTCGCAATAAACATGATCCGGATATAATGTTCATGCTCAACGCAGGCACCTAATAACAATTATTTAAGTATAAAACTAATCCCGATGGTAGATGAAGAGGTAGCATGCCGATCGCGATCACATCAACCTTTGATCCATTTCCAACGCGCATCGTCACCTCGTTCTTCGATAGCTTCTATTTATTCTGCAGTACCTATTTCGAGTTACAAATATGAGCAACCGAACTAGTATCAAATACCCAGGCACTACTACGATTACTAGTGAGATACACATCAATAACATGTATATCAGATATACCTTTCTTCTTGATGTTGTCGTTCTTCAAATCCACCAAGTACTTTGGGCAATTCCACTTCCAGTGACCTTCTCCCTTGCAGTAAAAGCACTCAGTATCAGGCTTAGGCCCAGCCTTGGTGTTCTTCGCCGGCGCGGTAACTTTCTTACCGCCCTTCTTGAAGTTTCCCTTTTTCTTAGACTTGCCTTGCTTCTTGAATTTGGTGGTCTTATTGACCAACAACATGTGGTGCTCTTTCTTGATCTCCATTTCCGCAGACTTTAACATGGAGAAGAGTTCGGGCAACAACTTGTCCATGTTATACATATTGTAGTTCATCACAAAGTTCTCGTAACTTGGTGGTAGTGATTGGAGGACACGATGAATCCCCAAAGCATTATGAATCACTATACCCAAGCTTTGGAGTTTACTTGCGTGCCCAGACATCTTAAGCACGTGCTCACTAATGGAGCTGCCCTCTTCCATCTTGCAGTTAAAGAACTTTTCAGAAGCCTCATAACTCTCAACTGCTGCATGAGCCTCAAATATCATTTTGAGTTCACGGACAATATCATGTGGGTCATGGTTCTCAAACCTTTTCTGAAGATCCGATTCCAAACCATACAAGATAGCACACTGAACTGTGGAGTACTGATTCTTCCGAGCGAGGAAAACATTCTTTACCTCATTGGTAGCATTAGCTGCAGGCGGATCACCCAGCGGTGCATCCAGCACATAGGTCAAATTACCAGCATTGAGGACAATCCTCAAATTGCGGAACCAATCCGTGAAGTTGCTTCCATTGTTTTTCAACTTTTCTTTCTCTAGGAACGCATTAAAATTGATGGTAGGGTCCTCCATTGATCTACAACATATTTGCAATAGTTTAGACTAAGTTTATGACAAATTGAGTTCTAATTAATAGTTAAACTAATCTAGGTGAATTCCCACTCAAAACAATATCTCTCAAATTGTTTTAGTGATCACAAGAACCAAATCCACCACATCAAAACCGATCATCACGAGAGTTGATGTAGCTTCAATGGCGAACAATCAACATGTTCATCATATCTACTATATGACTCATGCACTACTAGAGAAAAGCCTATGCGAGGCGCACCTAAAAGCTTATGCGAGGCGCATATCATATGCGCCTCTAGCTTCAAGCCTCGGGTATTTTTTATGCGAGGCGCATATGATATGCGCCTCCTATACTTCACACATGCGAGGCGCATATCGATATGCGCCTCGCATATTATTATGCGAGACGCATATCGATATGCGCCTCGCATATGTGAAGTATAGGAGGCGCATATCATATGTTTTACAATGCGTCTCGTATATTTATAATATATGCGCCTCCTATAGTATCCTATATGCGCCTCCGATAATATTTTCGAAATTCAAGTTTTACAAACCACTATAAATAATAATATACAGATATTCAAATATACAATATAGTCCACAATACAGTATAAATAGACTCAAAATTGTCCCATTTCCATATATTCTACTTATAATCTACTAGTATCTGTCGTCACATGGCGGCCACATTCCTTGACGCACGCACTCGGTCGGTATTTACCCCAACTCACCCAAACCCTGCATACGGACTGTATCGCGGTCTACAGTTTTACTGCTACGCGACGCGGCGGTGAACGGCGGCTATTCTTCTTACGCGTCTTCTCGGCGGGCCCCACGGAGCCGAAGCTGCCGAGCTCGGCGTTGCGGAGCCGCAGCGCCGCGCCGAACACGCCGTTCACGGCGTCCAACAGACGGTCCAGCAGCGCCGCCAGCCCCTCCGTCCGCCTCTCCACCTCCTGCGCCGCGGCGCGCACGGCTGCCTCGTTGTCCTTGTCCGCGGCAAGTTCACCTTCGGTGCCGCTGCTGTCGAGGGCCGCGGCGAGCTTGCTGACGACTTCGTCCACGGCGCCCACCTCGCTGGTCTTGGCGGCCGGAAGGACGGCGAGCTGGCTGGAGAGCGCGTTGAAGGGCTCCGACCACGGGAGGTCGCCGGTGACCACGAGCGGGAAGGAGACAGCGGAGTTCACCTTCCCGCCGAGGATTGTTGCAGCGGCTGTCGCGGCGAGCAAGGACACGGCGTCCACGGCGAGGAGGACGCGCGCTGCGGCGGTGAGCTGGCGGCCGGCACCATACGGAGGCTCCACGAAGTTGACAGAAGGGAGCGGAAGGGGAGGTGACGAAGAGGCCCCCGCGTCGTGGTCGGCGAGCGCGGCGCGAGCGCGCTGGACCGATGTCGGGGATAGCGAGGAGAGGAGGTGTAGCGCGAAGCGGGAGAGGAGGCGGCGATGGCGTTGCAGGCGTCGAGGAGCGCGACGCCGGAGTCGAGGTGCGTGGCCACGGCTGCAGCGTCCCCCTCTGGGCCGGTGGAGAGCGCGGGCACGGCGTCCCCGAGCGTGGTCGCGAGGAGGTCGGCCAGCCGCGCGAGCTCCGCGAGCGGGGAGGCCGACAGCGGCAGCAGGCTCCCGAGGCGCGCGGCGAGGGCGGCATCGAAGCGGGAGGCGGCGGCTCCCGCCTTGGCAGCCAGCGCTGGCGCCTTGCGGTGGTACTTGTCTGTGAGAAACATCTGTCTATCTGGTGGCTGGCGGTGCGCGCTCGTGTTGGTGCTGAGCTCGCGGCGGCGTTGGGTGCACGGGCAGGCGAGGTGGGGAGGCTGGGAATGGGAGGGGGAGGGATATAATGGTGGAGGTGTGAAACGGGGGAGGGGCGGACGGCGTGAGCGACGTGGACAGCAACGCCGGAGATGACAGGAAAGCGTTTGTCCCCGGCTTTCAATGACCGTAGAATATATGGAAATGGGACAATTTTGGTTTCTGTCAATAAAGTGTAGCAGCCTAGTGGTAACATGCCTTGTCCTATTCTAAACATTGCCCATCCATGTTCGAATCCTGGGGTCACAAACTTTTTAGAATTTTTTTTAAAGGCCATTTTTCATGTAAAAGCATTGTCCAAACACAATATGAACTATAAAATATACTGAAATATTTTAAATATTCAAATATTTCTAAAACAACAAAAGTGATTATTCTCAATGATACATAATATTCTCAATGCAATATTATTATATCACACACATAATGAAAATTAAGAATGTTTCGATACATAATAGTAGGCCACACACATAAGATTTGTCTTTGTGGAGGAGGAAGAAGTGAGACAAGTGAATGGGGTGGTAGTTGTCTCCATGTGCAAAAAGCTGGAAAAAAGTGGTGCTAGGTTATAGGAGGCACATATTGCACAATATGTGCCTCCTATAGTTCAAACTATAGGCTATATGCGCCTCGCATATGCGGCCACCTACCACCGCCCGGGCCCGCGGGAGTTACTTGAGGCGCATATGACCATATGCGTCTCGCATATTATCAAATATAGGAGACGCATATAGCCATATGCGCCTCGCATATTCGTGCACCTACCAACACGCGGGCCCACACAGATTATGCGAGGCGCATTCTGTCCATATGCTCCTCGCCTATCTGATATATAGGAGGCGCATATGACTAGAATGCGCCTCGCATAATATGGGGCTGCTAGATTCCGTCCATACAGGGATTATAGGAGGTGCATTCTTATCATATGCGCCTCGCCTATTTTTATACTAGAGGCGCATGGAGAAGGAGTGCGCCTCGCCTATTTTATAGGAGGCGCATAAGATCTAAATGTGCCTCGCATAAGCATGTCTCCTATAGCCTTTTCTCTAGTAGTGATGCTTTACCTTTCGGTGATCCGTGTTCCGAGACCATGTCTGTACATGCTAGGCTCGTCAAGATCAAACCTTAGCTTCCGCGTGAGAAAATCTGGCTTGCTCACGTTGTATACACTCGGAAAATCTAACACACCCGATCATCACATGGTGTTTCAAAACAACTAGCTTTAGCAATGGTGCTTACTAAGGATGAAAACTTTAAAACTTGAATTTTTTTGCTTGAGGGATCATCTTATAATGCTACCGTCATGAACTAAGCAATACAAGATGCATAAAAGGATTAACATCACATGCAATTCATAATATGTGATATGATATGGCCTTTCTTCTTGTGCTTCCGATCTCCATCTTCAAGCACGAACATGATCTACATCATCACCGGTGTGGCGTCAAGGTCAATGGCGCCGCTTTATGGTTGTCATCCACCAGCATCAACTATTACAACTACTTTCAATAGACACACAAGTCTTAACGGAATTTAAAAGACAACCATATGGCTCCTGCCGGTTGCCAACTTACAATAAGGAACATTGCATACATCATATATAATCACAATCATGGCCATATCACATCACAGCACACCCCAGCAAAACAAAGTTAGACGCCTCTAATTTTCGTTGCATATTTTACGTGGTTTGGGGCTTTCAATAAGTGTCGCTCTAACTTACGAACAAGAACCACAACGTTGATGTTTGAACTATCAAGTGTCCATTGTAAATTGAATCTATACTATGATGGGAGAGACAGACACCCGCAAAGACACTTATGCAATACAAGTTGCATGTTAAGTGTGGAGAAAGTCTCATGAACGATGTCATGTAAGGTTAGCCCTGGGCGCTTCATCAAATCATACCGCAAGATGCAAAGTACACAAAAAGCAATTGATAATAAAAGCACCACCGCCCATAATGACCATTGTGTTATACTCGTGCAACAGTTCTACATATAGACACGGCTCTGATACCACTGTAGGGATTCGTAGCATGGAAAACAAAAAATTTCTACCGCATGCACACAAACAAGCCAAGATCTATCTACTAGATTATAGCAACGAGTCGATAGAAGCACTCACCCTCGAAGATTCCAAAGTGGTTAACGAGAGTAGATTCTCGTGGGTGATGTAGTCGTACACTTGCCGATCTGAAGATCGCGTAGACGATCCTTCCGGCGCTGCGTTCCAGCAGTGCTTCCGCGGTCGGTCACACGTTTGGTACTCGATGAAGACCTTCCTCTCCCTTGTTCCAGCAGGCAGCGGAGGTGGTAGTTCTCCCCTCGTGAATCCGGCAGCACGACGGCGTGGCGTCGGAAGTAGAGGGAGGACCCCGCTGGGCTTTTCCTAAGCCGGTGCGAGTTATGGTGGATTAGGTTTTCCCGGGGATCTAGGGTTTAGAAGACCGGGAGGAGGATAAGGTGTCGACGGCGGCTAGAGCGGCGGAGACGGACCGACGGCGGCGGCGACGGCGAGCGGCGGCGCGACGGCACGGAGGCGGGTCGGCGGCGGCGGCTCGGGTAGAGAGGGGCTAGGGCTTGTATGTTTTGGGGCAGCCCTCCCCCTCTATTTATGAGAGGGGCAGCCTTGGGAGGGGTGGGTTTGAATCCAAACTCAAACCCAAGTTGGATTGAGAAAAGGACTTGTCCCTTCTTCCACTAGGAAACAATTGTTCCAGTTTGACTTTCAATTTAGAGCTTTAATTATCTCTTACAAATGCACACAGCAAGTGACCTAGGATATGATCCAATCATTCCACTTACCCATGACACATTCATGGACCATTCTCCTTCCGGAATGGTGAACCTTCTAGAACCTTCTAGAACCTCTCTGATGAAAACATTGGAATCTTTCCTGAACTCCGGAATCGGAATTTCCTTATATGAATCTTATTCTCCGGACCATTACAGATCTCCTCGTGATATCCCGGATCCCATCTGAGACTCTGAACAACATTCGGTATCCCTACTAACATTCCATATCTACTAAACAACATCGAATCCTTAAGTGTGTCTCCCTACGGTTCGTGAATTATGCGGACATGATCGAGACACTTCTCCGATCAATAACGAATAGAGGAATCTGGATATGTCTCCCACATATTTCTATGATTACTTTGGGATCGAATGAACCAGTTACATACGATACCAATTTCCCTTTGTCTCACGATAGTTTACTTATCCGAGGTTTTGATCGTCGGTATCTCTACATACCTAGTTCAACCTCGTTACCGATAAGTACTCTTTTCTCGTTCCCGTGATATGTGATCCCTTGTGAGCCAGTCACATGCTTGCAAGACAATTGGATGACATTCCAGCGAGAGGGCCCAGAGTATATCTATCTGTCATATGGATGGACAAATCCCTTTCTTGATCCATGTGCCTCAACCCATACTTTCCGAATACTCAATGCCACCTTTATAGCCACCCAGTTACGGTGTGGTGTTTGATGTCATCAAAGCATCCTTCCGGTGATGGTGATTATCATGATCTCATGGTCGAAGGAATTAGGTTACTATGTATCAGAAAGCTTATAGCAAACGAACTATTGAAATGACTTGATCTTAATGTTACGCTTATCTATAGGAGTATGTCCATCATACCATTCTCCTAATGATATGATCTTGTTGTTAACAACATCTCAATGCTCATGATCGGGAAACCACGATCTTCTATTAACCAACAAGCTAGTATTACAAAGAGGCTTTACTAGGGACTCTAATTTAGTTTACAAATCACACAAGTATTAATGTTTCTGTTTAATACTGTTATAGCTTGAATGTAAACATTTATCATAAACACAAAGATATAATAATAACCACTTTTATTATTGCCTCTAGGGCATATCTCCAACAGTAGTATCCTCTTCAGTACAGTCATAAGCTCTCTTGGGAGGAACCTTTGGTACTTTTGGAAGAGGCTCTTGTTTACGTTTCGGCGATCGCTTACCACTATGCAGAGTAGCGGTAGTACGCTTACACTTTTTATCCCGAGGCGCCGGTGATGGCTACGCCGGAGATTGGTGAGGCGACAGAGATGGGTGAGGCGACGAAGACGGCTGCCACGGCGGCGACGACCTCGCTGGAGACGGGTGAGGCGGCGGTGAAGATTTCCTTGGCATGTGATTTGGAAGCACGATACATTCCTTTGGCCATAGAATGGTGACGTTTGTTCCTTCTCCTAGTTCAGTCACATCCCCTTCACCTGCAGGGTAGTAAAGCTACAAACCTTGAAAGGTGGGCATTATTTCATCCACCCCGACAACAGCGTAGCCCTGTGGAACTGGACGACAGTGATAAGTTGGTGTGGGTCCAATTGGTAAGGCATAGCCGACCGCCACCTTCATTGATATGTTCACAACTTTGACATGTAGCTCGCAGTGTGTCATCTGTGTGATATCATCCACTGGGTAGCCAACAGGAGCCATTGTCGGTGCACCATCGTCATCATTATTGTCATCACCCAGGACCTCGGTGGAAGCCACTCTGATTTTTCGATTATTTGATAGGCCGGTAGCATCGAATGCAGGTTCTACCACCATGTGCTGCTGAGATGGGCCGGTAGTACCTTGCTGGCTAAGTGCGTTAATTTGATCTTGTTGTTGCTTTATTCGTTCTTCAATTATACGCATTCGCTCTTTCTGAATATCTGCTTCAACTTTCGCCTTGTCCTTTCTCCTCGTACGGCTTCTATCAGGATATTTCTTCATCTACTCGGGAAACCCAGTGCTCCATGGTTTGGAGCCTATTGTGCCTCGTGTTCGTCCATCATGTTCCTTATTTCCAAGGGCGAGTGTGAGCTCATCATTCTCTTTATCGGGAATGAAGTCCCCATCTTTGCATTTACTGCTTTTCTCATCTTCTCGATTGGCAAGGGGGCTTCTTTATGTCGTATGTTATATATACACTTCCCTTCCGAGTCCAACGTGCCCCAATGCCCGTAAAACCAATTCTTTGCACGTTCGATCCAATCGTCTGTCTCTAGGATGATCTTTTTAGCACGCAGTTCATCCCCAAGTTTCGACCACTTAGGAAGGCCAGCCCTGTAGCCACCTTGCCCCATAGTATGGTGATACTTCGTTAGCAACATTCAACTTATTCGTTGCAGAAATTTTATTAGCTTTTTCTGATGTCTTGTAATTAACAAACACAGCCCAGAATGGTTTTATCTTCTGAAACTGAATCTTCTTGAAATCCGGAGTCTTCTCTTTCACGACATAGTCAAGGTGCAATATTTTCTTCCAGTTGGTGAAACACTGGGCCATCTTCTTCATAGCCCACTCCCTGACCTTCATCTCCATGGCTCGCGCATGTTCTAAGGCGTCCTCAACTGGATCGTCCGCATTTGGATCCAGCTCTATCTTCGGTAGTTTGAAATTAACCATAAGACTCTTCCACAGTAAATCTTTGGCCACAGTAGGGAGAAATAAAGACGTTCCCTCTTCTTCTGCATCAGCAGGCCTATTCCAATTTTGAATGGTGATCGAGATGAAGTCCCTAACGATTACTCCGCATTGTGCCACAAATTTGTTTGGGACAACTTCGGGAGCAATCGGTTTGCCGTCTTCACCGATATCTTCGATCCTAAACCTCTCATGGTCTTCCAACTTTTTGGTTGGGCCTCGTCCACTCTTTTCAGTAGATTTCTTCGATCTGGAGGGCTAAAAGAAGAAAGATCGTCGTTACTATTTCTATATAGATAGCAGATGATTAATTAATGAATTAATTATATTACATGCACCTTGCTGGAGTGGTCGTCTTCTCCATCACACAAGGCATCACCTTCTCCCTCTCGAAATGCATCACCTTCAACCTCAAACAAGTCGTCTCTTCCGGCAAAAAGAGGATCACCCTCACCGGAGTTGTTCAGAAACGTCGATACATCTAAATTTTCTTCCCCACGGATCACACCTTGGATCAACTCTTCATTTTCTTCGTCTCAGTCGTGTGGGTCCATATTTTCTGCATAGGTGTAAAAATGGATAAGTCAAAGAGGCTAAGGGAGAATGTTAGGTACGGTGTTGAGAGATATAAACCCTAATTTGTAGAAACCCACCATCGGGCTCAGATCCTATCGCGAAGAACCAATACCGGAAAGAAAGGCGGCAATCAACATGGCATAATACAATGCGCAATCAATATGTACGACATGTAAGATTTAGAGATCCTACACTAGCCCTAGGTGCAACATCGATTTAAAAGGGTTCGGGATGCCCTAGCAAGGACACACCGGCGAACCCACATGTACATAAGGGGTGTCGATGTTTCTTTAACTAAACTAGGGTTTAAAGTTGCTTGACAATGTATTATGATTGCTTAGACACATAGCTATGCATGGCTAAGCAGGACACATATATAAGATTTAGTAGTGCACACAAGCCAAACCTAGTTATGCTAGGAGCAGTGGATCAGGTAATATAAGCTCAAAGGGAGTAATGCAACAGACAGGACACTCTACCTATCGATAAAAGACCACAGTAGAATCGTATGCATCATGGAAAGAATTGAAATGCTTTCAAAATCATAGGATTATATCATGGTAGGGCTATGCTTGCCTTTGCCTGTTGATAGCCGAAAGCAGAGATTCAGGATCCTTGTACTTGACTTGATTACAGTTGGTCAAGTATTTGTCTTCGAGCTTCGACGGTGTAGATCTCAGGATTCGATCTCGATCTCGATATTGTATTCTACAAGGAAGAACCAAACACCGGAAAGAAAGGGAAATAATCAACACATGGCATCGATGCAATGCTCAAGCAAGTATGATGATATGACAAGTTGATTGCATTGAAATGTAACCCTAAAGCATGCTCGACAATTAATCAGGGTTCCGAGGGGTGAAAACCCTAACTCGGAGAAACTCCGGAATCACCTGTGAGGGGTTACTATGTTCTTCTAATTAAACTTGTTATAAAAGTTGTTGAACAATGCATGATTATAGCTTAAATAGTTAGTTCTCACTTTTCTGAACATTTTGATATATTATACATATTTGTCTGAGTTATAATGAATTACTTATTGAATTTACAAGATTATTACGTTTTCTGGAATTGTTTAATCAATTTAAATGGAATTATTGCATCACTGTGACATCAGCACATGGGTGAGGTCATTTGTCGCCGGGGCAGAGGCTACCCCCAGCCACTGACGACTGGGCCCCATGGGATATTATTCTTATTCCAGAAAAGAATTACAGAAAAGATTTTAATAAAAAGAAAAGAGGTTATATTGCCTCATGCTGATGTCAGCATGACATCAGCAATGGGGATCCTCGGGTGGGCGATGCCAGTGCTGATTGCGGGCACGCGAGCGAGCGAGACTGGGCTCGTTCGATGCGGCTCATCAAGGGGGGCCACAAATTGGCGGCGCTGGACCATTTGGTCGAGGGACTCGCCGGCGGCAAGCACAACTGCGGCGACGGGGTGAGGCGTACGACGCGGGCTCGATACAGAGAGCAAGGAGGAGAACGGAGGGGTGCCTGAGCACCAGCAGCGGGTCGGGAAGGCTTGGCGTGGTCCGAGGGCAGCCACTACGCCGGTGAGCATGAACTGCAGCGGCGGAAAGCGACGCTCGACGCGGGCTCGAAACAGAGCGAGAGGGAGGACGGGAGAGGGTCCAGTAGGACGGAGAGCTCACCATAGTGCGCGGAGAGGACGGAGGCGGGCGGGGAGGCAGCGAGCTCGGGCAGCCTGCCGGCGTCGGGGGCGATTCGTGTGCACGCGTCGGTGAGAAGCAGAGAAGTGAGATGGCGAAGAAGAAGAAGAAGAAGAAGAAGAGGCGCGCAGTTATAAACGAAGGGCCTTTTGTCCCGGTTGTTGGCACCAACCGGGACTAAAGGGACATACGTCCCGGTTAGAGCCACCAACCAGGACGTATACTCCACTATTTTTTCATCAGCCCAAGGGGCGCGCAGGGGTCTTTAGTCCCGATTGGTGGCTCCAAACGGGACGTATGACCCTGTTTTCAAATTTTTTCAGGAATTTTCTCTCTGTTTCGGCCTTATTTTTTATTTTGGGGTTTAAATTTGTAATGTTTTTTAAATGATAATTACTTTGGAATTTAGAAAAACTTTAAACATAAAAACTGTTCGAATTTGAATAAATAATTCAAAATCATTTTCTGTTTTTAAAAATAATTAATGTAACCATTTAAACTATGAACCATTTAAAATTAAAAATGAATTAACTTATATTTTTGGAATATTAATTTGGAATTTAGAAAAACTTTAAACATCAAAAGTGTTTGGATTTGAATAACTAATCCAAAACCATTTTCTGTTTTTAAAAATAATTAATGTAACCATCGGTCTTTTGGACCGAAAGCCATGAAACCTCGAACATGATAGGTCATTTTTTGAAGGTTTTTTTGAGACACGATCAATATACCAAGTCTGGTATATTTCCTTGCAACTATATCACATAATATGACACCACGCGAAGGATTTACATTGTTCGGATTTTTTTTTGAATTTCTTATGCCCGTTTTGAATTTTTGGAATTTCTAACTATGGTCGAACCGGCGTGCATGAAGATAGGGGAGAAGCATCGTTAGAACTTGCATTGGATCTATGAAGAAACCACATATTGCGAGTCTAAAAATGATTTTTTCAAAAAATCACTGGAGTTTGATCATGTACCTGTAGTACAAATCGGACCCACTTCCTACAGATTCAGCAGACATTTCTCCTTATTACCCGGGATGGACGAAAAGGTTTGAGATGTCCCGGTTGGGATATAGTCCATGTAAGGTGGTCTAGTATTTTAGAAAAATGGGACGGTAGCATTCTGAAACAGCATTTTGCTGGTTACTTCACAAAACGACCCGTTTTTTGCGCTCGGAAAATGGAAAATAGCTTTTCCGTGCGACGAAAAGGAAAACTTCCTCCTGCAACATTGTTCTCCATACCAATGTCCACATGCATGCGTAATATGGGCTCAGCATCACAAACTATGCCGTGATTCAGCACATAACATCGGTCATTTGGACCGAAAGCCATGAAACCTCGAACATGATAGGTCATTTTGTGAAGGATTTTTCGAGACATGATCAATATACCAAGTCTGGTATTTTTCCTTGCAACTATGTCACATAATATGTCACCACGCGAAGTATTTACATTGTTCGTATTTTTTTTGAATTTTTTATGCCCGTTTTGAATTTTTTGAATTTATAACTATGATCGAACCGGCGTGCATGAAGATAGGGGACGAGCATCGTTAGAACTTGCATTGGATCTCTAAAGAAACCACATATTGCGAGTCTAAAAATGATTTTTTCAAAAAATCACGGGCGTTAGATCATGTACCTATAGTACAAACCGGACCCACTTCCTACCGATTCAGCAGACATTTGTCCTTTTTATCTGGGATGGACAAAAAGGTTTGAGATGTCCCGGTTGGGATATAGTCCATGTAAGGCGGTCTAGTATTTTAGAAAAATGGGACGGTAGCATTCTGAAACAGCATTTTGGTGGTTAATTCACAAAGCGACCCGTTTTTAGCGCTCGAAAAATGGAAAATGGCTTTTTCATGCAACGAACAGAAAAACTTCCTCCTGCAACATTGTTCTCCATACCAATGTCCACATGCATGCATAATATGGGCACAACATCACAAACTATGGCGGGAGTCAGCACACAACATCGGTCATTTGGATCAAAAGCCATGAAACCTCGAACATGATAGGTCATTTTGTGAAGGTTTTTTGAGACATGATCAATATACCAAGTCTGGTATTTTTCCTTGCAACTATGTCACATAATATGACACCACGCGAAGGATTTTTTTAAATTTCTTATGCCCGTTTTGAATTTCTAACATGGTCGAACCGGCGTGCATGAAGATAGGGGACGAGCATCGTTAAAACTTGCATTGGATCTCTGAAGAAACCACATATTGCGAGTCTAAAAATTATTTTTTCAAAAAATCACGGGCGTTAGATCATGTACCTGTAGTACAAACCGGACCCACTTTCTACCGATACGGCAGACATTTGTAATTTTTACCCAGGATGGACGAAAAGGTTTGAGATGTCTCGGTTGGGATATAGTCCATTTAAGGTGGTCTAGTATTTTAGAAAAATGGGACGGTAGCATTCTGAAACAGCATTTTGGTGGTTCCTCACAAAACTACCCGTTTTTTGCGCTCGGAAAATGGAAAATGGCTTTTCCGTGCGACGAAAAAGAAAACTTCCTCCTGCAACATTGTTCGCCATACCAATATACATATGCATGCGTAATATGGGCTCAGCATCATAAACTATGCCGTGATTCAGCACATAACATCGGTCATTTGGACCGAAAGCCATGAAACCTCGAACATGATAGGTCATTTTGTGAAGGTTTTTTCGAGACATGATCAATATACCAAGTCTGGTATTTTTCCTTGCAACTATGTCCGTTTTTTGAATTGTTCGGTTATTTTTTGAATTTCTTATGCCCGTTTTGAATTTTTTGAATTTCTAACTATGGTCGAACCGGCGTGCATGAAGATAGGGGACGAGCATCGTTAGAACTTGCATTGGATATCTGAATAAACCACATATTGTGAGTCTAAAAATGATTTTTTTCAAAAAATCACGGGCGTTAGATCATGTACGTGTAGTACAAACCAGACCCACTTCCTGCCGATTCGGTAGAAATTTGTCCTTTTCATCCGGGATGGACAAAAATGTTTGAGATGTCTCGGTTGGGAGATAGTCCATGTAAGGTGGTCTAGTATTTTAAAAAAATGGGACGATAGCATTATGAAACAGCATTTTGGTGGTTACTTCACAAAACGACCCGTTTTTTACGCTCGGAAAATGGAAAATGGATTTTCCGTGCGACGAAAAGGAAAACTTCCTCCTACAACAATGTTCTCCATACCAATGTCCACAACCATGCATAATATGGGCACAGCATCACAAACTATGCTGTGATTCAGCATATAACATCGGTCATTTAGACCGAAAGTCATGAAACCTCGAATATGATAGGTCATTTTTTGAAGGTTTTTTTGAGACATGATCAATATACCAAGTCTGGTTATTTTCCTTACAACTATGTCATATAATATGATACCACGTGAAGGATTTACATTGTTCGAATTTTTTTGAATTTCTTATGCCCGTTTTGAATTTTTTGAATTTCTAACTATGGTCGAACCAGCGTGCATGAAGATAGGGGACGAGCGTCGTTAGAACTTACATTGGATCTCCGAAGAAACCACATATTGCGAGTCAAAAAATGATTTTTTGAAAAATCACTGGCGTTAGATCATGTACCTGTAGTACAAATCAGACCCACTTCCTACCGATTCGGCAGACATTTGTCCTTTTTACCCGAGATGGACGAAAAGGTTTGCGATGTCCCGGTTGGGAGATATTCCATGTAAGATGGTCTAGTATTTTAGAAAAATGGGACGGTAGCATTCTGAAACAGCATTTTGATGGTTACTTCACAAAACGATCCGTTTTTTGCGCTCGGAAAATAGAAAATGGCTTTTCCGTGCGACGCAAAGGAAAACTTCCTCTTGCAACATTGTTCTTCATACCAATGTCCACATGCATGCATAATATGGGAACAGCATCACAAACTATGTCATGATTCAGCATATAACATCGGTCATTTGGACCGAAAGCCATGAAACTTCGAACATGACTAGACCAGATGGTGAGGAATATGAAGCACCTTCGGAGGTGGCCATGCGGGAGGCTTCCATGTCTGCGGCTGATTCAGCCACGACGAGGAAAACCAAGAAAAGAAAGAAATTCCTCTACCCCAATGAGTTCAGGATCCACGGAGATGCCTAGGGCTTCCGTGTCTGCTACTGATTCAGCCACAAGGAGGAAAACAAAGAAAAGAAAGAAATTCCTCTACTCCAATGAGTTCAGGATCCACGGAGATGCCTAGGGCTTCATGGATCCAGGCGGCGGCGCAGTGTGCGGTCAACTGCTCTTCCTCCTTGCGCTCCGGCACCTCCGCCTTCTTGAACCAGGTCCTCGTTCATAGGTTGGCAGGGTATGTTTGATTTTCTCCCCCTCCCCGTCTAATTTGATCGGTTCTCTATATTTGTCCACGCTCGCTGGGTAGACTTCTATGCTGCAAGTTGCAGTTTGGGATTAAGATAAAATGGATAAGCGCGCTTTGCCGTGCCATATACAATGTGTTTTATCATTTCGTAGTTTTCACGGGTGCTCTAGGTACGGTTAGTTTCAGTCCTCGTATGGTTCAGGTTTTTTCGATCCTTTTAGAATACTCAAACGGTCCTTCTTAGCCTGTATTTTTCAAAAAGGGGAATAAGATCCCGCCTTTTGCATCGATCGATGCACACAACCACTGGTGGAGCTTGGGCCAAATTACTGGGTGGGAGTGGGGGGGACAAATGGGCCGCAGAGCCATGTTAGGCTAATATTGGGGGGGGGGATAGGCTAAATGCTACCTTTTTAGAGGAAAATGGGCCAAATACTACTAGAATTTAACTAATTTTTTCATGGGCTCGAGGATGATGTCCCCCGAACTACACATAGCTCCGCCTCTGCACACAGCCTTTCATTAAAACTTTAGAATCCAAAATTATTATAAATCACGAATCACATAGAGTTGATGCATGCATAAACCAGCAAAAAACATGAAACAAGTGACTAAACATCATGATTCAGTCGACTAAAATGTAGCCAACTAAACTGGCTGAAGGTGTGCCTAGCAACCATCAATAGAAAGCTACACCTAGTAGCCATGATATCCCGCTGATCTTGCGGCGATAGGAGCATCCAAAGTTGGACCCAATACTCCACCATGTGGATAACATGCAAAAGATTAAAAGTTTTTATTTGATAAAGGTAATATCATTTTTTCATCTCTAAATAGACCAACATAACTCCGATACACCAATGTGAATTCGGACATTAGATGATTGATAGACACCTATTAACCAATTATTAAATAAATTTGTTACACTAGTTGGAGGAGACAAATCATATGCAAAATAAATAATACGCCATAAGAGATGTCATAAGAGACGGACAAAAGGAAAAGATATAAATAGATGTTCTACTTTCTTAATCCGCTTGGGTCGATCCGCGATAGAAAATGAGTCATGGTTACCGGTGCGCCTAGCGACGCGACCCATATGGTCCGCGATGATCAGTGGCACGGGAGCCAACTAATCATCATCATCAATCGTCAGATCGCTATGCGGATGCGGCATCCAGAGCCCCTGCTATGATCAAGTAGCATGTGTCAGTGGTGATCGGGCCATCTCTTGCCTAGGCCACATAGGACACATATCTGGAACCCCATTCCCGTGTCACGCGACCTGCAGCGGCGTGCGCTGGAAGCGGCGGTGGAGCTGCCAAAATCCTAGAGAGTCGGGCGCCATCGTCCAATGCATCCTAGGTCCATAACACGTTCTTATCGCACTGGGAGAGCTCCATTACAGCCACCCATCCTTGTCGTAGCCATGTGACATGCTGGGCGGCACGATGGGCTCGTCATATTGTTTCACGACGATGCCTGTTCCGTCATCACCCTCCTCCTCATCAAAGTCCGCGGAAAGATTGTGGTAATCCATCCCTTGCTCGAACTCATCTCCGAACGTGCACGCCCGCTGCTTTGTGCTCCCACTCAGAGGAACCGCCTCCAGAAATTCTTGTGGTGGTACATGTGTTCGTACCGCAACACTGACGGTAGCCGTGTGATGTGTTGGCGCATCGCTGCTTAGCGCAGGGAGCACTGGTAGAAAAGGGCCCATGCGTCCCGGTTGGTAAGGGCCATTAGTCCCGGTTGCCCAACCGGGACGGGGCAATCGGGACTAAAGCTCTAACCTTTAGTCCCGGTTGCCCCACCAACCGGGACAAATGGGGCACACGTGGCGGCATCAGAGCGCGAGGGGGTGTGGAGCATTAGTCCCGATTCGTAACACGAACCGGGACTAATAACCTGCTGCCGCGGCAGAGATTTGGCCCATTTCTCTGCCGCGGCAGAGAATTCATTTAGGTTGTTTTATTGTTTATTTAGTGTTTTGCACTTATCAATGAAGGAACCTTATATTACACAAGATCATCATGACAACATTTTACATTCAATACACGGATCGAGTTCATGCACTACATACAAAAGTTGCTATTCGATGCTACCGGCCAATTTCTTGAAAGTTGCTATTTTTACAATTCCTATTGTCTATACACAGCCGAGTAATATTCCCCTTGTGTGTTTAGGACTTCTGCATCCAAGAATCCCGCCAATTCCTCCTGTATTGCTCGTATGCGATCCTTTGGCAGAAGACCGTCCCGTAGACGTTCGATCTGATTTAAAAAAGGAGTCAGCCTATATGAATATGAAACTAAACACAATTTGATTGTAATTAAAAACTATAGAAATTGTTTACGTACGTGGAGTTGCTCTAAATTTCTACCCTTCTCATCGCACGTCTGCCGGATAAACTCGCATACATAGTATCCACATAGATTGTTACTTGGTCCCTGCGTCAGGCACTTTACGACAACAGAGTTCAATCAAAATAATAATCAAGCATGATAATAACTGTATCAAAACTAGAATCAAAGAGATGCGCGGATATAGCTAGTGGTGCTTACATCTAGTGGTTGAAATGTAAGCTCCTCTTTCCAAACACCCCTAGCCTTCTTGGTGAACCGTTTCCAAGCGCTGCCCGGCGTAGAAAACGAATAAAATAAGTTATTAAGTACTTGATATCATAAAATTCACGAACGTTGCCGATATAGTGTCGTAATGATTAGAATTACCGCTGGAGAAGTATCTGCATGTCCTTCCACGTCTCAAGGGGTTTATGTTTCGAGTCCATGACTAGTACACGCCCTTTTTCAAGTTGAATGATTAACAGAATATAGTGGTACCTACGAATGCAGAACTAATCAATTATATACTTAACATCGAGTAAGCGAAATAGAAAGTGTATACAAGACAATAACACTCACTTGAAGTTGTAAGGAAATAGTATTTCCCTTTTGGTTTCTTGAAACCTTAACGCGTGTACTATATTATCCTCCGTATCCTTGGGGCTTATTTTGAGATTAGCTTCATGAAACCAATATGGGTCAATGAAGCCAATGTCATAGATTTGTCCTCTGCTGCATTCGAGAATCTTAATTCTGCATATTAAAGTATGATTATATACATGCAATAAACAAAATAATATAGATGGAGAATAAATTAATTACAGAATTAGTACTTACAGACAATAGGCACTCATGATCGATTTGTCCAAGGCGTCTTGATTGAATAATTGAAATAGTTCATCAAATTCAATGGATATCATGTCATCCTTATCTTTCCCATGATGCTTTTTTGTAACCCTCAGCACTATCCAGTTAGCCCCGGCCCTTGTGGCATGCATGTACCAGTTATGCAATCTTCGCATTTTTGTTGGAAGATTGTTTACCTCCTCAGGTTTGACGAGAGGTTTTCCGTACTGGTATTGGTATGCTACTTCACTCACGGGGAAGAACTCTAACTGGGATAAGTACTGGGCAATACTCATACCTTGAGCAGCGGCAGCTTCTCCGTATCGTGCAACTACCTCTGGATCATACTGCTCTTCAGCCCCATATTTGCTCGACCCCACATTGGTTTGAGAAATCACCTTGAGAGGGGCGCAAGTCTGTTTTGCTTATTCTCCGAGCTGGGCAACAGATTTCCCGCTTGCATCAGTACTGCTCTTCGAGGCTTTTTGTGCTGCATGTGACTTGAGAATAGAACGCTCATAGTCTGATGACAGCTTTGGCTCGGGTTGATGAAGAGTATTTAGCATTTTCAACACTTTGGCTTTTTCTTCTTTGGTGCTGGGGAACTCTGGCTCTTTCGTCCGCCTCAGCTTAGCGAAAAACGCTGTCGTTTCCGCATCAACGATCGCCGCAGTCTCCTCTTCAGTACAGTCATAAGCTCTCTTGGGAGGAACAACTTGGTACTTTTGGAAGAGGCTCTTGTTTACGTTTCGGCGATCGCTTACGATGCACAGTAGCGGTACGCTTACGCTTTTTATCCTGAGGCGCCGACGATGGCTCCCGCGGAGATGGCTGCACCGGAGATTGGTGAGGCGACGGAGCCGGGTGAGGCGACGAAGACGGCTGCCGCGGCGGCGACGACCTCGCTGGAGACGGGTGAGGCGGCGGCGAAGATGGCCTTGGCGTGTGATTTCGAAGCACGATACAATCCTTCGGCCATAGAATGGTGACGTTTTTTGCGTCACCCAGCACAGTCACATCCCCTTCACCAGCAGGGTAGTGAAGATCCAAAACCTCAAAGGTGGGCATGATTTCATCCACGCCGACAACAGCGTAGCCCTCTGGAACCGGACGACTGTGGTAAGTTGGTGTGGGTCCAATTGGTAAGGCATAGCCGACCGCCACCTTCATTTATATGTTCACAACTTTGACATGTAGCTCGCAGTGTGTCATCTCTGTGATATCATCCACTGGGTAGCCAACAGGAGCCATCGTCGGTGCATCATCGGCATCACCATTGTCATCACCCGGGACCTCGGTGGAAGCCACACTGCTTTTTCGATTATTCGATAGGCCGGTAGCATCGAATGCAGTGTGCTGCTGAGATGGGCCGGTAGTACTTTGCTCTTTAAGTGAGTTAATTTCATCTTGTTGTTGCTTTAATCGTTCTTCAATTAAACGCATTTGCTCTTTCTGACTTTCTGCTTCAACTGCCGCCCTGTCCTTACTCCTCTGACGGCTTCTATCAGGATATTTCTTCCTCTCTTCGGGAAACCCAGTCCTCCATGATTGGGAGCCTATTGTGCCTCGTGTTCGTCCATCATGTTCCTTATTTCCAAGGGCGAGTGTGAGCTCATCATTCTCTCTATCGAGAATGAAGTCCCCATCTTTAACAGCCTTTACTGCTTTTCTCATCCTCTCGATTGGCAAGGGGTCTTCTTTATGTCGTATCTTATATATACACCTCCGTTCCGAGTCCAACGTGCCCCCATGCCCGTAAAACCAATTCCTTGCACGTTCTACCCAATCGTCTGTCTCTGGGGTGATATTTTTATCACGCAGTTCCTGCTCAAGTTTCTCCCACTTAGGAATGCCAACCTTGTAGCCACCTTGCCCCATAGTATGGTGATACTTCTTCTTAGCAACATTCAGCTTATTCGTTTCAGACATTTCCTTAGCTTTTTCTGATTTCTTGTATTCCACAAACTCATCCCAGAATGGTTTTATCTTCTCAAACTGAATATTCTTGAAATCGGGAGTCTTCTTTTTCACGACATAGTCAAGGTGCAATCTTTTCTTCCAGTTGGTGAAACACTGGGCCATCTTCTTCAAAGCCCACTCCCTGACCTTAGCCTCCATGGCTCTGCCATGTTGTAAGGCGTCCTCAACTGGATCCTCCGCATTTGGATCCAGCTCTATCTTCGGTAGTTTGAAATTAACCATGAGCCTCTTCCACAGTAAATCTTTGGCGTGGTTAGGGACAAATAAACATGTTCCCTCTTCATCCGCATTAGCAGGCCTATTCCAATTTCTAATGGTGATCGGGATTAAGTCCCTAACGATTACTCCGCATTGTGCCACAAATTTGGTTGCGACAACTTCGGGAGCTGTCGGTCTGCCGTCTACAGCGACATCTTCGATCCTGAATCTCTCATGGTCTTGCAACTTTTTGGTTGGGCCTCGTCTGCTCTTTTCAGTATATTCCTTCGATCCGGAGGGCTAAAAGAAGAAAGATCGCCGTTACTATTTCTATATAGATAGCAGATGATTAATTAATGAATTGATTTATATTACATGCACCTTGCCGGAGCGGTCGTCTTCTCGATTACACAAGGCATCGCCTTCTCCCTCGCGGAAGGCAACACCTTCAACCTCAAACAAGTTGTCTACTCCGGTAAAAAGAGGATCACCCTCACCGGAGTTGTTCAGAAACGTTGATACGTCTAAATTATCTTCCCCACGGATCACACCTTGGATCAACTCTTCCTTTTCTTCGTCTCTGACGTGTGGGTCCATATTTTCTGCATAGGTGGAAAAACGAATAAGTCAAAGCGGCTAAAGGAGAAAGTTAAGGAGAAACCCTAATATATACATACACAATAATAAAAATGAAGAGAAACCCTAAACCTAGCTACAAAAAGGAAACCGTGTAGTAGATAGGTAACTCTAGCTAAAATCAACTAAAATCAATATTCCGGAGTTCCGAGGGGTGTAAAACCTAGTTCGGAGAAACCTCGGATGCATATGAGAGGGGAACATGAGTATAAGGCTACAAAAGGGAAACTATCCAGCAGATAGGTAACACTAGATACTAACAAAATACCATATTGGAATCGATCTCGATCTCGATATCGTATTCTACCGAGAAGAACCAAATCACCGGAAAGAAAGGGAAACAATCAACACATGGCATCGATGCAATGCTCAAGCAATAATGATGATACGACAAGTTAATGTGCATTAGAATGTAACCCTAAAGCATGCTCGACAAGTTAATCGGGGTTCCGAGGGGCGCAAACCCTAACTCAAGGAACTCCGGAATCACCTGTTAGGGTTACTAGGGTGTTCTAATTAAACTTGTCATTTAAGTTGTTGAACAATACATGATTATGGCATAGATAGATAGTTCTCATTTTTCTGAACATTTTGGTATATTATTTGTATTTTTCTAAATTACAGATTAAAAGTTATTGAATTTACAAGTTTTATTCAAATTCTGAAATTATTAAATCAAATGTTTAAACCTTTCGCACCATAGTAAGAACTAGCCATAGTGGCTGACAGGTGGGGCCCGGAGCCACCTCAGCAGCCACGCAAGCAAAGGGGAAACAGGGTCATCTGTCACCAGAGAAGGAGCTAGCCCTAGAGGCTGACTGGTGGGACCAGGGCCACGTGGATGCCACCTAGATGCCACGTTGGGCTCGCCGGCGGGAGCAGCCACCGCCGCCGCACATCTCGCACCGCACCGCTGACGCCGCCGCCGCACCGCTGACGCCGCCGCCGCACATCTCGCGCCGCTGTCGCACCCACCCGTCGGTGCCTGCCCGTGGCGGCAGGGGGAGGAGGAGGAGGGGGAGGACAGAGGCATGATGGAGAGGGGGAGGACGGAGGCAGGCCGTACCTTCTGGCGGCCGGTGACGACGCGCGACGACGGTCGTTGGAGGTGGTGGCGACGGACGTCGTTGGGCAGCCTGACGGCGGGGCGGCGGCGCTGGAAGCTTGACGAAGCGGCGGCACTGACGACCACGGGCAGCTGACGGTGAGGCGGCGGCGCAGGCAGCCTGACGGCGTCGGGGGCGGCGAGCTCGGGCAGCCTGCCGGCGTCGGGGGCGGTTGTGCGCGCGTTGGTGAAGCAGAGAAGTGATGGGGAAGGGAAGAAGAAGAAGAAGAGGCGCGCTGTAATAACCAAAGGGCCTTTAGTCCCGGTTGGTGGCTCCAACCGGGACTAAAGGGTCATACGTCCCGGTTGGAGCCACCAACCGGGACCTATACTCCAATATTTTCAGCAGACCAAGGGTTGGCGCGCAGGGGGTCTTTAGTCCCGGTTGGTGGCTCCAACCGGGACATATTCCCCTGTTTTCAAAAAATTTCAGGTATTTTCTCTCTGTCCCGTCTTATTTTTTATTTTGGGGTTTAAATTTGTATTGTTTTTTAAATGATAATTAATTTGGAATTTAGAAAAACTTTAAACATAAAAAGTGTTTGGATTTGAATAAATAATTCAAAACCATTTTCTATTTTAAAAAATAATTAATGTAACCATTTAAAATATGAACCATTTACAATTAAAAATGAATTAACTTATATTTTTTTAATATCAATTTGGAATTTAGAAAAACTTTAAACATGAGAAGTGTATGTATTTGAATAAATAATTCAAAAACATATTCTATTTTTAAAAAATAATTAATGTAACCTTTTAAAATGAATTAACTTATATTTTTGAATATTAATTTGGAATTTAGAAAAACTTTAAACATAAAAAGTGTTTGGATTTAAATAAATAATTCAAAAACATTTTCTGTTTTAAAAACTAATTAATGTAACCATTTAAAATATGAACCATTTACAATTAAAAATGAATTAACTTATATTTTTTAATATCAATTTGGAATTTAGAAAAACTTTAAACATAAGAAGTGATAGGGGACGGCCATGAAACCTCGAACATGATAGGTCATTTTGTGAAGGTTTTTTTGAAACATGATCAATATACCAAGTCTGGTATTTTTCCTTTCAACTATGTAACATAATATGACACCACGCGAAGGATTTTCATTGTTCGGATTTTTTTTTAATTTATTATGCCCGTTTTGAATTATCTGAATTTCTAACTATGGTCGAACCGGTGTGCATGAAGATAGGGGACGGGCATTGTTACAACTTGCATTGGATCTCTGAAGAAACCACATATTGCGAGTCTAAAAATGATTTTTTCAAAAAATCACGGGCGATAGATCATGTACCTGTAGTACAAACCGGACCCACTTCCTGCCGATTCGGCAGACATTTGTCCTTTTTACCCGGGATGGACGAAAAGGTTTGAGATGTACCGGTTGGGATATAGTCCATGTAAGGTAGTCTAGTATTTTAGGAAAATAGGACGGTAGCATTCTGAAACGGAATTTTGGTGGTTACTTCACAAAACGACCCGTTTTTTGCGCTCGGAAAATGGAAAAGGGATTTTCCGTGCGACAAAAAGGAAAACTTCCTCCTGCAACATTGTTCTCCATACCAATGTCCACACACATGCATAATATGGGCACAACATCACAAATTATGCCGTGATTCAGCACATAACATCGGTCATTTGGACCGAAAGCCATGAAACCTCGAACATGATAGGTCATTTTGTGAAGGTTTTTTCGAAACATGATCAATATACCAAGTCTGGTATTTTTCCTTTCAACTATGTAACATAATATGACACCACGCGAAGGATTTTCATTGTTCGGATTTTTTTTAATTTATTATGCCCGTTTTGAATTATCTGAATTTCTAACTATGGTCGAACCGGTGTGCATGAAGATAGGGGACGGGCATTGTTAGAAATTGCATTGGATCTCTGAAGAAACCACATATTGCGAGTCTAAAAATAATTTTTTCAAAAAATCATCGGCGGTAGATCATGTTCCTGTAGTACAAACCGGACCCACTTCCTGCCGATTCGGCAGACATTTGTCCTTTTTACCCGGGATGGACGAAAAGGTTTGAAATGTACCGGTTGGGATATAGTCCATGTAAGGTGGTCTAGTATTTTAGGAAAATAGGACGGTAGCATTCTGAAACGGCATTTTGGTGGTTACTTCACAAAACGACCCGTTTTTTGCGCTCGGAAAATGGAAAAGGGCTTTTCCGTGCGACAAAAAGGAAAACTTCCTCCTGCAACATTGTTCTCCATACCAATGTCCACACACATGCATAATATGGGCACAACATCACAAACTATGCCGTGATTCAGCACATAACATCGGTCATTTGGACCGAAAGCCATGAAACCTCGAACATCATAGGTCATTTTGTGAAGGTTTTTTCGAAACATGATCATTGTTCGGCACACATTTAGTCCCGGATGTAGTCACAAACCGGGACTAAAAATATTTTCCGCCATTTCCCACCTCTTCCCGCCAAGTTTTCCCGCCCTTTCCTTTCTACTAGAGCTTTTAGTCCCGGATGTAGTCACTAACCGGGACTAAAGATATTTCCCGCCATTTCCCAAAGCTTGACGCCAAGTTTTCCCGCCCTTTCCCTCTATATTTAGGGTGATCGTGTCATGGCTATCCACACATCCACACCTTCCTCTCTTAGAACAATGGACAACGCCTACTGGGCCATTCTGACCCTCGAGGAGACCGAGGCGCTGTGCGCCTCCAACTACCCTTGTCCACCGGGGTACCGGCCGCCCGCCGGCTGGATGCTGAGCGCTGGAGGGGTTCCTGTCCCTCCTGTCCCTCAAGGTTCCGCACGTCAGGCGGCCATCACAAACCACTTCTACCACGAGCTCACGCCGGAGCAGCGGATGGATCCCCAGTGGGATCCCGACAACTATGACACCTGGAATGCCTTCTTCGCTAATAGGCGGGAAAGGGAGCTCGCCAGGTACGAGGGTGATGGCCCGCCACCGGTGAACCACAACGAAGTCGGCCGTCGTCTGTGGTGGGAGAACCGTACTATCATCGAAGTGATGCGCTACATCGCCGGGGGAGACCATCCTCGCCTACGGTGCCCACGAGTCCACCCGCCACAGGCCCCACACTGTCCCGGCGGTAGCGGCATCGTCTTCCAGGAGACCCCTCTCCCACCCGCCGTGAATCCGAGGCTGGAATGGCCCCTGGTATATGCCATGGATGGGCTGAGGATCCCCGGAGTGGCAGGTGACGATGACGATGATGATGACGACGACGATGAAGACCCTGAAGCTGCGTACTATAGGACTAGGCATGATTATGACTAAAGGGGGCGGCTTTAGGCCTGAGTGTTAGCTAGTCCCGATTTGTCCCGGTTTTTAATATTAATAAATGTCTTAAGTGTTACCTAATAAATAGAGGGAAATGCCTATATAAAGAGAGGGTTCATATTTAGTCTCGGTTGGAGAAACCAACCGCGACTGAAGGGATTGCGGCAGAGTGGGCCAGACAACACTAATAATAGGGGTGAGTGTCGACATTATGTCGTGCGGCTTGTACCTTGTCCCGGATGGTGTCACCAACCGGGACTAAAGATGAACCTTTAGTCCCGGTTGGAGACACCAACCGGGACTAAAGATGAGTCAGCACTAATAATAGGGGTGAGTGTCGACATTATGTCGTGAGTGTCGACATTATGCCGAGCTGCTTGTACTATAAATATGCATCCTTGTGAGTCCAGTCCTCCAGCCAGTTTGAGGCATCTCCAAGATGGTTTTAGAGAGCAGGGACACCACTACAGCCAGTTTCAGGGAGATGCCGACGGAGCCCAGTCCTCCGGCATCTCCGAGAAACTGGTCATAGAGGCACTCCCTAATATGTGAAATTAGTTAGCTCCGAGGCGTATTGATCTAGTTAGTGAAGTTACAAGCTGCAAGATGGTTTTCGAGAGCAGGGACACCACTACGACCAGTTTCAGGGAGATGCCGACGGAGCCCAGTCCTTCGGCATCTCCAAGAAACTGGTCATAGAGGCACTCCCGGTCCAGCCACAAAATGGGACTAACACTCAAGACATTTATTAATATTAAAAACTGAGACTACAAAACCGGGACTAAAGGCCACAAACCGCGAAAGATATCATTCGGCCAAGCCACAAACCGCGAAAGACATGAACTAGAGTTACATAATATGAGCATGAACTTCTTGGCATATGTCATTCCTTATGACCGCTTCAGACGTAACCATGGAGCATCTTCTTTACTTAACGGAATGCTTGGGTCAGTTTTCACTGTGAAGGGCGGAATTTCATCAAACTTATTATAATCTTCTGACATGTATGTCTTGTCCTCGATTCCCACGATGTTTCTTTTCCCTGAAAGAACTATGTGACGCTTTGGCTCATCATATGATGTATTCGTTTGCATATTTTTTCTTTTTTTCGGTCTGGAGGACATGTCCTTCACATAGAAAACCTGAGACACATCATTGGCTAGGACGAATGGTTCATCTCTATAACCAAGATTGTTGAGATCCACTGTTGTCATTCCGTACAACTGGTCTATCTTTACCCCTTCCCCATTCAGGTTGACCCATTTGCAGCGAAACAAAGGGACCTTAAAAGAGACTCCATAGTCTAGTTCCCATATCTCCTCTATGTAACCATAATATGTGTCCTTTTGTCCATTCTCGTCTATTGCATCAAAGCGGACACCACTATTTTGGTTGGTGCTCTTTTTATCTTGGGCGATCGTGTAGAATGTATTCCCATTTATTTCGTACCCTTGGAAATTCAATACAGTAGAAGATGGTGACGCGGCCAACAAGTATAGCTGATCTCCAACAGTGGTGTCATTCAAGAGATGTGTCCGCATCCAACCACCGAAAGACTTCATGTGTTCATCTGTAATCCATGACTCAGGCTTCCCCGGGTTTTTGGAGCGTACAATATTCTTGTGTTCCTCGATATACGGAGCTGCCAAGGTGGAATTATGTAGAACTGTGTAGTGTGCTTTAGTGAAAGAATCCCCGTCCCTACATATCATTGCTTTCTTTCCCAGCGTGCCTTTTCCACTTAGTCTTCCCTCATGCCGCGAGTCAGAAACACCAATCGGCTTAAGGTCAGGAATAAAGTCAACACAAAACTCAATGACCTCCTCTGTTCCATATCCCTTGGAGATGCTTCCTTCTGGTCTAGCACGGTTATGAACATATTTCTTTAAGACTCCCATGAACCTCTCAAAGGGGAACATATTGTGTGCAGAAATACCGGACCGAGAATGGCAATCTCTTCCACTAGATGAACCAGGAGATGCGTCATAATATTGAAGAAGGATGGTGGGAACACCAATTCAAAACTAACAAGACATTGTACCACATCCTTCTGTAACCTTGGCAGAATATCTGGATTGATTACCTTCTGAGATATTGCATTGAGGAATGCACACAGCTTCACAATGGGTACTCGAACATTTTCCGGTAGAAGCCCCTTCAATGCAATCGGAAGCAACTGCGTCATAATCACGTGACAGTCATGAGACTTCAGGTTTTGGAACTTTTTTCTCTGCCATATTTATTATCCCCTTTATATTAGATGAGAAGCCCGACGATACCTTGATACTGTAAAGGACTTCAAAAAAGATTTCCTTCTCTGCTTTGGTAAGAGCATAGCTG
The DNA here is from genome assembly GCA_910589765.1 of Avena atlantica. NCBI lineage: Eukaryota > Viridiplantae > Streptophyta > Magnoliopsida > Poales > Poaceae > Avena > Avena atlantica. The sequence continues at coordinate 524,754,910 of OU342733.1, forward strand.
GCACGACTTAAGTGACGCCCTTTATCCGTCTTGTTATCTGTATGCATGTTCTTTGGGTCTTTCATAATTTGTTGGTCCTCCCGTGCTTCAGGTGTATCTTTTGTCTTCCCATACACGCCTAGGAATCCTAGCAGGTTCACGCAGAGATTCTTCGTCACGTGCATCACGTCGATTGAAGAGCGGACACGCAGGACTTTCCAATATGGCAGCTCCCAAAATATAGATTTCTTCTTCCACATGGGTGCGTGTCCTGTAGCGACGTCGTTCGGAACTGATTGACCGCCGGGACCCTTTCCAAAGATTACTTCTATGTCCTTGACCATACCAAATACATCATCACCAGCAGGGAGTTCAGGCTTCTTCCGGTGATCTGCCTCACCTTTGAAATGCTTGCCTTTCTTTCTTACGGGATGATTGGTCGGAAGAAATCGTCGATTCGCTAGGTACACAACCTTCTTGCATTTATGCAAATATGTACCTTCGGTCTTATCTAAACAGTGGGTGCATGCCTTATATCCTTTGTTTGTCTGTCCTGAAAGGTTACTAAGAGCAGGCCAATCATTGATGGTTACGAATAACAACCCTCGTAGATTAAATGGCTCCTGTTTGTTCTCATCCCACGCACGTACACCTGGTTTGCCCCACAACTGTAAGAGTTCTTCAACTAATGGCCTAAGGTACACATCAATGTCGTTGCCCGGTTGCTTCGGGCCTTGGATGAGCACTGGCATCATAATGAACTTACGCTTCATGCACAACCAAGGAGGCAGGTTGTAGATACATAGAGTCACGGGCCAGGTGCTGTGACTGCAGCTCTGCTCCCCAAAAGGATTCATGCCATCCGTACTTAGACCAAACCATAAGTTCCTTGCGTCACCTGCAAAGTCTGGGAAGTCTCTCTCGATTTTTCTCCACTGTGACCCATCAGCAGGGTGTCTCAACTCCCCGTCTTTCTTACGGTCTTCTTTGTGCCATCGCAACAACCTGGCATGCTCTTTGTTTCTGAACATGCGTTTCAACCTTGGTATTATAGGAGCATACCACATAACCTTAGCAGGAACCCTCTTCCGGAGGGGCTCTCCCTCAACATCACCAGGGTCATCTCGTCTGATCTTATACCGCAACGCGTTGCATACCGGGCATTTATCTAAATTCTCATACTCCTTACCGCGGTAGAGGATGCAGTCATTAATGCATGCATGTATCTTTTGCACATCTAATCCCAGAGGACAGAGAGTCTTCTTTGCTTCGTAGGTACTATCGGGAAGTTCGTTATGTTTTGGAAACTTCGGCTTCATTATTTTCAGCATCTTTTCAAATGAGGAGTCAGTTAGACCACACTCTGCCTTCCATCGCAACAATTCCAGTGTCGTACCGAGATTTGTGCTGCCATCTTCACAATTTGGGTACAACAATTTCTTGTGATCTTCTAACATTCCCTCTAACTTCAACTTCTCATTTTCTGTTCCGCCCTCCCCGTGGTCCTCCCCAAGCCGGCCGCCAGCGACGCCCCCTCCGCGCCTACGCCCCCTCCGACCAACGCCCGGAACCGTCACCGCAGCAGCCGGCCCCGTTCCGCCCTCGCCGTGGAAGACGCCGGGTCCCTCCTGCGTGTGGGCCCCTCTGACTTCCGCGCCCATGTCCCTGGATGTGCCATGAGCTGCCTCTGCCTAGGGCGACTGTGCACCACCTGTGGGGATCACGCTGCGCCACCATCTGTCTCCGTGCAAGAGTTGACAAGTGCGCCGCTGCCCTTCAAGATCTACAGCAAGTCGGGCAAGTTTGTGCTAAGATCGCCACGAGGACGACAAGTACTTCTATCCGAGCACAAGACCGACCCAAAACCCCGATGCCTCGACACGGATCTTGGGGGACACCTTCATGGAAACCTAAGACCCCGTTCAGGACCCGAAGGCCGATCCCGTAACCGGTGCCGCGCCAAGATCTCCGAGAGACCCCGGTACCGGGCAAGTTCGCCATAGACCTCGGGAACGCCTACACGAAACGACAAGACCGCCACACGGACGCCGAGACCCCTGAACCCTGAGGCCCCGAACCGAAGGTCGATCTGAAGCGCCAGGACCCTAACCTGCAGAACGCCAAGATCGCCCGAGAACGCCAAGATCTTCACCCCGGACACCGAGACCCCGGTGCGACAAGTGCTTCATCCCGAACGCCATGACCGTCGACATGACCTGAAGACCACGGATGCGCCGAGATCTACTCCGCTATCCGAGAACGACCCCGGAGTCCGAGAACGCTTCCGTCGAACCCTGAACCCTGAGACCAACCCCGAACCCCGGAACCCCAAGATCTGCCGAACCCTAACGTGTGATCCCTTTCCTCGAAGCCCTATTTTATAAAATGATATTATCACTTGTTGCATGTTAAAGTGGATCTCGCATGCATATCATGTGGTTTGGGGGCCTTATGCTGATTCACCATATAATTAAATGTGGGGCCCATATGCGGGCAAATCTAGTCTCATATTGGCCTCATTTAAATTGATGTAGCGAACCGGTGATATATTTTGGCCATGTTAATACAACATTTAAGTTGCGGGGTAGTTAAATAACATGAACCACCTAATTAAATATCGGGACCCTGGTTCCGCTTAATATGACCTAATTGCATCGCACCTTGCCATGTCATACATCATACATGCATCATGCCCGATCTTCTGCCGTTGTATTAAATATTGCATCCGGTGTTCCTTCTAGTGATTTGCTTCTTCGCGGATAAGGCCGTTGAGTTGATGTGAGCTTCGCCCCGATCTTCGGTTGAACCTTCAGCAATGTTTTCAGGCGAGCATCTCCCCCTTTCCACCTATCTTACTTTTCTAGTATTTATTCCCTCCTGTTGATCTTTTGCTATCTGTGTTGCGATGCTCTAGTTTTCGTACCCGTGATATCCCTTGCAGCCATAAAAAGCCTTGGACACATCCTATTACCTGTTGTTTGGTAGATCGTTGGGCCCGCGCTTCGTAGTCGCTTGCTCAAGTGTTTTTGCGTGTCGTCAAGTACCACAGTTGTTGGAGAAGTGCCGCATGTTATCGCGGGAGATGATCATGGCTTTACTTTTCGTTCACTTTAATTCCTGTTTAACAACTAAAATTGAAGTAAGCAGAGGCATCGATGGGTGATAGATAATATTTGGTTTCCGACCGCCCACTTGTGTCCCGTAGGACCCGAGTTCTTGACACCTGTTCCGAGATCGAGCGCGCTAACCACAGGTGGGGAGATATGGGCCCCCCATTGATTATTACCTGATGTGAAAGTATTGTACTGGGGGCCACAAACTAGTTTGAGGTTTTATTTACTATCCTGTACTTATGCCATGCTTTACTGCTTTATTACGTTTGTGCGAGGAGCACACTGTACTGTTTAGGATCGGGTCACGTTTCGCGGTGTCGACAGTCCCAGTTATGGGATTTGCTGTCGTTCACAGCCGTCTACCCAAACCCTAAGTCCGTCTCGAAGACCGGCCGACTTCGTTGCGGGTTCGACTTGGTGGGGTGGCCCCCATGTACTTGCTTTGGGTCTGGGAACGTCGTGACTTAGGCCCCGCCGACATACCGATGGGTGTATGTTAACTGATCTGGCAAAAAGGGTCGAAGTGCCTGTGGATACTTTGGTGCACCCCTGCAGGGTTAAATCTTTTCGAGAAGCCGTGTCCGCGGTTATGGACGACTTGGAGCACAGTGCTTGATCATAGACAACTATAACTAAAGTTTACTATTATAAATTGACTTGTATCCGATTTGACTAGTAATCAGCTTCACTACAACGGAATGGCTAAGTAAAAGTACCAACAACTGCTGGGTTTTGAGGTTATCTCATGCTAATTGTATCTGACTAGTAAGTGTTGCCACTATAACGGAATGGTTAACTAAAAGTGCCCACTGCTTACTTTATCAGGACGATTATCTAAACCTGACTAGTAAAGTGCCGCCACTATAACTGAATAAGTAAAACGGCCAACTGTGTGAGTTCCTCGGTTGACTTCCTCGTCGGCCTCGAGGGGGAAACGCTAGGATGGGTTTGTTTGATGATAGAATCAGGTTGGATCCGAATAGGTCTTCCTTACCCCTCTCTGATAGCCGCCAGTTGTATCGAGTCTCTATAGGTGGTTTAGTGCATGCTGTCGCTGCCGCTTCAGTCCAACATACCTATGTAGGCGAGGACCGCCGAATTCTAGTCTCGCCGTGTACTGGCCTCAGTACTGACGCTCCTCTTTTTCCTTTGCCCTATGTCGGCACCCCTTTTGTTTAAGCAGGTTTTGAGATCGACGCTGTTAGCAGGGTTACCCTTCCGGCTTGGCCTGGGCAGGGTTATGGACGCCATCGGTTATTCTTCAGGGCTCTTAGCCCCATTTGCATCTTGTCCGTAGTCGGACGCTGTATCATTTTCAAGGTGATTTGGATCTTTGTACATTATATCTGTATTCTTGACTCATTGAGTAGCTGCTGTATATATCTGTGTTGTGGGTCCCATCGAGGACTGTTGTGTAATGTTATTACTTTGTTTTCCACCCGCACGAAAGTGCCTGGTGGGCACCTTTGAATCGTTTCTATGCGGGTTTAGCGGGTTTCGCTAAAACTTGCATAGGGCCGATTTTGAGGGTGTTACAGAGTGGTATCAGAGCTCAGCAGTTGCGATACCCCACAAGTCCAGCCTGTAGGAAAACCTAGCTAACGGCCGAAGTAGAGTGTCAAAACTATTTTGAAAATCGGTTGGATAGTTCTGAATAGGTCTGATTTTACTCCTTACCCCTCTGCTATTCTCCTCTTACCTCTACGTGTTTTGAATCCGCTCTCTTCTCTTTCTTCGAGTCCAGGACTTCTCGTGGTTGGGTTTTCCGTCGTATCTTTAGGGTTTCGCTTCCTTCTTTGGTAACGGTGTGCTACCTACCGGTGTTCAAGCTGCCTGAGGAATCCATCTACGGTGGTACCATTCTTTGTTCCTTGTTTGTGCCTTCCGGTGTTTTCCGACGCGACGACATCATCTATGCCAGATCCGATGCAGAGTCTGCATCACTCCTTTGTTCCGAACCTCGCTTGTCGAGATCTTCAGTCTGATTCCGAGAGATTGGTTGCATAATCTGTTATTCGTGTACATAGTAATGTTTTGAGTGCGGGATGGAGTCGCGACCATACCACTACTCATACCATTCGCTTTGTACATTGAATGGTGGATCGATGCACCTCTTACTCCTTCCATGAAAGTTAGAGGTGGCCTACCTTTAACTTCGTCTGTTGTTTATCCGGAGTGCTCTCTTGACGAACAGGATCAACGACCCTTTGTTGGTGGTGTCGCCGATTTCAAGACGGACAACGACTTCTTGTTAGTGGTGTCGCGAGGATCTACACGAAGCGAGAAGACGCAGATCGCCGACCTTCCTTCCGGTACCATGAGGCGGATCTCGAGGGCGAGATCCATTGTTAGTGGTGTCGAATTGTGGCATCCCGCAAAACCACTACTAGAAAATCGCGTTGAATTTGTGCATTGCATCGTCATCATCATGTGTTGTTTGTCTAAAACTATTTTCGCAAAACCCGTTTTGTTTTCTAAAACGCCCCATCTTTATTCAAACACCAAAACCGGGTCTCCGGAATATTTTGTTTTGATTAACCACGGTTTGCAAACGGTCCATTTAAAGTAAATAAAATATTAAATCATTTTTAAGTGGGGCAGTCGAACGGGCCGATTCGACCCGAACGACCACCCCCAAAAATAAAACGGCCCACCCCAAATCCCTAGTCTACCAGTCCTAATCCTACCCAACCCCTCTCCACCTCACCCCAACCTATCCTACGTCGCCACCTCACCCCTCCCCTTCCCCCCTCCAATCAAAATTAGCCACCTCAACAACCCACCCCATTTCCACCTGCCACACACGCAGCACTCCCCCACACCTGGCCCACTCCCCACGCTCACCACGCACGCAGCCGGCCAGCAGCTCCCACCTCCTCCACCAGCCGACGCCCCCCTGACACCCTGGTCCCACCCGCGCCTTGGGACCCACCCCTCCGTCCCCAACCTCCCATCCTCTCTCTGGCCGCTCGCTCCTCACCCCTGCGCGTGCCCGCATCCTCCCTTCCTCCTCTGCGCCCTCCGGCCGCCCCGCACCTGCCTCTCCCTGACGCCGTCGCCTCCCCCTCCACCCTCTGCATCTGCCGGCGAGCCCCTCCGCCTCGCCGGATTCCTCCCCCGTCGGCCCCGTCCCTCCGGCTCCACCCCAACCCCGCAGCAACCGCCCCAGACCTCCTCCCCTCCGCGCCTCCGGCCGGGCCAGCGCCTCCCCGCTCCGCCCGCTCCGCGCGTCCCCCGTCGCCCCGGCTCTGCCCCGACCCCGGCAGCAGCCGCCGCCACAGGACCCCGCCGCCGGCCGCCGCGTCCTCTGCGCTTCCCCGGAGCCCCGCACAACCTCCGCCCCCCCCCCTCGTCGTGCTTCGCCCCGCCGTAGCAACCTCTGGACCCGCCTCCGCCGCGCTCGAGCTCCGCCCGAGCCCGCTACCTCCTTGCTCCGCCGCCTCCGGCCGCGTTGCTCGCCGGAGCCGCCCGCCTCCCCATGGTCCTCCCCAAGCCGGCCGCCAGCGACGCCCCCTCCGCGCCTGCGCCCCCTCCGACCAACGCCCAGAACCGTCACCGCAGCAGCCGGCCCCGTTCCGCCCTCGCCGTGGAAGACGCCGGGTCCCTCCTGCGTGTGGGCCCCTCTGACTTCCGCGCCCATGTCCCTGGATGTGCCATGAGCTGCCTCTGCCTAGGGCGACTGTGCACCACCTGTGGGGATCACGCTGCGCCACCATCTGTCTCCGTGCAAGAGTTGACAAGTGCGCCGCTGCCCTTCAAGATCTACAGCAAGTCGGGCAAGTTTGTGCTAAGATCGCCACGAGGACGACAAGTACTTCTATCCGAGCACAAGACCGACCCAAAACCCCGATGCCTCGACACGGATCTTGGGGGACACCTTCATGGAAACCTAAGACCCCGTTCAGGACCCGAAGGCCGATCCCGTAACCGGTGCCGCGCCAAGATCTCCGAGAGACCCCGGTACCGGGCAAGTTCGCCATCGACCTCGGGAACGCCTACACGAAACGACAAGACCGCCACACGGACGCCGAGACCCCTGAACCCTGAGGCCCCGAACCGAAGGTCGATCTGAAGCGCCAGGACCCTAACCTGCAGAACGCCAAGATCGCCCGAGAACGCCAAGATCTTCACCCCGGACACCGAGACCCCGGTGCGACAAGTGCTTCATCCCGAACGCCATGACCGTCGACATGACCCGAAGACCACAGATGCGCCGATATCTACTCCGCTATCCGAGAACGACCCCGGAGTCCGAGAACGCTTCCGTCGAACCCTGAACCCTGAGACCAACCCCGAACCCCGGAACCCCAAGATCTGCCGAACCCTAACGTGTGATCCCTTTCCTCGAAGCCCTATTTTATAAAATGATATTATCACTTGTTGCATGTTAAAGTGGATCTCGCATGCATATCATGTGGTTTGGGGGCCTTATGCTGATTCACCATATAATTAAATATGGGGCCCATATGCGGGCAAATCTAGTCTCATATTGGCCTCATTTAAATTGATGTAGCGAACCGGTGATATATTTTGGACATGTTAATACAACATTTAAGTTGCGGGGTAGTTAAATAACATGAACCACCTAATTAAATATCGGGACCCCGGTTCCGCTTAATATGACCTAATTGCATTGCACCTTGCCATGTCATACATCATACATGCATCATGCCCGATCTTCTGCCGTTGTATTAAATATTGCATCCGGTGTTCCTTCTAGTGATTTGCTTCTTCGCGGATAAGGCCGTTGAGTTGATGTGAGCTTCGCCCCGATCTTCGGTTGAACCTTCGGCAATGTTTTCAGGCGAGCATCTCCCCCTTTCCACCTATCTTACTTTTCTAGTATTTATTCCCTCCTGTTGACCTTTTGCTATCTGTGTTGCGATGCTCTAGTTTTCGTACCCGTGATATCCCTTGCAGCCATAAAAAGCCTTGGACACATCCTATTACCTGTTGTTTGGTAGATCGTTGGGCCCGCGCTTCGTAGTCGCTTGCTCAAGTGTTTTTGCGTGTCGTCAAGTACCACAGTTGTTGGAGAAGTGCCGCATGTTATCGCGGGAGATGATCATGGCTTTACTTTTCGTTCACTTTAATTCCTGTTTAACAACTAAAATTGAAGTAAGCAGAGGCATCGGTGGGTGATAGATAATATTTGGTTTCCGACCGCCCACTTGTGTCCCGTAGGACCCGAGTTCTTGACACCTGTTCCGAGATCGAGCGCGCTAACCACAGGTGGGGAGATATGGGCCCCCCATTGATTATTACCTGATGTCAAAGTATTGTACTGGGGGCCACAAACTAGTTTGAGGTTTTATTTACTATCCTGTACTTATGCCATGCTTTACTGCTTTATTACGTTTGTGCGAGGAGCACACTGTACTGTTTAGGATCGGGTCACGTTTCGCGGTGTCGACAGTCCCAGTTATGGGATTTGCTGTCGTTCACAGCCGTCTACCCAAACCCTAAGTCCGTCTCGAAGACCGGCCGACTTCGTTGCGGGTTCGACTTGGTGGGGTGGCCCCCATGTACTTGCTTTGGGTCTGGGAACGTCGTGACTTAGGCCCCGCCGACATACCGATGGGTGTATGTTAACTGATCTGGCAAAAAGGGTCGAAGTGCCTGTGGATACTTTGGTGCACCCCTGCAGGGTTAAATCTTTTCGAGAAGCCGTGTCCGCGGTTATGGACGACTTGGAGCACAGTGCTTGATCATAGACAACTATAACTAAAGTTTACTATTATAAATTGACTTGTATCTGATTTGACTAGTAATCAGCTTCACTACAACGGAATGGCTAAGTAAAAGTACCAACAACTGCTGGGTTTTGAGGTTATCTCATGCTAATTGTATCTGACTAGTAAGTGTTGCCACTATAACGGAATGGTTAACTAAAAGTGACCACTGCTTACTTTATCAGGACGATTATCTAAACCTGACTAGTAAAGTGCCGCCACTATAACTGAATAAGTAAAACGGCCAACTGTGTGAGTTCCTCGGTTGACTTCCTCGTCGGCCTCGAGGGGGAAACGCCAGGATGGGTTTGTTTGATGATAGAATCAGGTTGGATCCGAATAGGTCTTCCTTACCCCTCTCTGATAGCCGCCAGTTGTATCGAGTCTCTATAGGTGGTTTAGTGCATGCTGTCGCTGCCGCTTCAGTCCAACATACCTATGTAGGCGAGGACCGCCGAATTCTAGTCTCGCCGTGTACTGGCCTCAGTACTGACGCTCCTCTTTTTCCTTTGCCCTATGTCGGCACCCCTTTTGTTTAAGCAGGTTTTGAGATCGACGCCGTTAGCAGGGTTACCCTTCCGGCTTGGCCTGGGCAGGGTTATGGGCGCCATCGGTTATTCTTCAGGGCTCTTAGCCCCATTTGCATCTTGTCCGTAGTCGGACGCTGTATCATTTTCAAGGTGATTTGATCTTTGTACATTATATCTGTATTCTTGACTCATTGAGTCGCTGCTGTATATATCTGTGTTGTGGGTCCCATCGAGGACTGTTGTGTAATGTTATTACTTTGTTTTCCACCCGCACGAAAGTGCCTGGTGGGCACCTTTGAATCGTTTCTATGCGGGTTTAGCGGGTTTCGCTAAAACTTGCATAGGGCCGATTCTGAGGGTGTTACAGAGTGGTATCAGAGCTCAGCAGTTGCGATACCCCACAAGTCCAGCCTGTAGGAAAACCTAGCTAACGGCCGAAGTAGAGTGTCAAAACTATTTTGAAAATCAGTTGGATAGTTCTGAATAGGTCTGATTTTACTCCTTACCCCTCTGCTATTCTCCTCTTACCTCTACGTGTTTTGAATCCGCTCTCTTCTCTTTCTTCGAGTCCAGGACTTCTCGTGGTTGGGTTTTCCGTCGTATCTTTAGGGTTTCGCTTCCTTCTTTGGTAACGGTGTGCTACCTACCGGTGTTCAAGCTGCCTGAGGAATCCATCTACGGTGGTACCATTCTTTGTTCCTTGTTTGTGCATTCCGGTGTTTTCCGACGCGACGACATCATCTACGCCAGATCCGATGCAGAGTCTGCATCACTCCTTTGTTCCGAACCTCGCTTGTCGAGATCTTCAGTCTGATTCCGAGAGATTGGTTGCATAATCTGTTATTCGTGTACATAGTAATGTTTTGAGTGCAGGATGGAGTCGCGACCATACCACTACTCATACCATTCGCTTTGTACATTGAATGGTGGATCGATGCACCTCTTACTCCTTCCATGAAAGTTAGAGGTGGCCTACCTTTAACTTCGTCTGTTGTTTATCCGGAGTGCTCTCTTGACGAACAGGATCAACGACCCTTTGTTGGTGGTGTCGCCGATTTCAAGACGGACAACGACCTCTTGTTAGTGGTGTCGCGAGGATCTACACGAAGCGAGAAGACGCAGATCGCCGACCTTCCTTCCGGTACCATGAGGCGGATCTCGAGGGCGAGATCCATTGTTAGTGGTGTCGAATTGTGGCATCCCGCAAAACCACTACTAGAAAATCGCGTTGAATTTGTGCATTGCATCGTCATCATCATGTGTTGTTTGTCTAAAACTATTTTCGCAAAACCCGTTTTGTTTTCTAAAACGCCCCATCTTTATTCAAACACCAAAACCGGGTCTCCGGAATATTTTGTTTTGATTAACCACGGTTTGCAAACGGTCCATTTAAAGTAAATAAAATATTAAATCATTTTTAAGTGGGGCAGTCGAACGGGCCGATTCGACCCGAACGACCACCCCCAAAAATAAAACGGCCCACCCCAAATCCCTAGTCTACCAGTCCTAATCCTACCCAACCCCTCCACCTCACCCCAACCTATCCTACGTCGCCACCTCACCCCTCCCCTTCCCCCCTCCAATCAAAATTAGCCACCTCAACAACCCACCCCATTTCCACCTGCCACACAGGCAGCACTCCCCCACACCTGGCCCACTCCCCACGCTCACCACACACGCAGCCGGCCAGCAGCTCCCACCTCCTCCACCAGCCGACGCCCCCCTGACACCCTGGTCCCACCCGCGCCTTGGGACCCACCCCTCCGTCCCCAACCTCCCATCCTCTCTCTGGCCGCTCGCTCCTCACCCCCGCGCGCGCCCGCATCCTCCCTTCCTCCTCTGCGCCCTTCGGCCGCCCCGCACCTGCCTCTCCCCGACGCCGTCGCTTCCCCCTCCACCCTCTGCATCTGCCGGCGAGCCCCCTCCTCCTCGCCGGATTCCTCCCCCGTCGGCCCCGTCCCTCCGGCTCCGCCCCGACCCCGCAGCAACCGCCCCGGACCTCCTCCCCTCTGCGCCTCTGGCCGGGCCAGCGCCTCCCCGCTCCGCGCGTCCCCCGTCGCCCCGGCTCCGCCCCGACCCCGGCAGCAGCCGCCGCCACAGGACCCCGCCGCCGGCCGCCGCGTCCTCCGCGCTTCCCCGGAGCCCCGCACAACCTCCGGCCGCCCCCCTCGTCGTGCTTCGCCCCGCCGCAGCAACCTCCGGACCCGCCTCCGCCGCGCTCGAGCTCCGCCCGAGCCCGCTACCTCCTTGCTCCGCCGCCTCCGGCCGCGTTGCTCGCCGGAGCCGCCGTCCTCCCCGTGGTCCTCCCCAAGCCGGCCGCCAGCGACGCCCCCTCCGCGCCTGCGCCCCCTCCGACCAACGCCCGGAACCTTCACCGCAGCAGCCGTCCCCGTTCCGCCCTCGCCGTGGAAGACGCCGGGTCCCTCCTGCGTGTGGGCCCCTCTGACTTCCGCGCCCATGTCCCTGGATGTGCCATGAGCTGCCTCTGCCTAGGGCGACCGTGCACCACCTGTGGGGATCACGATGTGCCACCATCTGTCTCCGTGCAAGAGTTGACAAGTGCGCCGCTGCCCTTCAAGATCTACAGCAAGTCGGACAAGTTTGTGCTAAGATCGCCACGAGGACGACAAGTACTTCTATCCGAGCACAAGACCGACCCAAAACCCCGATGCCTCGACACGAATCTTGGGGGACACCTTCATGGAAACCGAAGACCCCGTTCAGGACCCGAAGGCCGATCCCGTAACCGGTGCCGCGCCAAGATCTCCGAGAGACCCCGGTACCGGGCAAGTTCGCCATCGACCTCGGGAACGCCTACACGAAACGACAAGACCGCCACACGGACGCCGAGACCCCTGAACCCTGAGGCCCCGAACCGAAGGTCGATCTGAAGCGCCAGGACCCGAACCTGCAGAACGCCAAGATCGCCCGAGAACGCCAAGATCTTCACCCTGGACACCGAGACCCCAGTGCGACAAGTGCTTCATCCCGAACGCCATGACAGTCGACATGACCCGAAGACCACGGATGCGCCGAGATCTACTCCGCTATCCGAGAACGACCCCGAAGTCCGAGAACGCTTCCGTCGAACCCTGAACCCTGAGACCAACCCCGAACCCCGGAACCCCAAGATCTGCCGAACCCTAACGTGTGATCCCTTTCCTCGAAGCAATATTTTATAAAATGATATTATCACTTGTTGCATGTTAAAGTGGCATCTCGCATGCATATCATGTGGTTTGGGGGCCTTATGCCGATTCACCATATAATTAAATATGGGGCCCATATGCGGGCAAATCTAGTCTCATATTGGCGTCATTTAAATTTATGTAGCAAACCGGTGATATATTTTGGCCATGTTAATACAACATTTAAGTTGCGGGGTAGTTAAATAACATGAACCACCTAATTAAATGTCGGGACCCCGGTTCCGCTTAATATGACCTAATTGCATCGCACCTTGCCATGTCATACATCATACATGCATCATGCCCGATCTTCTGCCGTTGTATTAAATATTGCATCCGGTGTTCCTTCTAGTGATTTGCTTCTTCGCGGATAAGGCCGTTGAGTTGATGTGAGCTTCGCCCCGATCTTCGGTTGAACCTTCGGCAATGTTTTCAGGCGAGCATCTCCCCCTTTCCACCTATCTTACTTTTCTAGTATTTATTCCCTCCTGTTGATCTTTTGCTATCTGTGTTGCGATGCTCTAGTTTTCGTACCCGTGATATCCCTTGCAGCCATAAAAAGCCTTGGACACATCCTATTACCTGTTGTTTGGTAGATCGTTGGGCCCGCGCGTCGTAGTCGCTTGCTCAAGTGTTTTTGCGTGTCGTCAAGTACCACAGTTGTTGGAGAAGTGCCGCATGTTATCGCGGGAGATGATCATGGCTTTACTTTTCGTTCACTTTAATTCCTGTTTAACAACTAAAATTGAAGTAAGTAGAGGCATCGGTGGGTGATAGATAATATTTGGTTTCCGACCGCCCACTTGTGTCCCGTAGGACCCGAGTTCTTGACACCTGTTCCGAGATCGAGCGCGCTAACCACAAGTGGGGAGATATGGGCCCCCCATTGATTATTACCTGATGTCAAAGTATTGTACTGGGGGCCACAAACTAGTTTGAGGTTTTATTTACTATCCTGTACTTATGCCATGCTTTACTGCTTTATTACGTTTGTGCGAGGAGCACACTGTACTGTTTAGGATCGGGTCACGTTTCGCGGTGTCGACAGTCCCAGTTTTGGGATTTGCTGTCGTTCACAGCCGTCTACCCAAACCCTAAGTCCGTCTCGAAGACCGGCCGACTTCGTTGCGGGTTCGACTTGGTGGGGTGGCCCCCATGTACTTGCTTTGGGTCTGGGAACGTCGTGACTTAGGCCCCGCCGACATACCGATGGGTGTATGTTAACTGATCTGGCAAAAAGGGTCGAAGTGCCTGTGGATACTTTGGTGCACCCCTGCAGGGTTAAATCTTTTCGAGAAGCCGTGTCCGCGGTTATGGACGACTTGGAGCACAATGCTTGATCATAGACAACTATAACTAAAGTTTACTGTTATAAATTGACTTGTATCCGATTTGACTAGTAATCAGCTTCACTACAACGGAATGGCTAAGTAAAAGTACCAACAACTGCTGGGTTTTGAGGTTATCTCATGCTAATTGTATCTGACTAGTAAGTGTTGCCACTATAACGGAATGGTTAACTAAAAGTGCCCACTTCTTACTTTATCAGGACGATTATCTAAACCTGACTAGTAAAGTGCCGCCACTATAACTGAATAAGTAAAACGGCCAACTGTGTGAGTTCCTCGGTTGACTTCCTCGTCGGCCTCGAGGGGGAAACGCCAGGATGGGTTTGTTTGATGATAGAATCAGGTTGGATCCGAATAGGTCTTCCTTACCCCTCTCTGATAGCCGCCAGTTGTATCGAGTCTCTATAGGTGGTTTAGTGCATGCTGCCGCTGCCGCTTCAGTCCAACATACCTATGTAGGCGAGGACCGCCGAATTCTAGTCTCGCCGTGTACTGGCCTCAGTACTGACGCTCCTCTTTTTCCTTTGCCCTATGTCGGCACCCCTTTTGTTTAAGCAGGTTTTGAGATCGACGCCGTTAGCAGGGTTACCCTTCCGGCTTGGCCTAGGCAGGGTTATGGACGCCATCTGTTATTCTTCAGGGCTCTTAGCCCCATTTGAATCTTGTCCGTAGTCGGACGCTGTATCATTTTCAAGGTGATTTGGATCTTTGTACATTATATCTGTATTCTTGACTCATTGAGTCGCTGCTGTATATATCTGTGTTGTGGGTCCCATCGAGGACTGTTGTGTAATGTTATTACTTTGTTTTCCACCCGCACGAAAGTGCCTGGTGGGCACCTTTGAATCGTTTCTATGCGGGTTTGGCGGGTTTCGCTAAAACTTGCATAGGGCCTATTCTGAGGGTGTTACATCTTTGTTTCTGAACATGCGTTTCAACCTTGGTATTATAGGAGCATACCACATAACCTTAGCAGGAACCCTCTTCCGGAGGGGCTCTCCCTCAACATCACCAGGGTCATCTCGTCTGATCTTATACCGCAACGCGTTGCATACCGGGCATTTATCTAAATTCCCATACTCCTTACCGCGGTAGAGGATGCAGTCATTAATGCATGCATGTATCTTTTGCACATCTAATCCCAGAGGACAGAGAGTCTTCTTTTCTTCGTAGGTACTCTCGGGAAGTTCGTTATGTTTTGGAAACTTTGGCTTCATTATTTTCAGCATCTTTTCAAATGAGGAGTCAGTTAGACCACACTCTGCCTTCCATCGCAACAATTCCAGTGTGGTACCGAGCTTTGTGCTGCCATCTTCACAATTTGGGTACAACAATTTCTTGTGATCTTCTAACATGCCCTCTAACTTCAACTTCTCATTTTCTGTTTCACAGTCTCGCTTTGCATCAGAAATGACCCTACCAAGTTCATCACCCGGCTCATCTGATGCCCGTTCTTCACCTTTTTCCTCTCCATTGTCTTCCATTGCAGTATCACTGTATTCAGGAAACATATGATGATAGTTGTTATCATCATCTTCTTCTTCACCATCTTCCATCATAACCCCTCTTTCCCCGTGCTTGGTGCAGCAATTATAGTTGGGCATGAAACCTTTCATAATCAGGTGGCCGCGAATGATTTTCGAGGAAGAGTACTCCTTGTTGTTCCGACATTGAACACATGGACAACGTATAAATCCAATCTCTTTGTTTGCCGTAGCCACATCGATAAATTTATCCACGCCTTTGATATACCCGGCTACCCGCCGGTCACCGTACATCCATTCCCGACCGTTCATCTGCATCATATAAGTAAGTTTATCAAAAAACAGGACATCATAAATAGTGAAATAACCAATTCACACCGACACATGAATTGTATCAATGACCTAGAAAAGATAAGATTGCTAACCTCGATCGAGGGAAATAAAGAGGAGAAAGCTCAAGTGCGTCTCGGACACCTTCTATATTTTTGTTCTATGAGAAATTCAACGGGATTTTTCACTCAAACATTTCAACAAACACCTTCAATGCATACATGAGAAAAAACTAGCACACACCCTCACACCTTACACCATTCGAAAAAACAGAGTGGAAGCAGAGGGGGCTGGGGCGTTGCATTTATAGAGGGCAAGGGGTCTTTAGTCCCGGTTGAAGCCAGCAACCGGGACTAAAGGTGCGTGCCACGCCACGTGGCTGTGGCCAAACCTTTAGTCCCGGTTGGTGGCTCCAACCGGGACGCATGCCCCCTTACCAACCGGACCCATGCCCCCTGGCCCCGTGCCCGCTCGAACCGGGACGCGTGCCAGCATTAGTCCCGGTTGGTGGCGCAACCGGACTAATGCTCCGAGGGATCGCGAACGGATGGCCATTTTTCCTCTAGTGGAGGGAGACGTCGTGATGATCACATTCATGCCCCTCCGTCCACCGTCGCTGGCACTTGAGCAGCGGCATGTACATGCAGTCGGGTCGGCGTTGCTCGAGAAAATGGTGTGCCGTTGGTGCGGCCGCCTCCGGCCCCACGAAATCTTGCGGTCGTGGAGGTAGCAGCAATGGATGGCAGGTGAGGGAAGGCGATTGGGGCGACGATAATACATACACAACAAATTCATTTATACATTAAATCTAATGGTCTTGTAGAAAATGCACATATACATGTGGGACTCACGTCTCTGAGTATCAACAAGTAGCCAAAAAACATAACGTGAAGCTGCCTTTTGCTGCCTATAACAACGCGTGCAAACAAGACAGCAGCCGACACCTACACAGCACCAAATACATACATAAACAATACATAGGCCCACATGGCATGGACATAGATGCTGCAAATGTCCTCACAACTCTTGCATGCAACCAAGATTAAACTATAACGCGTGCAAACAAGACAGCAGCCGACACCTACACAAGCTAGCTGCACCAAATACATGCATAAACAGTACATAGGCCCACGTGGCATGGACATAGACGCTGCAAATGTTCTCACAACTCTTGCATGCAACCAAGATTAAATTATAGTATAATTGGTCATTTTGTGAAAGTTTTTTCGAGACATGATCAATATACCAAGTCTAGTATTTTTTCTTGCAACTATGTCACATAATATGACACCACGCGAAGGATTTACATTGTTCTGATTTTTTTTGAATTTCTTATGCCCGTTTTGAATTTTTTAAATTTCTAACTATGGTCGAACCGGTGTGCATGAAGATAGGGGACGAGCATCGTTAGAACTTGCATTGGATCTCTGAAGAAAACACATATTGCGAGTCTAAAAATGATTTTTTTTGAAAAAATCACGGGCGTTAGATCATGTACCTGTAGTACAAACCGGACCCACTTCCTGCCGATTCGGCAGACATTTGTCATTTTTACCCGGGATGGACAAAAAGGTTTGAGATGTCCCGGTTGGGACATAGTCCTTGTAAGGTGGTCTAGTATTTTAGAAAAATGGGACGGTAGCATTCTGAAACAGCATTTTGATGGTTACTTCATAAAACGACCCATTTTTTGCGCTCGCAAAATGGAAAATGGCTTGATCATTTGGACCGAAAGCCATGAAACCTCGAACATGATTGGTTCATCTTTAGTCCTGGTTAGAGGGATTTCGGCAGGCTGGGCCAGGCAGCACTAATGATAGGGGTGAGTGTCGACATTATGTCGTGCGGCGTGTACCTTGTCTCGGATGGTGTCACGAACCGGGACTAAAGATGAACCTTTAGTCCCGGTTGGACACACCAACCGGGACAAAACACGAGCCAGCACTACTAATAAGGATGAGTGTCGACATTATGTCGTAAGTGTCGACACTATTCCGAACTGCTTGTACTATAAATAGACATCCTTGTGAGTCCAGTCCTCCAGCCAGATTGAGGCATCTCCAATATGATTTTCGAGAGCAGGGACACCACTACGACTAGTTTCAGGGAGATGCCGCCGGATCCCAGTCCTCCGGCATCTCCAAGAAACTGGTCATAGAGGCACTCCCTAATTTGTGAAATTAGTTAGCTCCCAGGTGTATTGGTCTAGTTAGAGAAGTTACAATCTGCAAGATGGTGTGCGAGAGCAGGGAAACCACTATGACCAGTTTCAGGGAGATGCCAACGGATCCCAGTCCTCCGGCATCTCCAAGAAACTGGTCATAGAGGCACTCCCTAATATGTGAAATTAGTTAGCTCCCAGGTGTATTGATCTAGTTAGAGAAGTTACAAGCTGGGAGATGCCGTCGGATCCCAGTCCTCCGGCATCTCGAAGAAACTGGTCATAGAGGCACTCCTTAATATGTGACAACACGCGTTTGGAGATCAGATCTTAATGGTAAGTACGAATCGGGACAACTTCTATATAGTTCGGGAAAGTCGTTCTACGAATCGAGACTAAAGGACCCTTTAGTCCCGGTCCAGCCATAAAACGGGACTAACACTCAAGACATTTATTAATATTAAAAAACGAGACTACAAAACCGGGACTAAAGGCCCCCTTATATATAGTCCCGGTCAAGACACAAACCGGGACTAACACTCAATACACTTATTAAACTTGGAAAATTGCAAACATCATAAGATATCCTTCACAAAATGAGTTATCATGTCTCATGACATTTAGTTCACAATATGCAGCCGATCGGCCAGACATGAACTAGAGGTACACAATATGAGCATGAACTTCTTGGCATATGTCCTTCCTTATGATCGCTTCAGACGTAACCATGGAGCATCTTTTTACTTAACGGAATGCTTGGGTCAGTTTTAACTGTGAAGGGCGGAATTTCATCAAACTTATTATAATCTTCTGACACGTCTGTCTTGTCCTCGATTCCCACGATGTTTCTTTTCCCTGAAAGAACTATGTGACGCTTTGGCTCATCATATGATGTATTCCTTTGCATATTTTTTTCTTTTTTTCGGTCTGGAGGACATGTCCTTCACATAGAAAACCTGAGACACATCATTGGCTAGGACGAATGGTTCATCTCTATAACCAAGATTGTGAGATCCACTGTTGTCATTCCATACAACTGGTCTACCTTTACCCCTTCCCCATTCAGGTTGACCCATTTGCAGCGAAACAAAGGGACCTTAAAAGAGACTCCATAGTCTAGTTCCCATATCTCCTCTATGTAACCATAGTATGTGTCCTTTTGCCCATTCTCGTCCGTTGCATCAAAGCGGACACCACTGTTTTGGTTGGTGCTCTTTTTATCTTGGGCGATCGTGTAGAATGTATTCCCATTTATTTCGTACCCTTGGAAATTCAATATAGTAGAAGATGGTGATGCGGCCAACAAGTATAGCTGATCTCCAACAGTGGTGTCATTCAAGAGATGTGTCTGCATCCAACCACCGAAAGACTTCATGTGTTCATCTGTAATCCATGAGTCAGGCTTCCCCGGGTTTTTGGAGCGTACTATATTCTTGTGCTCCTCGATATACGGAGCTGCCAAGGTGGAAGTATGTAGAACTGTGTAGTGTGCTTTAGTGAAAGAATCCCTGTCCCTACATATCATTGCTTTCTTTCCCAGCGTGCCTTTTCCACTTAGTCTTCCCTCATGCCGCGAGTCAGAAACACCAATTGGCTTAAGGTCAGGAATAAAGTCAGCACAAAACTCAATGACCTCCTCTGTTCCATATCCCTTGCAGATGCTTCCTTCTGGTCTAGCACGCTTATGAACATATTTCTTTAAGACTCCCATGAACCTTTCAAAGGGGAACATATTGTGCAGAAATACAGGACCAAGAATGGCAATCTCTTCCACTAGGTAAACCAGGAGATGCGTCATAATATTGAAGAAGGATGGTGGGAACACCAACTCAAAACTAACAAGACATTGTACCACATCCTTCTGTAACCTTGGCAGAATATCTGGATTGATTACCTTCAGAGATATTGCATTGAGGAATGCACACAGCTTCACAATGGGTACTCGAACATTTTCTGGTAGAAGCCCCCTCAATGCAATCGGAAGCAACTACGTCATGATCACGTGACAGTCATGAGACTTCAGGTTTTGGAACTTTTTCTCTGCCATATTTATTATCCCATTTATATTAGATGAGAAGCCAGACGGAGCCTTGATACTGTAAAGGACTTCAAAAAAGACTTCCTTCTCTGCTTTAGTAAGAGCATAGCTGGCACGACTTAAGTGACGCCCTTTATCCGTCTTGTTCTGTGTATATATGTTCTTTGGGTCTTTCATAATTTGTTCGTCCTCCCATGCTTCTGGTGTATCTTTTGTCTTCCCATACACGCCTAGGAATCCTAGCAGGTTCACAAAAAGATTCTTCGTCACGTGCATCATGTCGATTGAATAGCGGACACGTAGGACTTTCCAATATGGCAGCTCCCAAAATATAGATTTCTTCTTCCACATGGGTGTGTGTCCTGTAGCGACGTCATTCGAGACTGATTAACCGCCGGGACCCTTTCCAAAGATTACTTCTATGTCCTTGACCATATCAAATACATCATCACCAGCAGGGAGTTCAGGCTTCTTCAGGTGATCTGCCTCACCTTTGAAATGCTTGCCTTTCTTTCTTACGGGATGATTGATCGGAAGAAATCGTCGATTCGCCAGGTACACAACCTTCTTGCATTTATGCAAATATGTACCTTTAGTCTTATCTAAACAGTGCGTGCATGCCTTATATCCCTTGTTTGTCTGTCCTAAAAGGTTAATAAGAGCAGACCAATCATTGATTGTTACGAAAAGCAACCCTCGTAGGTCAAATGGCTCTTGTTTGTTCTCATCCCACGCATGTACACCTCTTTTTCCCCACAGTTGTAAGAGTTCTTCAACTAATGGCCTAAGGTACACATCAATGTCGTCGCGCGGTTGCTTCGGACCTTGGATGAGCACTGGCATCATATCGAACTTAAGCTTCATGCACAACCAAGGAGGAAGGTTGTAGATACATAGATTCACGGGCCAGGTGCTTTGACTGCTGCTCTGCCCCCCAAAAGGATTCATGCCATCCGTACTTAGACCAAACCATAAGTTCCTTGCGTCACCTGCAAATAAAGTCCGGGAAGTCTCTCTTGATTTTTCTCCACTGTGACCCATCAGCAGGGTGTCTCAACTTCCCGTCTTTCTTACGGTCTTCTTTGTGCCATCGCAACAACCTGGCATGATCTTTGTTTCTAAACATGCGTTTCAACCTTGGTATTATAGGAGCATACCACATAAGCTTAGAAAGAACCCTCTTCCGGAGGGGCTCTCCCTCAACATCACCAGGGTCATCTCGTTTGATCTTATACCACAATGCATTGCATACCGGGCATTTATCTAAATTCTCATAATCCATACCGCGGCAGAGGATGCAGTCATTAATGCATTCATGTATCTTCTGCACATCTAATCCTAGAGGACAGAGAGTCTTCTTTGCTTCGTAGGTACTCTCGGGAAGTTCTTTATGTTTTGGAAACTTCGGCTTCATTATTTTCAGCATCTTTTCAAATGAGTCCGTTAGACCACACTCTACCTTCCATCGCAGCAATTCCAGTGTGGTATCGAGCTTTGTGCTGCCATCTTTATAATTTGGGTACAACAATTTCTTGTGATGTTCTAACATGCCCTCTAACTTCAACTTCTCATTTTCTATTTCATAGTCTCGCTTTGCATCAGAAATGACCCTACCAAGTTCATCAGCGGGCTCATCTGATGCCCGTTCTTCACCTCCTTCCTCTTTATTGTCTTCCATTGCAGTATCATTGTATTCAGGAAACATATGATGATAGTTGTTATCATCATCTTCTTCTTCACCGTCTTCCATTATAACCCCTCTTTCCCGGTGCTTGGTCCAGCAATTATAGTTGGGCATGAAACCTTTCATAACCAGGTGGCCGCGAATGATTTTCGACGAAGAGTACTCCTTGTTGTTCCGACATTCTCTTTGTTTGCCATAGCCACATCGATAAATTTATCCACACCTTTAATGTACCCGGGTACACGCCGGTCACCGTACATCCATTCCCGCCGTTCATCTGCATCATATAAGTAAATTTATCAAAAACATGACATCATAAATAGTGAAATGACCAATTCACATCGACACATGCATTGTATCAATGACAGAGAAAAGATAAGATTGCTAACCTCGATCGAGGGAAATAAAGAGTAGAAAGCCCAAGTGCGTCTCGGACACCTTCTATATTTTTGTTCTGTGAGAAAATGAACAGGATCATTCACTCAAACATTTCATCAAACACCTTGAATGCATGCATAGGAAAAAAAATAAACTAGCACACCTCTCACACCTTCCACCAAGAAAAAATAGAGGGAGTAAGAGGGCTGGGGCGTCGTATTTATAAAGGGCGGGATCATACGTCCCGGTTTGTAACACAAACCGGGACTAAAGGTATGTGCCACGCCACGTGGCTGATGCCCAACCTTTAGTCCCGGTTTGTGTTACAAACCGGGACGCATGACCCCTTACGAACCGGAACGCATGCTTCCGGCCACCGTACCCTCTCGAACTGAGACGCATGCCAGCACTGGTAGAAAACGCCCCATGCGTCCCGGTTGGTAAGGGCCATTAGTCCCGGTTGCCCAACCGGGACGGGGGCATCGGGACTAAAGCTCCAACCATTAGTCCCGGTTGCCCCACCAACCGGGACAAATGGGGGCACACGTGGCGGCATCAGAGCGCGAGGGGGGTGGAGCATTAGTCCCGGGACTAATAACCTGCTGCCGCGGCAGAGATTTGGCTCATTTCTCTGCCGCGGCAGAGAATTCATTTTGGCACATTTTGTTGCCGCGGCAGCATTTTCGCCACTTTTTGTGCCGCGGCAGAGAATTCATTTAGGTTGTTTTATTGTTTATTTAGTGTTTTGCACTTATCAATGAAGGAACCTTATATTACACAAGATCATCATGACAACATTACATTCAATACACAGATCGAGTTCATGCACTACATACAAAAGTTGCTATTCGATGCTACCGGCCAATTTCTTGAAAGTTGCTATTTTTACAATTCCTATTGTCTATACACAGCCGAGTAGTATTCCCCTTGTGTGTTTAGTACTTCTGCATCCAAGAATCCCGCCAATTCCTCCTGTATTGCTCGTATGCGATCCTTTGGCAGAAGACCGTCCCGTAGACGTTCGATCTGATTTAAAAAAGGAGTCAGGCTATATGAATATGAAACTAAACACAATTTGTTTGTAATTAAAAACTATAGAAATTGTTTACGTACGTGGAGTTTCTCTAAATTCCTGCCCTTCTCATCGCACGTCTGCCGGATGAACTCGCATACATAGTATCCACATAGATTGTTACCTGGTCCCTGCGTCAGGCACTTTACGACAACAGAGTTCAATCAAAATAATAATCAAGCATGATAATAACTGTATCAAAACTAGAATCAAAGAGATGCGCGGATATAGCTAGTGGTGCTTACATCTAGTGGTTGAAATGTAAGCTCCTCTTTCCAAACACCCCTAGCCTTCTTGGTGAACCGTTTCCAAGCGCTGCCCGGCGTAGAAAACGAATAAAATAAGTTATTAAGTACTTGATATCATAAAATTCACGAACGTTGCCGATATAGTGTCGTAATGATTAGAATTACCGTTGGAGAAGTATCTGCATGTCCTTCCACGTCTCAAGGGGTTTATGTTTCGAGTCCATGACTAGTACACGCCCTTGTCAAGTTGAATGATTAACAGAATATAGTGGTACCTGCGAATGCAAAACTAATCAATTATATACTTAACATCGAGTAAGCGAAATAGAAAGTGTATACAAGACAATAACACTCACTGGAAGTTGTAAGGAAATAGTATTTCCCTTTTGGTTTCTTGAAACCTTAACGCGTTGTACTATATTATCCTCCGTATCCTGGGGGCTTATTTTGAGATTAGCTTCATGAACCCAATATGGGTCAATGAAGCCAATGTCATAGATTTGTCCTCTGCTGCATTCGAGAATCTTCATTCTGCATATTAAAGTATGATTATATACATGCAATAAACAAAATATTATAGATGGAGACTAAATTAATTACAGAATTAGTACTTACAGACAATAGGCACTCATGAGAGATTTGTCCAAGGCGTCTTGATTGAATAATTGAAATAGTTCATCAAATTCAATGGATATCATGTCATCGTTTTCTTTCCCATGATGCTTTTTTGTAACCCTCAGCACTATCCAGTTAGCCTCGGCCCTTGTGGCATGCATGTACCAGTTATGCAATCTTCGCATTTTTGTTGGAAGATTGTTTACCTCCTCAGGTTTGATGAGAGGTTTTCCGTACTGGTATTGGTATGCTACTTCACTCACGGGGAAGAACTCTAACTGGGATAAGTACTGGGCAATACTCATACCTTGAGCAGCGGCAGCTTCTCCGTATTGTGCAACTACCTCTGGATCATACTGCTCTTCGGCCCCATATTTGCTCGACCCCACATTGTTTGAGAAATCACCTTGAGAGGGGCGCAAGTCTGTTTTGCTTGTTCTCCGAGCTGGGCAACAGATTCCCGCTTGCATCAGTACTGCTCTTCGAGGCTTTTTGGCTGCATGTGACTTGAGAATAGAACGCTCATAGTCTGATGACAGCTTTGGCTCGGGTTGATGAAGAGTCTTAGCATTTTCAACACTTGGCTTTTTCTTCTTGTGCTGGGGAACTCTGGCTCTTTCGGCCGCCTCAGCTTAGCGAAAAACGCTGTCGTTTCCGCATCAACCCGAGCCGCAGTCTCCTCTTCAGTACAGTCATAAGCTCTCTTGGGAGAACCGTTGGTACTTTTGGAAGAGGCTCTTGTTTACGTTTCGGCGATCGCTTACGACGCACAATAGCGGTCGCTTACGCTTTTTATCTTGAGGCGCCGGCGATGGCTCCCGCGGAAATGGCTGCACCGGAGATTGGTGAGGCGACGTGAGCCGGGTGAGGCGACGAAGACGGCTGCCCCGGCGACAGAACCTCGCTGAGACGTGAAGGCGGCGGCGAAGATGGCCTTGGCGTGTGATTTCGAAGCACGATACAATCCTTCGGCCATAGAATGGTGACGTTTTTTGCTTCACTAGCACAGTCACATCCCCTTCACCAG